>OZ007520.1:2655071-3093407 GCA_963931895.1 Eupithecia pulchellata | reverse complement strand
GAATCTCGCCATAATGTGAGCTTCAATTCATTTATGGTGAGGGTTTCGACTAAACATCTTTCGACGTTCATGAGCGCAGAGTTTTGGCCGACGGGTGTCAAGTTCCGACGGTTCACCGGCCGCCTGCAAGGGGACACCGCCGCCGTGCATCGTCGTCAGATGACACCCTGATGCGTCACACGCCGCCGTACCTGTTGTGTACCATTTTAGTTATTAAGACTTTATATTTTTAATATGTATGTTAGTCTGTAAGGTATTTGTTGATATGGGCCCTAGAATAAGTTTTTTTTACCATCCTTAACTGTTCTTGTGTTTGCCTGAAATAAATGATTTTATTATTTTATTATTATTATTATTTTATTATTATTATTATTTTATTATTATTATTATTACTGCTTCGAATATAACTAATGAGGTGTTTTATGATTCGTCTCAATACCTCCCGATGGTTAAAAGCTATGTCTAAGCTAAGCTAAGCTAGTCAGATAAAAACGGGGTCTAACGAAATGGCCGAAAATCTCAATATTAGTAATACCTATGCTTGTGTAGACGTCGTCGCTGCAATGTTGCAAATGCCTTTGTATGTACATTCCAAAACTGTTTGTTAAACTTAAATATAACGAGAATAAAGAATATATTATAAAGTTTAAAACTGAAACCCGGCTACGAAAAATTATTTAACTATGTAGTTATTATTATTTCTGACAATCCATATTATTTCTTTTGATACAAAACCATGCAACACCTAGGTATGTTCCTAGGAACATAGGCCAAAATTGTTTTTGTATATTTCTCCCCATTTTCTTTACTTTTTGTCGCCCCTAGTGGACAGTTATCTATACTAATATTATAAAGAGGAAAGATTTGATTGTTTGTATGTTTGTTTGTTTGTTTGTTTATTTGAATTGAATAGGCTCCGAAACTACTGGACCGAGTTAAAAAATTCTTTCACCATTAGAATCCTAAATTTTCCGTGATGAACATAGGCTATATAATATTTTCAAAAAGTTAGGGATCCGCATGAAAAATTCAATAATTGAAAAGTGCGCTATATATTCAAACTCTTTTTCTATTATGGCGCGTCATAAAAGAAAAAGAGGTTGGATATATAGCGCACGGTGCTTGCTTTTTCTCTACGGCCAGTGTCAGTTATGGAGTGTCGAGTCAATGTCAAAAACCCCAATGCTGTTAAAAAAAGTAGGGGATCCGTATGAAAACTGTGAAACCCATCGTGTTAGTGTGTATAATTTCTGAAATTTTTGTTTAATACCCGTGCGAAGTCGGGGCGGACCGCTAGTCTATTTATAATGTGGTAAGTTTCGTAGGGTATGCTACGTATTGTGCTCGCTATAGCTGTGTAAATGTGAGACATGCCTGGAAGTAGTATGGGGCGACGGATTTCTGTCGCCCATCTGAATACAGTGGTGGACAGACACGGTTTCAACTGTGCCTGTCCTGTCTGTGTCCTAATCGGGGGGGAGGAAACGTGATGGATGGATGGGGTCGGTGGGCTTGCCAGCCATATATATGTGAGGAAGAGGGGACGCCAGTCGGGTCGCGGAAGGTTTAGGTTGTTCCCGTGGTTCGGCTGAAAATGGCGAGAGAGGGTCACCGGAGAGGTTTTAGTGGGTATAACGTCCTTCTCAGGGCGTCGAGTCCCACATAATGCTGGTCCCCCCAGACCAGATTATTCGTAAATGAATTTCCTCGCCGAAAAAATAAAAATAAAAATAAGGGTTTGCTACGCCTGAGAATAAATAGTGTAGACTACGATATGAGAAACTGGCGTAGCGTAGAAACATACAAAAGATATGAACGCGCACGCATGCCTGGTACAATATCATTTAATTACAATACTAGGTAACAAAATGTATGTTATATTTAATAGGATTGAGGAGGTAATATGTTAACTATTGTCAGCAATTACTGAGAAAAATGCTGAGATCAGCAATTTATTTCCAGCCGCAAAAGTGACGATTTTTGTTTCAGGTGTAAAATCTTACAATAATTAATCAACTAAGCTGATCTTCCAACTTAAAAACAGGGGTAGTGCTATTTTTCACTGTCTTCTTTTGCTGACAATTAGATTATGGATAATATAAGCGGTTCGAAATAATCGAGTTGTTTTTATAATAAACTCGCATCCTTTGAGTAAAGCAATATAGGTATAAGACTTGTTGTCCGCGCCATAAATGTTACCTTTGGTCTTGGCCTTCATTTCAGATTGTCCATCAAGGGCTGCAATGCTGACCACGCTGTGCTGGCCTGCACATGTGCTACGCTGAACTTTTAACCATTATCAACAATACAACATCAACAGCCTATGATAGTCCACTGCTGGAC
Source organism: Eupithecia pulchellata (assembly GCA_963931895.1). NCBI lineage: Eukaryota > Metazoa > Arthropoda > Insecta > Lepidoptera > Geometridae > Eupithecia > Eupithecia pulchellata. The sequence goes on along the minus strand of OZ007520.1, from coordinate 3,091,064 downwards.
ATAGGCCTCCCCTAATGAGCGCCATAGAATGCATTACTCATCATTTGGGGGTTATTGCCCATAATCCCCACGCTGGTCATGCGGGTAGGGGATCGCAGTTCGGTGGAGTTGTTCTGCAGAGGGTGCTGCTGCCCGCCCCCCGATGTTTTCCCTTAGTCGCCTCTTACGACACCCACGGGAAGAGTTGGGGTGGTGAAATTCTATGCCGGCACCACACGGCTCTTTTTACCATCATTATCGCGGTAATGTACTTATATATTATTACTGTATTTTGTTTGGTGCTTAGGTTGACGATGGCCTTGAGATGCCGTTATTATCTCGGTATCCATCTGGCCAATTCAGGTGTACCTATTCCTTCTAATCGTTACGTTATTAGGCCTTATGGTGTTGTAGTCCAAAACTTTATTAAGTACTTAGATGTAGCCTTTAAGCTTCTAACCTGTCAGAATCAATCAGACTATGAGCGGAAAAATTACGAGTGATACACTCACGAATACATCTGCATTGACCGGCAATTATCCGAACGGGGAACAGCTTTCTCGTTCTTTAAAATTTGAGGGTTCTGAAAGATTACTTGCATGTTTGAATTAAATTGAAACTTCGATCTGTAGTCTATAGGTCAAACCATATGACTATAAGATTTTTATGTTTATCTAAGCTTTCGTGTAAGGTCTTCGCTTATATTTTCTTAGTACTTATAAGAAAACATTGGTTTTTGTACTTATATCTATAACTATTATAAATTACCTGTGCCCATAACAATAACTCTTTAAGTTGAAGCTCGATGAAGCTGTGTGACTGGTCAAGCATCATCACTAGATAGTATAAAACAAAGTCACTTCCCGCTGTCTGTCTGTTTGTCCCTATTTATGGTTAGATTAAACTACGCAACGGATTTTAATGCGGTTTTTTTATAGACAGTGATTTAAGAGGAAGGTTTTTGTATCAGCAATGGGCCCGTGCAAAGCTTGAGCTACCTAGTCATTTATATGACTGATGAAAGATTTAGTTATTATAGATTATTTAATTATTAGAAATATTGACCCGAGAGCGGTCAATATCTGGCGGAGCGCATCAGAATTGCCATACAGCGAGGGAATGCGGCCAGCATCTTGGGTACACTTCAAACTGGTATTGATATGGAACAAACTACAGCTCAACAACCTGTAGTTTGTTTGCAACAGTCTGCAGTTAGCTCAATTGTTTCAATTGTAAATACTAGCTCTAATTTAGTTATAATTTAGTGATAATTGTAATTTTCTTTGTTAATTATATATCCATCAACATTGCATTATGGTAATTGACGACAGCTGCTGTTGGTGCATCATTATCAGCTGTCTGATTATCTTCATCAGCAAGTGGTGTAAAAATAAAACACTGGATAATACTAGGTACGTATTTGTATTTGAGACACGTTATCAATATCCTAAGTTACCGTAGCACAAAACATCTAGATACAAAATAATAATAAAGTCAGTCAATTCATACAATAACGTAAAAATAGCCTAGTCTCTAATGTAAAGTTTATATTTTCATTATCTAAATCTAGATTAAAATGAGACAATGATGTTAATTTAGTATTGAAATAGCGCGAAGATGCTCCCTCCCTAGCAAATGCATACTTCGTTACCTAATAGGTACTAAAAAATGCTTTTTACGACGTAAAAATAAACAAGAAAAAGCTGCGAATCTTTGGTACCCAAAACGTAGGTCGGTATGGCACCGGGTACCATTTTGAGAAGGATTGTAGAATAAATCTGCACCAAAACCGATCATACCAACCAAAAAAATGCAAAAGTTATTTTATGAGTCAAAAATTCCTTGTAGGTACATTGCTTTACTCATTTACTTCTACAATACACTCATATGAGTACTAAAGCCTAAATAAGTAATATTTTACTCTAATGCATTGCAGAATAATTAGCATACTCGGTTAGTATCTTCATAAACCACCTGCTGAAAAATAATGTTATTCAAATAGGAAATCTTTTGTAATGTTGATGAGGTAGTAAGTAGTTACGACGAAAGAACGTAAAAAACTAGCTAGATGACAGTTATTTGGTCGCTGTACCTATACAATTAAAATACATGTAGGTATGTACCTATTTAACTTAACTAGACATTATCCTTAACTTAAAAACCTCTAAGTTCTTTACGTATTAAAAAAACATTGCATTTAGTATGAATAGATCTCTAGGACCTCTATCATAGAATAAATAAACATGATCGTGCAATTAGACTATAGTTTGATCCTCTAGAAATCTAGATTGTTCGAAACAGTCGTCAATAACGTCAACTGATTCAATTTGTTTCTATTCTTTGTTAGTGAAGATTTTATTTATGCTACCAATACAACTAGATTTATCTCCCTTTGCTTGAAGGACGCACTTTTATCAGTGTACTCTTGTACATAGATGACATAAGTGGATAAGAACATCTAGATGCACTCCACACCTACGATATTCCTATCACAGTTTAGCGCAAAAGTGAGCGTAGAATGCTCAATGCAGGTTGATTATTAAAACACCAGTGCGAAGCTGCGCGGTTAGAAACATGGTTAGAACCTTTATTTAGTATTGTCATGGAGCACCTGTACATTTTCTGTATTTTTGAGACCCAAAAACTTACCCTTACTCGGTCCATGCTATACCTCTTACTAGCTTTTATCAGAAAGGGTTCTGATAGTTATAGATAGGTAGTCTTTCGCATTACTTAAATATTTTTCCTATTTACCATAAGTAGAGTAACATCACTCTTTTTCCGTATTCTATTTTTCGCATGAGATTCTGAGATCATTGAAATTAATTATTATAGAAGGATTTTACCATAGTATTTATTAGATAGACGATCGAAACAGAAATTCAACTACAAATTCTAATATGAGACAAAATTCTTCCGACGTATCTATCGGGAACTCTATGTTCTTACCATCTTTGAACTATATTATCTTTCAACCTTCAACACTTCGTTTGCAGACTATCCGAATTATCATAACGTAGAGATGCACACAACACTTATTACTCGTATTACGTTTCTTCACATAATTCCAAAAGTATCATCTTAAATTTGTCTGAATATTGTTGTCTTTTTCCAATTTACGAGGTCTCTAACTCGAAAACTAGCAATCTAACGAGGTAAAGATAATTATCTTGTTCGCTTCTTTAGTAATGAAAGTAATCATTTTTTTCCTAGTGTAATTTAATTTTAGTGACGTGCCCAAGAGTCATGTAGGGATAAGGACTAAGGAAAAAGCTCTTTGTTATGTGATTTCGATTGCGTTTCACATGTTATTTGTCCACCGCAGCTTAATAAGACGCTTTTAATTTAATCATGAGGCTATTAAACAACTGTCGATTGAAAACATAACAAGGTATTTTTTGCAAGAAAGCGCTTGTATCTGATTTGATACGGTAATGTGCTTCATAGAAGCGATTTCCCATGTCAAAGTTTCTACACCGAACAGCTAGAACGCCATACCGTACCTATAGTACTGACGACCGTAGTTTTCCACGGCAAATAAATAATAAAAATGCGAAAAAACGTGTGTTATCAAATGCCTCAAGATGGATTTAGACGCTTTTTTTTAATTAAAAGCGGAAGCTCCAGCTTTCTGCACACGCTCGCTTGTAAATTGTTATATCAAATCTCATTCAAAAAGCTTGAAAAAATTACAGCCGCTCCTGTAAATTTCCCAGTGGAGAAAGTCAATAAGCAGAGGCCTAATCTTTTTTATTTTTTATATTTATCGAACAAGCTTAGGCCATTTATGTAATCGTAAATCGGGGGAATTGATTCAATTAACCACTTCCAAACAAACTCACGCAGAAATTTTACTAAAACTCCGTCAACCTCAAACGAACTATAGAACGAACTAATCGAAACTATACGAACATATACGAACGGTAGGAGGAGATCTCCTACCCTCATAGGATCTACTTAATAACAATACCTAAACCTTAGAGTAAAGTATGTTTATTCGCTAGCGTCCTTCTTCGAAACCGGAATGGTATGAAGCGTCGTTTCTTCTTTGCACCCAGTTGTAGAAGCAGGTGCTTCGCCTCGGCGAGGGTAGCGGCGTCAGCATCTTCAACTCCGGATACGAAGCCACTCTCGGGTCGGGACAGTGCGGGAGCCGACGGCAGCAGGGAAAACCATCGGTCTATTTTAGCGCTTGATGACAACTGATAGTGAAAAAACAAATATGTAAAACATTGGCGGTGAATTTTCAAATTAAATTACAATTGATAAATTTATTGATTACATAGAAGTAACATTTTATAGTGTCCTTTAAAAATAGTTTAAATAAACATTGAAACAAAAATAAAAAATATTTGTGTTAGTTTTAAATTCCATCACCTTTGTATATTCGTAGTCCCCATGCAATAAACCATCATCCCTGCACCAAGCCATCACAGAGCTCACCACCAAAGGTTAAAAGACCAAGACCCTAATAAAGTAATGCTAAACTAGGCATTATCATCATCTTCCGAAATTATCCGACCTAGTAAAAGACCTTGTAAAAGACAAGTATTTTTTGCTCGATATGTTGAAAAATATAAAAGTTTCCTAGCTAACCTACGCCTTGATAAGTAAATTGGTTGGTTTCCTACATAGCCAATCATATCGTAGATAGGTAGATAGGTACTGTTGAAATAGATAGAAAATACTCTAACCCTTATTATTCTCTTTCTTTATAAAGTGGACCTAATAAAGAAAGAAAACTATACAAACATCTCTGCTACATCCTCAGAGTGAAGGAAGCATAAAGAGCGACCTTATCGCTATGAGCGATGTCTTAAAGGCAACCTTTTTTCTAGAAAGAATTGCAAATATTATCGAAACAAAATAAGTTTTTTTATAATTCCTAAAAGCTAGCACAACTGATGACGGCATCATGATACATGTTTGGACAAGAACCTCGATAAAATTAGGAAAACCGCTACATACTAAAACAGATTTTTGTATATTTTAGAGGTAGGGCTAAAATAAGAAGCATTATATACTTTTATTTTCATCCAGTTTAATCGGACAGGTTGATGATCTAAAGATTACTTTAAGAACTAAATATTATTAGAAATTTCGATAGTAAATTATGCTGAGGCAAAATGCATTATTTTGGATTGGAAAAATTATTGTACGTAACCACATACGATATTTGTTCAATGTATTATGTGAGACTTATTATGATACAACAATATACAATTTGCCACAATTTTTTTGCGTCGACAATTTTTATTTTTCCGATTTTATTATTGTACACTTGATAAAAACCATCGAGTACATAAATACGAAGGTAGAGTGGTTAATATGGTGGTAATTGAAATAACATTCAATAACCTTATAAATATTGTAACTCCGCTTACTCATCGATTGATGGATTTGAATTTTTATAACATTACTAGTTTTTGCCCGCGACTTCGTCCGCGTATCATGACACCGGGACAAAAAGTATCTTAGGTCCGTCTCCTGGTTCTAAAGCTACCTCGACACCAAAATCAGCCAAATCGGTTCAGCCGTGCTTGAGTTAAAATTATTGTAACTAACACGACATCCTTGTATAATATATAGATTTGTATGGTTGGACAATTCACTATAGGTATTTAGCCAAGCCAGTCTAATAACATTTAAGATAAATAAAAATAAATAAATAATGCCAGACAATCCCACAGCATCATCTAGCCCCAAGCTAAGCAGAGCTTGTATTATGGGTACTAGATGACTGATATACGTAATACAATATTATTAAATAGATAGATATTTTTTATTATACATAGAAAACGACCAATAAAATAATAATAATAATAGATAAACCTCAATTCTTGCTCATTTTAAAATATTTATACGAGCTGGGATAAACCATAACTACATAAAAAGATAAAAAAAAAAGAATAAAAAAAAGCAATGAAATCAATGTACAGATGGTAATGGCACCGGATAATAATCGTACATCAACTCTAAATCTTGGACTACTACTGAGAACCTAGTAGTAGAAAGTCTTCGTCTTGAAAATCTACCTTAAAATACATAATTATAACTGTGAAGTGAATTTATATAATTCAATATTTTATTTATAAAATATAGCTCTATCAACTACATTATGAGAATTGCATAAAATGCAGTCGTATTTTTTATTATCTATCTACACATTGATTTACCTATAATATAAATATTTCTATATAGTTCGCTACTATCAATAGAGTAGGTAAGCGTTGCGTCTTAGATACGATTTATTAGGTATTTAGTATTGATAAGTTGCTAAAGATAAGGAAAACTTATTTATGTTTTGGCCAGTTAATGATTTTGGTCCACATAGAAATTTTAAATTTGGCACTAAAGGGTTATTTTAGCAACCCAGTATTTTTTTAAATTACGATGACAATAACTTTTTGGACGTCGAAAATATAAACGCATTGAAAACAAAAAAGATACTTCTAGCAAGTAACAGAACCGTTTTTGAATTAAATTGCAGTAGGTACAACTTAATTAAAAATATATGTAATGTCTTAAAGGTACTTACAGTACAAAAAAAATCGATGGGATCGATCTACGTTCGATTAAAACAACAATCTTATTAAATAACACAAAAACCGAGGACGACTATTCTACTATGAACTATCGTATGTATCGTAGAACGGCTTTAATCGTTCAAAACAAAGATAATACATATAAAGTTCATTATATATGGGATGAAATATCTTACATATCCACAGACCAGACACGTCAAATCACACCCCTCTTTTTTGACTGGAACTAAAAAAGTACCTAGGTACGTAAATTTAACAAAATATTCTTTAATAAGTCAACAAATCGTGACTGTTAACAAGTTTTTTTACGTAAAAGTATTAAATGTCAAGAAGAAACTTATCCTAAAAGTTCTTAATAATACAGCTTTATATAATATCTATCACAATGACTAGAGCATATTTAACACAGAAAGCACTATTTCTCTTCAAGACTTCCATGTGATACACAATAATGATATTATTAGATTTTTATAGCTCATCCAAAGCATAAATATAACGGTTGCCGCCTTTTTATAAACATTACACCGGCAATAAAAATGAACCCTAGTTTAATGTCGATATGATAAAAGATATGTCAGTCACTATCTCTACAGCCCATATTTAACGAGTTAAATAGTAGTTCTAAAGTAATGGGATTTTAAACAGTGCAGCTGAATATTGTCACACTTTTTTTTACTAGACAAAATTTATGCAATCTTTTACGAGGTCTTCCCCATATTGTCTCAAAGAATTTAATTTTGATATACTTCTCACGTATTGACAAAACCAACTAAAATAACTAAAATATTAGGTTCTTTTGATATTTCAAGTCATCTATCTATGGTTCTACAACATTTTATCTAAGTAGGTAAGTATTAGAGTTTCTATCAACATAGCACTCATGTTGAAGAACTAATATTTAGAAATAAACTTAAATAGTGTAACAATTAACATCGAAAGCTTGAGTACAACGACGAATAGACGAATATAAAATACTCGACGAGAGGGTTTCGACGCACTTCTACGTACATTAGAATCAACTACTTAACATCAGTTACTCGCAGACTATATGAAGTACAGATACAGTGAAATTAGAGGTAACGATTAGGTAGGTAGGGTTAGTTTGCCTTCAATAAGATCTTGGGTTTGATTTCTGATCCGTGATGATAAGTTTACTTGGTGGTATGCCGGGTCCACTGCTGGCGCATAGCGGCCATCAACTCGCTGCGATTTGGTACCTTCTCGCTGGTCGAGCGAGTGATCGGCCCACCAACGTCCGGCACCGTCAGCGTGTTCCCCGCGACTCCCCCCGACGCCTCCCCCACCACCGTCACGCTCTCCGATGGGCTGACCGGCACAATCAACCGCACACGCCCGTCCTCTCCGGTCGCAGTCAAAGTTCCGTTGTGCGACAACGGCTTTATAAACGGAATTTCCTCCTCCGAACTGCAGTCGCTCGAATCGTTGGAGGAATCGTCACTTTCCGGTTCGTCCGGGGCGAAGATGGAGTTGTCCGAGTGTCCGACGCTCATGGCTTGCGCCGCGTTGCCGTCGGGCGTGGTGTGCGCTAGCAGACTCTGCAGGTCAGCGTCGCTGTAATGGCTGACGAGCGGCGGGATGTTGGGGAATGCCTGGCAGTTCTGGAAGAACTGCTGGTTGGCGTTGAAATTGCTCTTCGGCTTGTTCGCGTGGTTGGGGAAGCCACCCATTTCTTCGAATCTGGCTATAAGATAGTCTTGTATATCGTTGTTCGATAGGTTGTCGAAGGAGGGCGAGGCGGCGGCGGCGCTCGGCGAAGCGGGCGCGGGGTGCGGGGAGCGTGCTCCGTTCTCGAACTTCGTGTTGTTGTTAGGCGAGAAGAGGTCGATGAGTTCGCTGTTCGCTTGGTTCCCATTGCAATAGATGTCCTGGTGAACCCGTACGGTAGCATTAACAAAAATAATTAATGAGAAACATTCTAACTATATTGCGGCTCTGGCTCGTTATTGGCTTACCATCGGAAAAGTTAATTGCCAATCAGAACGAGCACTCGAGCGGTACATTAAAAGCGTTATTCAAAATATATGACATTCTGGCATTATTATTACTCACCTTATAATAACATGCTGATAGCTCGGTTAAAAGCTAGGCAACGTCCAAAATTTATCACACTTTGCAACATAAAACATGCTCTAGAAATGTTTTGATGAATTAACCTTGGTAAAAATAGGTAGGTAGGTACACCGAAAGGTATTAAGGGTAGCCTATAATAGCCAGGCAAAATACAGGTACGTATACTGAGAAAAAAACTGAGCAACGCAAGCATGACTAGTTCGAACAATTAAAACCCTATCATTGCTGCATAAACCTATCTGCTTTCGTAATGCACGCAGGTAGGTGTAACCACAGTATAACTCAATAGTACCTACTCACCTATGATAAATATTAAGAACTAGGATCAGGCAGCCTACGTTCCTTATGTGAGTAAAAAGGAAAGGACTATGTAAAAACATAAACCTACCTACAAACGAGCAAACAATGCAACAAGAAAAACGTTCTAAAATCATAAAAAATAGGCGTTCCGAGAAATATCTAGCAATGAAGATGATGATAACGTCCAGTGATTCAATGAAATGAAAAAACGATCAAGACAAAGCGCAAATACCGTATAAAATAATGATTAGCATCCAATGAAGCTACGAAAATGCATTGACTATGAACTCACTTAAAATTACCACAAGCAAATGTACCAAGGAGGTTACGATCTACGGCAAATCAGCCCTATGCTGGTGTTCACCAAAAGATAATCAGACAAATAGGCAGCTTCATCCGTACACATAGGCCGAGTCCGACAAATAGGCAACTTTGACGTTTAATGTATGAAAACTTTTGTCAGAACAATTATTTAAGACTTAACCATCTGTTGGTGAACTCGGATCTTATTCATTAAGGAACTCTTTTTGGCCATACTCGTAATATTATTATATCAGCCTCGTATTCCCTGGGAAACGAAATGTCCCGCGCGCGACACGCTCACCCGTCACGCCAAGTATGGCTACATTACACGGCTCTTTCTTTTCTATGCCGCGTTTCTTAATATTTTTGTCGCGGTAAAAGGACACGAGACGCGATGTCTGAGGACGTTTGTGTCATCTCCCAACATAGCCTGCCATCTTTCGTGACTCGCGCGGGACATTTGACTCCAAGCGTATACGAGGTAGGTACATCTTTCTATTATAAATAAATGAACATTGTCGGACAGTCCTCACAGCATCATCTAGCCGAAAGATAAGCAGAGCTTGTGTTATGGGTACAACATTAATGATGTAAATAAGTCAGTGTAGTGCAAAGATAAACATTTTTACTATTCATAAAAATACCCATAACACTCGAGACAAATAATATGAAGATGAAAATGCATTGAACATGGCTTATACCTAATGAGGGGGGGGTTTCCTAGTTGCCCATAACTAGACTGTGTTTTCATTTAATCTAAAACTATTTTACCAAATAGCTCGATAGATGAGGCTTATTGGCAATAAAACCTGAAACACCTTATCATGAAGATCGTATAGACGATGAACGAACAAAATTACTTATATGTACATAAATGAAAAAAAGGTTTGATTTTCAATAATCTCTAAAAAGTTCATCAAAAAAATAATTTAACCTCAAATCTTCTTACTGCCAGTGGCCATTCCATACCATCTATCGAGCCATCTTTAAAGATTTGAATTTATTACCCGCAGTAAACACACACCAAGAAATCTCATGAATATAGTCTACACGCGAATAAGACGAGCAACAAGTACACATTCGTGCTCGGCCTGACTCGAGGTGCCTCGAAGCGTGTATACTACCGGCATAGTAGTATCAAAATTAAAACCCCTCATTAGATTTTAAAGTAGTATTTAGGCAGCCGGTATTGTTTATAGCTGTTGTGAGTGGGTAGCTTAGTTTTATAACAAGGATCTCCAGGCGGCAAATATGGGATCACACTTTTGAAAATAGTTCTCCATAGAGGCCATTGAAAATATTGGTACATGTATACCTGGGGTAAGAGGGTCAGCGTTTGCGCGTTGATAGTGCGCCGTGGGGAGGTTCCATTCTCGCGCTCTTGCAGGTGTGTGACCAGCGCGCCAATGTGTTCCAGCAGCTCCTTGTTGTGCACGAGGAGTTGGTGCGTGCGAGCCTGGAACACCGAGAATAGGTCAAACCACGCGAATTGAATAATGGATATAGGTTAGAGCATTAAATCTACATCATGTAACCTAGGTCAGACCACGCGAGTTGACTAATAGATATAGGATAGAGCATTATATCTACATCATCTAGCTCAAGTCAGACCACACGAGTGGTCTAATAGATATGTTCGGTATGTAGTCGGGGTTGCACCCCCCACCTCAGGTCTGTGTAATAAATCAGTGCATAGCTAACCAGCGATCGTTTCACTTGCCTGTCCCGATACGTAACAATATAGGATAGAGCTTTATATCTACATCATCTAGCCCGAGTCAGACCACACGAGTTGACTAATAGATATAGGATAGAGCATTATATCTACATCATCTAGCTCAAGTCTGACCACACGAGTTGACTAATAGATAGATGATAGAGCATAAAACTACATCATCCAGCCAAGGTCAGACCACGTAATTTTACTAATAGGCGCTGGATCATTAACTCTGCATCAAGTAGCCCCAAGATAGCAGAGTTTGTGATATATGCTTGGTTAACCTACCAGATTACTGATATACGATTGAAGTACTTAATGGTGTACGTACGTGTGAAGAATAAAGTAAGTTTAAGTTTTTCTGTTTGTAATGATCGCTTTCTTTGTGTGGTATTTAGAAATATTTTAAAACCCGCAGAACCACAATTTATTGGTTAGGCACTCTACATATGAATTATGGGAGTTATGTGCCTCGATCGGAATTCTGCGGGTTACATAAGTGCACCAAATAAACGAAAGGTATTGTGTTTTTGTTTACAAAAAAAAAGACAGCCTTTAAATAAACCAACAAATAAATTATTTAATTCGTCTTTCTCTTGTTCTGGGGAAAAACTATATCTGTTAAAAATTTCACCAAAATCCATTTACAAGTCTATCTAGAAAGCGCACGACAGTTGTAAATTGACACTTTCAAGTCACACGTCGTACAGTACACTATTGTACACACAGAGTATTTTTTTTATTCTTCTATTCTTATTTTTTTTTAAGTACCTACATTATAATATACTGAAAATTGTACATCTCCAGCGCCAACAGGCGCCAAGCTGGGCACCGAATGCGTTATTCATCTATATTTATACTAATATTATAAAGAGGAAAGATTTGATTGTTTGTTTGTGTGTTTTTTTGTTTAAATTACATAAATAGGCTCCGAAACTACTGGACCGAATTAAAAAGAAGAACAAAAAGCCCAATGCTGCTAAAATAGTTAGGGATCCGTATGAAAACCGTGAAACCTAACGTGTTAGTAATGTATATTATGATTTCTGAAATTTTTATTGAATACCCGTGCGAAACCGGGGCGGGCCGCTAGTCGCTCTATAAAATATGAGCTCTAAAGACCTAGTAATAGGAACAAGCTTAAAGAAGTTTTTTCTGACCTGTGCCTCGCAACGCGCCGCCTGTTCTGCTGCCAGTTGGTCACGTAACAGCAACAGTTGCGCCACAGCCGCGCGCGTCTGTTGCGTCTGCTGGTCAAGGCGTTCGCGTAACAGTTGCAGCTGGTGTTGCGCGCTTATCGGAGTTTTCGGGTCTGGCGCTTCGTCCGTCGGCTCTACTTTGGTGATGCACTCCGGTAGGTCAGGCAGGTTGATGCTGGGAGTGGGAATTGTGCGCTGAAATATGCAGGAGGGGTTTTAAAGTCAATTTTAACGTAAGTAGAAGGTGAATCATAACAATAATTTTCAAAAGGGTCTTCAATGGTAACGGTTAGTATATCCGATCAGTTTTCCAAATTTCGCTACGTTGATATTGAAAAATGTCGAAAAATTTACAATTCCTCCCACTCTATCCCCGAAGCATACATTACATGTATACTGTGTCCGAAGTTTGCATAGCGATACTATTAAAATTTTCCATGCGTTTGTAGAATATTGATCTATACATTGCAGCAAAAATATGGAGAGGTCGGAGTCGGAGAAGGGGAGTGTATAAGAAATTTTGTTCAAAATGCACGGCGCTCGAGTTATTCTTGCACTCGACGAATCTTTAAAAACTAAATTTAAAAATCTACGTTATGCTGTAGTTTTTTAATCCCATTGGGTGTTCTAGCGAGGCGTACTTAACTAGTAGCTGAGTACGTCAGTAAATATCAGTTTCACTAAGATCTAAGATGCAAGTGAGATTTATTTATATTTATTCAGGAAAAGCAAGATAACGGCTACAAAATGCTTATTTATATAAACTAGGTTAGTCACCTATGATGATAATGCAGCCCACGACTCAATTCACAGATTGCTGTGAGGTAGTAATTTAAAGTACTCAGTAGGTAGGTACTAAGTTTCAAACAAACATTGAAAGAATTAATTAGATTCTTGGATACCATTTCTGAACACGATAAAGAAATTCACTCACTTGACAGAAAATATTAGTAAAAATACAATAAACAAAAACAAATTTAAACGGCTACAGTTTAGTTTGTATAAGATAAGCTTTTTAAATTGAACATGAAGTTTATTAAAACAAATTTGAAGTGCTACAAGTTGAGAGGAATTAATCACCATACTGAAAAATACAGTACGGTCATAATTCATCTCTCTTGCATCTCACTGTAGTGAAACTGATATTTACTGAAGTAGGTACCTAAAAGTCGATGCAGGCACTCCAAATGACTTATTTGTCAACTCAGCCCACACCGCACACAGCCCTCGGGCTGGTATGTCCACTACGAAATTTATTTATATTTTTTTATGGACAACTCTGCCCGCTGGCCATATCAACCCCTTATTCAGCATTTGGGAAAAGCAAATTTTCGGGATACGAACAGTGAACGATATGAAGAATAAACAGATTTCAGAAATTAATTACAGTAAATAAAGTAATGCTGAACTGTGTATAATTTCGCTAAACACTGTAATGTTGATTTTGATTACAACTGTAATAAACATTAGGGGAGGTCTATGTCCAGCAGTGGACTAATATAGGCTGATGATGATGATTACAACGGTAACAAACTAATTGACACACAATTTTCGTCTTCATTTTCTAAAATTAGAAACGATCTTCCATAAGGAAATAAATTGGAGGGCATTTTAATTAAAAAAAACATTTCCAAATCATTTGTGGAGAGGAGCTCCTTACAATTTAAGTTGGTATCTTACTATTTGAAGGGTGTACTTGGAGTTATAATGTACTTTAATTAAACGTTGAGAAGAGCTGCATTGAGATGGCGCAATCTGAAATTCATGCAGCGACTTAATTTTTTAGGTTTTCGAGATCAATTTCGAGGCCCAGCCGATTTTAAACAAAGCGAGACTTATAGTTGCTTTGTCTGTCCCTTTTCAATCTTTATTATCTCAGCAAATACTGCTTATTGGTGCTATACCTTGAAATTTAAAATAATAATACATTAAGTGCGCACTTTTGAAATTTCCTTTGTTTTTATACTTGATTTTTTTATAAAAAGGTAGAAATATTGATTATTACCCCCTATCTCAGCAGTTTGCTTAAACAGCCATGTAAAATGTACAAGGCGTTTGAAGGTAAGAATGAATTTATAATTTAGGATACTAATGGTGAAAGAATTTTCAATTCGGTCCAGTAGTTCTGAAACCTATTCAATGCAAACAAAAAACAAACAATCAAATCTTTCCTCTTTATAATATCAGTATAGATATAGATTTATCTATGCGAGGCTATATCTAACAATTTCACAGTAAATTGCAAATTCAATATTTCCAACATTCAAGTTGAATTTATTTGAAATGTGTCTCTGTTTTCTTCACAACTCAAAGTCATGGATTTTAACTTTCGCAATCTACATCTTGGAAGAATAACTTTTCAATCATCTCTTGATAATATTAGTTGACAAGGGAATAGGGCTTGGGAAGTCGCTGCAGGAACTACTTGAGCGTTAAAACAAAAACAAACAAAACCTGTGAGTCTCCGCTATAATATCAGAGAAAACTGTGTAATCTAGCTTTATACTAGGTACCTAGTAAATAGTTAGCGTAATGGCTGTAAAGGCGAGCCTTGTGTACAGACCCAACAGATTTGGTGAAATAGACCTCAGCATTCAACAAGTGGTTCAACCGAACAAACTAGATTTTTCAAAGTATAAAGGGCATAATACATATAAAGGGCATAATATAAAGTGCATTTGTTATGTATATGTTATGATAATTTATTTTAAACTTTCGTCATCATCATCAGCCTATAATAGTCCACGGCTGGACATAATGAGCGCCTATTTTAGACTTTACTGAAAGTATAATTCATAATGTTACTTCGGTTATATAACTGACCACACAGACATCTGCAAAATAGATCTTATAAAATCTAGAGTGGTTTCGTTGAGGACTTATAAACGAGTGCGTGCACAATAAACTATGTAGTAGTACAATGAAATATGGAACGCATACTTAACGAAGTGTTATTTAATACCAACTGTTGCATATTCCATTGAAACATGAAGACATTCAGATTCCGATGATATTATTATGAACGTGATTTATTGTGAAGCTTCTGTTTCGATGTGGGGGAGCGATTATGCTGAGTACTTCGCTATTTCTGATTTCAGATTATTATTGTGTTTCCGTCTATTTTTACACCGTTGTCTATTCTTGCAACGTTTGGTAACTACGACTAAAGTTTAAGTAAATGAATTGCAGATATTGATTCAATAGAATATAGCTTCAGATTATTTGAGTCGTTCGTCTACTGACAACGAAAATTTCATACCACCAGGTGGTATGAAATACATATACCTATAATTATATATTTTTTACGTGCCAGTGAACGAATGTTATAAACCGGCCAAGTGTGAGACGACTCGCACACGGAGGGTTCGGTAACCTACTTGATATAGTTTTTTTAAAAAAACAAGAGGAAAAGAAAAACTATTTTTTGATGTATCTGCAAATAAACCAAAAAGCCAACATGACGCAGTCACTTAACCAAGGACAGCGTCGAAGGTGAATTTACATCGTGATCATTGTTGAATTCAACTTTTTATGGATTTTGCTGCTCTCAATAATTATATTTATTTATTTTTATTATTTGTTACTTATAGTGACTATAGCAACGTAAATTCTGTAAACTAAATCCAACTGTCTACCCTTTACGGTTCTAGAATCAATCATTGACTCTTGAACATTCAAGCTCTGACCTACGCAAACTAAAGTAGGTACCCAGCTAAAAAAGGCACGTATTTTGTATGGGAATCTAATATTTGAATAGTTACCTAATTTATCTTAATCATTTGTTGTTACTATGGCAAGACGAATACGCAATTAGTAAAAAATTTAAAAGTTCTACCTTTAACTGTTAATGAGATACAGGCTGTATCTCATCAACACAACTCAACTGACAGACTGACAGAGGGGGGATAGTTATAGGGTTCCATTTCCTTCCTTCTTGTACGGAAGCCTTAAAACTAAATCTTAATATAAGGTACCTACATGTAATAATTATTGTGTTTCATTACGAAAAGAAATGTTAAGTTCTTCGACCAGGACAAATTGATACAGTTAACAGCTAATAGAATTACGATAGAAAATGTTTTAGTAGTGTGCAAGACTTATCAAAGAAACAATTTTAATGAGAGAACTTTTAAATAAGTGACGCTAATAGTCACTTATTTAAAAGTCTTCTAGCTATATGCCTTGCTCTTAACCTTTGGTGTGTTTAGTCAAGGATCCTGTATAATACCGTCACCTGCCTTGTCAACGTTGACATATTTGTTGAAAAATTTACCCTAACTGTAAGGCACTGCCGTTTTTACTATACCATGTTCTTTTCCTACCGTTCGTTTTCCTTCTTTCCTCGGCGGCGGCGGGAGAAGGTCCAGCTTGGTCGGACGAGCAGGTTCCTCTTTGACAGCAGAGGGATCCTCCACCTTGAGGGCTGATGTGGCTACCTCGGAAGCACCGCAGTCAGATGCAGCTTCTGAAAGATACATTTCTATCAAACCTTACACCACTGAGACTCATGCAGACTTTAATATATTTAGCTTTATATATAAACTAGCGGCCCGCCCCGGCTTCGCACGGGTATTAAACAAAAATTTCAGAAATTATACACACTAACACGATGGGTTTCACAGTTTTCATACGGATCCCTTACTTTTTCTAACAGCATTGGGATTTTTGACATTGACTCGACACTCCATAACTGACACTGGCCGTAGAGAAAAAGCAAGCACAGAGCGCTATAGGTATATTCAACCTCTTTTTCTATTCTGACGCGCCATAATAGAAAAAGAGGTTGAGTATACAGCGCACGGTTCAATTATTGAATTTTTCATGCGGATCTCTAACTTTTTTGAAAATATTATATAGCCTATGTTCATCACGGAAAATTTAGGATTCTAATGGTGAAAGAATTTTTCTAATCGGTCCAGTAGTTTCGGAGCCTATTCAATTCAAACAAACAAACATACAAACAAACAATCAAATCTTTCCTCTTTATAATATTAGTATAGAAGTTACCTTGAGTTACATAAAAAGCTAATGAAAGGTCTTTCCGTAGCTAACTCCCAATAGGGGTACAATTTTTCAATAATACCCTAAAACGTACCTATTTTATAATCTTAATTACGCGGATACAATTTCGTACAGTCATCAGGGAGTACCATCAACGAAAATTGTATTTGATTTCGCTTGTCATGTAATGTTTCATAGTAAAAATGGATATTTGCCGAGTTGGGCCGCTAAGACAAACCAGTAAGTGCATGATATCTTGTTCCCGAGGGCCAAATGTAAGCACTGTTTTCAAATCTTTTTTCATGTCCTGTTTGTGTGTGATCTCAATAAAATGTCTGTTTTTTTATAAATCACTTAGGTTTATCTCTGTTCTACTTAGCTTCGAAGGGTACATCGAGTAAGTTTAGTGCGAATTTCCTAAAGAACTTATACCGAATATGTAAACTTTTTATAACTTTAACTCAGATTGGTTTATTGATATTTATAAAAAGTCTAAGTCTAGTAGAAGTCTGTCTAGTATATTCAGAAAATACGTGATCATTAAATCATTAAAATATCATCATAAGATCATTTAATACATGCTTTTGTCTGAAGAACCTTATAAAGCGGTTATTCCAATCTGTGTTCTCTACAGTTATTAAAATTAAAACATTACCTCTTTGTAAAACCTAAAAAAAGTACACGTAAAATTATTTTGTAGGAACCACTAAATGCCGTCTTTCTGGTCGACAAGTCTTTACAAATAACTTTGACGTAGACTTAAAAATTAAAATTCCTTGTAATGTAGGTTCGTACCTACTGCCGAATACACAAAGCTTGTAATCTTTTCAAAGTGTTTTATAAGAAAACACCCGTCGTAATGCGAAGAATATCTCATCTCCAAACTCTCCTGATCTTCTTCTTAATCCGATTAAATTTCAGTTGTTTCTTTAAAAAATGTTTTCGTAACTTTTTATTTGGAATTTATACCGTACCAAAACGTTAGCTTACTTACTACGTACTTGAGCTTATAAAAATGCTTCCTTCTTGTAAATAAGTTTTGTACACGAATTAGATTTTTTTGATAAATGTAGTTGTTTTGAAGTCGCGAATGCGTGGCATCCCTCATCTGGTGGAATGTGGGGTCGTCGGGCTGATGTCGTGCTCTGAAATTCATGAGCAAGGTCCGCCGGGAATAGTTTGTACGCTAGATATTGCATATTATTTTCGTCAAGATCTCGAAGGGCTGTACCGACGATATCTTGTACAAAAGCGGCGTTGCTTTTGCGCTGTCAGATGTTTTACTACGTAGGAACCTAGAAATCTGAGGCATCTGCAACATTTCTATGGTATGGCTATGTGATGCACTGGCCTGCAGAAATAAGTATTGCTCTATTTTTTTTTCTGCAATGTACAGTGTACAATTGAGAGATTTAATTTACTAACGTTTTATATTTTATTTTTGTATTGGAGCCGATTTATAATGTTTTAATAAAAAGATAAAATATTATAGTCGATATAGGAATATTCTGCCATTCTTTTAGGATCTGTTTTAGTAACCTTTGAGTGGTAGGCGGTGGTCTGCTGTTTCTGAGTAGCCTTTCTAGCTCAATCGGGTTGAAATCGACAGTGCAATTACGATAAAATCTCCCATTCCCATTGAATGGGCCATCCAAGAAGACTGAGCATAAACGATTACGGTTGCAATACTACGAACGCCAGTACTAAAAATACATACAACTTTCTGGGGCGATGGAGCCGATCGACGACAGAATTTAACGTCGACGACAAGAAATAAACTTGACCATTTTTTGCTTAATTACAGCTAAACTGATTCAAAATTAGAAACAGTAAATATTATGCAGTTTTCAAAAGTATTTGAGCTAAACAAGTGAAGCTCAAGTGTGAGTAATAAGTTTAGGGGTTTTATGTGAAGTAAGGTTTATCGATAGGTAAGTAGCAATTTAAAAAACATTGACGTTCGTGATATACGTACGAGTATATACGTTGATAGCTACGTCGTCTCGTTTGACTCCAACCTACCAGAAAATTTTATACTTATGTTTTTGTACAGTGTGATGGAAACCGAAATCGCTTATAGCCAGTCTCCTCGGATGGCGATCCATTGAATGGTACATATATGTTGACGCTGATACCAATTAGTACTAAATATACTCTTGCATGACCTCAGCCGTGCGTGGCCGGGCATTATCATGCATCAATCCATCACCCACATTTGCTAGTATTTTACATAAAATTAAACTCTTTTTCGAGTCTTTTTTTATTTCTGTCATTATTAGTTTTGCAGCCAGTGCATTTGTTGAGGATAGCGATTGGGTCTCCCTTGAGTAAGAGAAGAATTGGCCGCAGCTTAAGAGTTAACAAAACAGACAGACACCTCGTAGTTGCGAAGTAATTGAGACATTAGCTGACGAACGTGTAAAACTTTCTTCTTTTCACTCACGTCAAGGTTCATTGTCACCCTGTGGCTACAGCGGGTGTAAGAATGAGTAGCCACAGCTATTATATTTCCAAACGATTACCACGAAGCGTGCAGCTATTAATCCCTAATTAAAGCTTATTGTGCACTCATTAGAGAGCAGAGCTCCATCCACTAAACATCTGGGACGGTATTCAGAAATATCCCATCCTTATTCAAGCAGTCATTGTTTGTATTATGTGGAGTAATTCAAAGGTGAAATTGAGATCACGCAGTGTTTAGAAAATATGCATAATAAGGTACACGGTGCACAAGGACAACCTCTGGCGCCGGCCGTGAGCATAATAATCTTGTTTTATACCAGTATCAACCAGTATTCAGGTATTACCGTACAAGTCGGTTACGCCTTGTTTTAGATTCAACTGCGTTTTGTTACGATAAAAAGAAAACATGAACAACTTTTGTATCAACATATTATGTTCCTATTACAGTTCAGTTCTTATTAGCCTTTGATTAATATAGTAAATATGTAATATTTATAATTTCTGTTTTTTTTTTGGTATACTCGTATCATTAGAGCTTGTTTTGTGTCCACACAGCGTCATCTTGTATTAAGTATCAAGTACTCATAAATGGTAAACTTGACCTCGAAGTGGTGGACGATTTTGTGTATCTCTGTGCTTTCATAACTACCCGAGTTCTTGTGAAAAGGAAATAAGAAGAATCGGAGCGGCCAAAAACGTAATGTCGCAGTTGCAGAAGATTTGGTGCGACCGTAGCATATCTCGTTATACAAAAGTAAGAAAAAAACCTTGTATTATTCATCTTTTATTAAAGAGCTAAAAATGGATGCTAAAGAATAACGACCGTGACCGCATAGACGATTTCGAAATGTGGTGCTGGAGAAGAATTTCGAAATACCATGGACGGTTTTCCGTACTAACGTTTCCATCATGGGGAGCTGAAGTTGAAGACGAGGCTGTCCTCGTGTGCCTAACCAAGGATCTGAAGTTCTTTAGACACATAGCCAAGAAAACCGGTCACAATCTCGAACAGCTAATAGTCACCGGTACGGTTGAAGGATAACGTCCTAGAGGCAGCTCTCTTAGAAGGTCGGACCAGACTCGCACGACCTTCGACACAAATTTCCTAGACGTGCTTCACGCTGCAAAGGACAGATGCAGTTGGCGCAATATTGGCCGAGATAAAATAATTCCACGGGGGAATCACGACCCTAACACATGAGGAGATACGACGCGAGGAGGAGGAGTACCTACTTATAAGATGACTGATATACCTTAAACAATATATTTGGTATCTATACAATACCTATATGTGTTGTATTATATACCTACTAGCGGTCCGCCCCGGCTTCGCACGGGTATTAATCAAAAATTTCAGAAATTATACACACTAACATGATGGGTTTCACAGTTTTCATACAGATCCCTTACTTTTTTAAACAGCATTGGGGTTTTTGACATTGACTCGACACTCCATAACTGACACTGGCCGTAGAGAAAAAGCAAGCACCGTGACCTATATATTCAACCTCTTTTTTTATTCTGACGCGCTATAATATAAAATGAGGTTGAATATACAGCGCACAGTTCAATTATTGAATTTTTCATGCGGATCCCCAACTTTTTTGAAAATATTATAATATAGCCTATGTTCATCACGGAAAATTAAGGATTCTAATGCTGAAAGAATTTTTTAACTCGGTCCAGTAGTTTCGGAGCCTATTCAATTCAAACAAACAAACAAACAAACATACAAACAATCAAATCTTTCCTCTTTATAATATTAGTATAGAGTATAGATATAGAATACGACCAGAACACAGGTTCCATGTATGATCTCTATATATCTGCAGATCATACAAACATTTGTCCCAAAAAGGAATTGCACCCTCCTGCGTCGCATGTGGACCTTCGCCCACCGCCTCACAGAGGTCGTAAAAAAATAAATACGAGTAAGTACCTACCACACGCCACTTTATTGTTCTATCTACGACAGTTCTAGGTAGTGCGGGCAGTTACCTAGGTACCCATTTGGCACAGCAGTGGCACGTTCCAAGTTTATGAGTTTCCGCCTAATGATGTCTATTAGTGTGTGCTGGCGATAGCTTCATTTAGGCGACTTTAGTGGCTGGCGCAGCGGGCGAATGCACAGTTACAGTGCAAGGGGTTGCAGGTTCGATTTTCTCTGTAGATAAATATTTGTAAGATCTTTAGATAGTTCCGGTGTGGATTTTCTGTCTTTTCTTATCTATACTTCTATACTAATATTATAAAGAGGAAAGATTTGATTGTTTGTATGTTTGTTTGTTTGTTTGTTTGAATTGAATAGGCTCCGAAACTACTGGACCGAGTTAAAAAATTCTTTCACCATTAGAATCCTTAATTTTCCGTGATGAACATAGGCTATATAATATTTTCAAAAAAGTTAGGGATCCGCACGAAAAACTCAATAATTGAACCGTGGGTTGTATATTCAACCTCTTTTTCGATTATGGCGCGTCAGAATAGAAAAAGAGGTTGTATAGCGCACGGTGCTTGCTTTTTCTCTACGGCCAGTGTCAGTTTTGGAATGTCGAGTCAATGTCAAAAACCCCAATGCTGTTAAAAAAAGTAAAGATCCGTATGAAAACTGTGAAACCCATCGTTTTAGTGTGTATAATTTCTGAAATACCCGTGCGAAGCCGGGGCGGGCCGCTAGTATTTTATAAAATGGAAAGATTTGATCCTTTGTTTGTTTGAATTGAGTATTGTTAAAAAAGTTAAGGTTTCCGCGTGTAAACTATAATAATGTAACCCAACGTGTGTAAAAATGTTAGAACGTTTTGAAATTATTGTTAACCTGTGCGAAGTGGTGGCGGACCGCTAGTATGTAACAATTGTATTTATTGCTATCAGCATATCCGCAAACTTACGCCACATTATGATGATCGGTGGATTTTCCACATTATTGATTCATTTGTGTTAATATGATTTAATTGCTATAATAAAATCTGAGGTATAATAAACTGCAGTTGATTTAATTTATTTAATTCTCAGACTAATGTTTTATGTTGCGTGTACATTGGGACATAATTTTTAAGTGTTTGTTTATTTCGACACTTAAAAAATATTTTTTCTAGAAATCATCATTTTGGGTTTGAAAGTGCAGCATGATATTGACATTTTGTTGATGTAGTTTGACTAAATATGATATGAGGTAGGTAATTATTATATAATTTATTAATAATATTTGACAACCAATCAAAAAGTTATTTTTTTTATATAAAAAAATTACATAATAAATAAATAAATACATAATATCCACCAGTTTAGGTTTAATGATTTGAAGTCATAATATTAATAATTCTTTATGTCAAATTTGAACCTATAAATAATAAATAAAATATATTTTATTCTTGACCTGTATAGTAACAATAAACTTGATACTAAATAAAAAGGTAACAATTCCCTCTAATTCAACATTGTTTATTTGTTGATATTGTGTATGTTTCTATGTAGTGTATAATAATGTATTGGGATTATATTATTTTGTATTAGATTTATTTTCACAGGTTGCCAATTTTTCAGCATTTTAGTTTTAGATTGTTATAGTCATTAGTTTTTGAGAATAAAGCATTATTATCTTATCTTATCTTAATAGTCGTAGTTAGAAGGACACTTTTTTTGCTCCCTTGCTCCTTGCTACCTTTTCTTTGGCCGTCAGAAACTCTTGAATAATAATACGCAAATGACGCAACAGTAAAATATGTTATTTTGCCTTAATCCACGAGTTAACTCCAGGCCAGTTCTCTCACTGATGATAATGCTTTTCATTAAGCTTCTTGTTCGAAAGTACAAAGGAAACTTTGTCTGTACTTTAATACCTGTATTAAAGAGTTTTAGAAAAGCTTCACAGTGCCATTAAATACTAGCATCTGTCCGTGGACATGCATGTGTTTTTTTAGAATAAAAGAGACCAATATTTTTACCAAAACTTTACGTGTGCAAAAAGACCAGGTCAAGTCAGTAGTTTTGGCGTTGTCTTAGGCCAAACATTTTCACAATAGCAAAAATCGTCTTTATAACATTAGTAGGGAAATAGGTAGAGTGATGATTTAGTAATCATATGTCAAGCTTGGAAAAATTGTTAATAAAAAAACTGAATGTTTAATAATGGCCGTCGCGTAAAAGAATCCTACTTTTACCATAAATAGAAAATTATTTTTGGCGCACTATTAAAAAGACTGAATAAAAATTACAAAGTATGACGTTTGCCGGTCTTGTCGCTCAAGAGCAGTCGCTACCAGACAACTGTGATTAATAGTAATACGGGAACATACAGCTATGGAGTCTAGAAGTAAAACTGTCCAAGTTCGAGTCATCTCGGTTGACGCAAGTCGTTAACAGCGGCACCGTCAGCTATAAACTCTACGTGTGAAACTGAATTTTCTAGAGTACCTTTAACCTACTAACAAACGTACGAGACATTAAACTAAATGGAGATTTGTCTAGAGAAAACGTGATGATCCGATGCTGCTCTAAAAGGGCCTTTTTAGCTCTAAAAATCTTCGTGTTAGAAGTCTCGCTTGTCATGTAGGTATAACAAGAACTTGGCACAAGACGCATTTACATTTTTTTCAGAAAAGAGGTTTGTGTTTGTAAGTTTGTTTGACTGGTACTGTGCCTAAACGGCTAGACGGATTTTGATAAAAATACCACGTATATTTACATTGCATTGGATTATGGGCAATAACCCCCAAATAATGCCATCTATGGCGCTCATTAGGGGAGGCCTATGTCCAGCAGTGGACTATCATAGGCTGGTGATGATGATGATGAATGCCATCTATGGCGCTCATTAGGGGAGGCCTATATCCAGCAGTGGACTATTATAGGCTGGTGATGTTGATGATGTTGATTTACATTGTAAATGTTTTATTGGATACTGATTGATACTTTTAGGCTGACAAAGGTCTCGGAGATTCTATGAAGAATAGGATTCGTAACGAATACATCCGACAGAAAGTTATCGACATATCTCAAACAATTTAGCAAACTGAAGTGGCAGAGACCGGCCATATTACGCGAAGAACTGACAACCGCGCTGGGGTAAACGTGTTCTTGAGTGGAAACCGCGACTCGGCAAACGTAGTGTAGTCCCCGCCAGATGGGATGACAATCTACGAACGACTTCAGGCAGATGCTAGATGCGATAAGTTGAAGACACGGCACTATGACGCTCATTAGGGGAGGCTTATGTTACATAAACTTAAGTATAATAAGTATGTAATAACATAGAATTGGCTAATGGACAATTTAGATTCAATTCTATAAGCTGCGATGGATCTAGTTATGTACATAACTATAAATTAGTTTAACTACATCCTAGTTCTTAAATCTCTTAAACCAGATTTTATTCATTTATTTCATTTCACGTAAAATCTACGTCGTTGTTTTCAACATGACTTGTCTCTATCATTTTATGTAATAATAAGAATCTAAGTAAATATGAATCAATTACCTATAGTAATACGTTAACGACTTCAATTTAAATGGATTAAGATTGTGACTCTACTGAATGTTGTCTGTTGTCAAATTGTCTAGCTAAATAAATATAATAAAGTATTTATAATTGAAACAATTGAGCTAACTGCAGACTGTTGCGAACAAACTACAGGTAGCTCAACTGATCCATATCAATACCAGTTGGAAGTGTAGCCAAGATGCTGGCTGAATTGCCACTACTGATACTGATTATTGTGATAAAATAAGTGCACTATTGAATTAGGTGTGATAATGGTAGCTGTACAATATTTTCCGTGTAATGATAGCTGTACAATATTTTCCCTGTAATGATAGCTGTACAATATTTTCCGTGTAATGATAGCTGTACAATATTTTCCCTGTAATGATAGCGGTACAATATTTTCAATAAATAAATTAGTAACCTTCAAAAGAAATCATGCAGTCAGCAGTCTAGCCAAGCGAGAGCAACGGCAACGTGGCAGTTTAGATGGACGTTCAATCAAGATCCAACGTAGAAGGGAAAATAGTGGGCATAAAACAGATCGCCGAAACCTTCCCAAAATTATTTAGAGGGCTATAAAGCTTTATTGAACTATTTCACGACCAGAGCCTTATCGTAGGTGTAAGATTTACGAGGAAATACTTTATAGTATAAGCAGGTAAGCTCCTGTAGGCAAAGTGTTGATCGTTGTTTTTTTATTTATATTTATTTTATGGATATTACAAAATACATTATATACTATAGTTCGACCGAAACCGCTGTACCGCTCCCTAAGAAAGTGCGGCGAAGTGGGGGCCGAGGAAAAAAGAGCAAGAATACACATGAGATCGATATTGTCGGATATATCTTACGATATAGTACCAATATAAACAATATTTTTGTTTTATATATTATATCGATATGTTTATATTTTTTTATAACTAAATTATCTACAGATATTCTGACAGAGCTTCTGCTTCAACTTCATCTTCCGTTTCGCCATCGGAATTTGAATCAGAGTCGTAGGCCCGTTCATGTCTCCATGATAGTCGCCGGTCTTAGCATCTGATTTGAATATCGTCAATGCACCATCAACCAAGCCATTTCGACATCCAGCGTGAAGAATTACCAAACGCCGTCCTTTTCCAATATCAGCATGAATTCCAGGTTCGGACGATGATTGCCAACATTTGCTTACATGGTGACTGGCGTTAATGTATGTTTCATCAAGGAAATATATGTTGCGGTTTTGCGTTCTGTAATTTCTGATTTGTGTTAAGTATTTTTTCCGCCACACTACAATATTAGGCTGCTCTATAAGGAGATGTCTCTTCGATTTGCATTTTTTGAAACAGTAACCTATTGTGTGTATGAGGCTCCTTAGAAATTCTCGTCCACAATTTAATATGCCATCTTGTTTCAAACTTGAAAGTAACTTACGGACACTTGGCACTCTTTTTTCAAATTCATAAAACTGATGAATTTTTCTTCTGATAACTCCTAAATCAAAATCATCAACAACATGTTTTTTCTTTATAGTTTTTGGTTGTTTTGGCGAATTAAATTTCAATCGGCCCAAATTTTCAGTTGATGAATTGCCCTCTTTTATCACATTTCTTGCGGTTTTTTCGCAGTACCCCGTAGCGTCTGCCACGATTTTGGCAATATTTGCATCACTTTTATATTCAAAGCTCTCTCTGTCTGCTTTTCTTTTCTTAAAATATTCGGCCACTTTAAAAATTATGGCCTTGACATCACGAGATAGCGCTCGGCCCATCTTTGGATATTTATCTCATGTGTATCTGACATAGACCGTCCGGTACAAAGGCGACCTACTGCCGTGAGCGTCGACGGCAGACTGATGGATCGGAGCGGCCGATACTTCCCCCCCGTCTCGCCGCGCGCATACCTCAGGAGCGGTACAGCGGTTTCGGTCGAACTATACTATACGATATTGAAAACAAAAATTATGGGCAATAAAAAAAGGATTTATTTTTTATAAACTAGTTTTAGTAGGTATTAGTTTTATCATTTGATTGGAAATGATGGTAATCAAACACTCGACTCTTATAGTATAATATTACTTTTATCATGGTATACTAAATTTAGAGTTCAAATAAATGTAGGCCATTCTATACGTACAGCTTTGTGCGCTTAAAATGCTGCGTCTACTTTCTATAACTAATGCCTATGCAAAGGAGGCTATAGTGCCTGGAAATTGTTTACAATGGATGAAAAGGAAGGCAATATAGTCAAATGGTAGGATCTTAATCAGCATCTACCTTTAATTAATCCTCTTAACGTATCCCTTTATACCTACATAGGTACCATTCGATATTACCCTGTTGTCAAATTATTTAATTGGAAACGTAAATATCTTATAGTTTACTTACAGTGGTAACACGGTCGCTTATTGTAAATCTATCGAGTTTACGGTACAGACATCTCATAAATAACACTTAATTTTTATTGCCGTGTCTTCAAATTTATAATTACCATTTTTAATTTGTTATCTTTAGATAACAGAAACTATAGATACTTTTAAGTAGGTAAGTGAATAATGAAATAAATAATTATGCATGTCTGTGATTTTAACCCATAAAACGGATGGATGTGTACCGTACACAGTAGTTATCATGGAAATACCATCCTGATACAATTTTCACCCACTAGGAGATCTACCCCCATCCTCCCTATTATGGAGCGGGGATAAATTCCACGGTAACAATATCCCAGGGGACTTGTGCTCAGTGGCAGGGAGCAGAAATCATTGTAAATGAGCGGCAACTACGGCAAGAGACTTCAAACGTTTTCTTTACTATTTGCAGACAAGACATTGCTACAATAAAACTCCCTCTAGATTGCCAATAGCAAACAAGTTCTAACTCTTCAAATAAAAATCAAGTTCAGCGAATTTCTACTATCTTAATCTTGCAACTACTGTTGATTATTGCATTCCGTTCAGTTCCGATTTTATTGGGCATACAAAAATTACAGAAATAGCCTTATGCTGCAACCAGCTGTTGACTGTCGAGGGATATAGCCTGTCCGCGCTAACGGACACGATTCGGGTATTATATTATTATGTCTTTCGACGATAGACAGCGAAAAGCATTTTTATCACAAGTATACTGTTTTTGAAATTATAGTTACAGTCCTAAGATTTTAATGTCAAAGATGATTATAATTCTATGTGTATAGATACTTCAAATACTTCAAATCCTTTTTTTATGGAACCGCTAGCTTTTCTCTACGACTCTGCCAGTGTCAGTTATGGAGTATTATAAAGTCCACAATAATATGATCTGTTTAAAATTAATTAAGATGAGAATTAATTAGAAAATTGCCCATCAAGTTCATTAAAGTAAAATAGGACAACACAATAAGCAGGAGGATATGTATAGATATAATAGAGGGTGAAATAGCTATGTATAGTTATAATAGCATAGCTTTTTCGCCCTCTGTCTTGTTATTTTGTCAAAGAAAGAAAATATAAAAGAATACTTAGCAGACTATATGAATAAGGGGGTCAACATATGTATACTAGTTATTGATTGAAAGTATCAAAAATATAAACAAATCTGCAGTACTTAACGTAAACCTAGAAGGATTACATAATATAAAAATAATTTATGACTCGTCTCATGGAAGTTGCAGAGGCCAATGGGCCACACAATGGTGTGGGACGAAATATGAGTCACACACTTGCGCTTACGTGAGGGCTGGTGCAGCAGTATGGCCGAGGATTTCAAGAGGCGCAAATATGCTGGTCTCGACAGAGCCTACGCATATGTTCCACTTGGAGTCGAAATCAGCTAGGTTCGTGGGGTACAGAGGCTAACTGAGTTAAAAGAAAATCACTGAGCGTCTGGTCGAAGCGCCTTGTGACCTAAAAGCTGGTGAGTATCTGGCGCAGCGTACGTATTAGATGAGGCAATGCAGCCAGCGTCTTAGGTATGCTTCCGAATGGCATTGATATGGATCAGCTGAGCTACCTGTATACTGTTTCCAACAGTCAATACAATTGAAATAAGAAAATAATATATACTTCGTAGTATAATATAGTGTAGTTCTGATTTGGTTATGTAATTGTAAAGTTTTTGCAACGAGAGATTTTAAAAACGAAAATAATGGAATATTTGTACGCAACATAAAACGAAACATTTTCGAGATAATAACATCAGACGATAACTGTACCAAATCATCAATACTCATGAGCTTGACCACGTATTCTCCCATAAATATTTGATTGCGTGCAGCTGACCTGCTGAAGTATATTTAAATTACCGTTACTTTAATACATCCATGTTTAATGTGTGTTAAACATCGCATTAATCGGAGAATTGGCGGGAAACAGCATTAGACAGGAAAAAAGTCGCTGATCCATAAGAGTAAGGTCGAGAAAATTTTGGCTTCGGAGTTAGAGCGCAATAATTTTAAAATTTTAACTTGCGTTGCTGTTTTTCCTTTTAGGTATAAAAAGAAATACCAAATACCATAGAGTGTTCGATATGAGCAGAGGCTCTTGTCGCGACAAAATTAAAAGGTGAATAAAGAAAAACTTGTCTTGTGCAAAACGAGAAATTACCGCACGAATCATCCAGTGGCACCAATACAGGATTCTGAATTCAACTATCCCTAGTACCAAGTGGTACCTATTGGTACGGACTAAAATTTACCCATAGAGGAAAGCGCAAAAAGACCCTAATGTAGATGAAATACTAATGATGTAGGAGTAGTGAGTCAGGAAAGGGAAAACATATATTATTGCAGAGTCATGATACCTTCATGCATTGCGGCTTCATTTACTGAGGGATTACAGCATCTAAGAAGCTTTGCTGCCTTTTACACCCCTCAGATCATTAGTAGGTTTGTTTGTACATACATTATAGTGACATAGCTACGTATATAATGGATTCTATTTAGCCAGGATTACGAGTGAGCTTGGTGGACCTCTATTTTGTATTCTCTCTATTTGTATTTGTTTTTGTAGTGTTCTTATATATTTTAGAGTGAAGCTGTCATTCTGGAGATGGATTTAGGGGATTTTAGGGCATCGAATAACTAATAGCATTTATTTAAGTTACGATAGATATAAGATATTTCGGTGTAATTTGTGTTTTAATGTCAAATACACCATCAATGTTTCGTTGCACTGCCTTGAGGCTAGAGATTTTAGAGTTATTTTCCAACTTCAAACTTGAAGTTTTTCTATGAAAACTGGTATGAGTATGTATAGTTAGTATGTATAGTTCATTGTTTTAAGAGTGTTATAATTATAACCCATCTTCTGCTGCCATAATTTAAATATAGTTTTTTAATTGCTTTTATAAACAATTGCCAAGTACTACGCACTGACTTATGTCAAGAGAAGAAGATAGAATGAGAAATAGCAAGGCATTAAATTAGCAGTATTATGAATAAAGGATTGAAAGGTGAAATCTTCACGAGTTTGTTAAAATCATTGAATTACTCGCTTCTGATGCTAGAATAGCATTCTACATCAGCATTCTTTAGCACAGATAGGTAACCTACCTAAAATTTTAATATATTTAACCCACACATAATTTTCTCGCCGCAAGTTAAGCAGAGCTTCATTTATTATCTGTACTAGATAACGTGATAATCTATATAATACAAAACTAGAACATTATTCCTAGTACATATCCGTAGTATTTACCTATAGTGATTATCGCTTACCAGCAACTAAGTACGAGTGCTAAATCTAGCCGATAAGTTAGACAGTGATC
The DNA here is from genome assembly GCA_963931895.1 of Eupithecia pulchellata. Classification (NCBI taxonomy): domain Eukaryota; kingdom Metazoa; phylum Arthropoda; class Insecta; order Lepidoptera; family Geometridae; genus Eupithecia; species Eupithecia pulchellata. The sequence continues at coordinate 3,060,252 of OZ007520.1, read as the reverse complement.
ACGTGATTATATGACAGTATTTCAATCTCGTATGTCATAGCAGGAACTATAATAGCGAGAGTTCAAGCACCAGTGTCGATAAATAGTGTCAGTAAATCATCCGTGACGTCATTGTTAGAGCAGTTTCTGCTTGTTATGCGGCGCGATTTCTTTTATACTTTATCTTCGACGATTTTATATCCGCCACCGAGACGTTTTTATTTATGTCCATGTTTATTTTTTAATTTAAATTAACTGAAGACAGTTCAAAGTCAATGTCAAGAATTTGGATAAGTAATTTATTTCTGATGACGAGGATACTAAAAATACATTAATTTATCTGAAATGTCAATTAAAATGCGAACGCAACTCAAAGCTTGTCTCCTGCCGCCTTGGAATTAACGGCTCTAATAAAAACACAAAATGAAATTTATAACTGTAAGCTTTGAATAATAAAAAGAGATATTCGCTGTGCTAGCTCAGCTGTAACTAATATAATAAGACATAGCTAGGTTCATTAAATGAACATTCGCAAAGCAGTTTAAAGCGCAGGTATTATGATTTATTCTTTTCATTTGGAGATAACAAACAAAACTTTGAAATAAGCTAAACATCTATATTTTATAGTAATATTTCTTTAAATTGGGTAACATTGAGAGGAATAATGGACTCGTCCATTATATGGATATGATATTTTAACTTTGTACTTTTTGGCACGAAATGTGTTTTAACATCTGAGTATTTTTAAAAATTATTAAATAGACTTCTACAGAGACCATAATATTTAATGCTACTCATCTCTTAAGAGCCTTGAAATCCCTTTGATTAATAGACCTTTGACCGGTCTTCATGTACCTACTCGTATGACATGTACATACTCTGTATCTGACACTATAAAGGAAATTGGAAACGTGATAAATTTTCAGCTGCAGGTATCATGCACTGATCAATATGATCCGATCCAGTATATAACCTAGTTTGGTATCCAATTAGATGCTGGAAATCAAATTACGTAGACGACACGATTAATATTGTGATTCACGTGAAAATCCCAATATTGGTATTTTCAGGCGTTCCTACTAACATATTTAGCGGAGTGTTTAACAATTGAGAATAGATCATAAATTATTATAATTAGTACCGATAAGTATAAATTATTGAGCACTAAACCAAGTGTTTCAGAGGGCCTCAAACTACTGAGCACCAAGAAACAAATGGGGAACATAATTGTAAAATATAGTGTCCCGGAAGAATTGAAAATGCTCGATATCTATACCAATATTATAAAGATTACTTTGTTTGGATTCAATAGGCCCTAAAACTACTGGACTGATTTGATTTTTTTCATAATATACTCGTAATTCTACGTTATCCCTGATGAACATAGGCTATATAGAATGTTTTCAAAAAAGTTATGGATCCATTATGGAAACTTCAATAATGTAACCCAGCGTGTATGAGTGTAATATGTTATCATTTTTGAAATTTTTGTTAAATATCCGTGCAATGCTGGGACGGACCGCTAGTAGGTAGGAGGTAACGAGACGTCTTTCATGAAATTATTAGACCCGTTAGTACATGTTTAGGCCAAAGTCAGTTAATTTTATAGTCTTGTATTACAGTCGCTGATGATTAACTATTATAAGCAGTGACGTCACTGAGAGCTGAAGTAAATAGCAGATCTAACTGGTTACACCTCCCGTGGTGTACAGAAAGCAGCACGATCACCGTCAACTTGACTGTAAGAAGAATTCCCAGTATTGAGAAAACTACTCGTCGAGGATTCAAACCTTTGGAAGCAGCTGCATCGCTGCAGCTCGGTGCGGGCTCGTCGACGGCAGAGGAAGTGGACTGTGCGGGCTCGCCGGGGGAGTTCACCTGCATCTTGTGGCAGACCTCGAACGCCTGCCCCACGGTGCGGACGATACGCATAGCTTGGCTCTGCAACAATTAATGACGATGTCATTGAACCTTATCTCAAAAGTTCTAAGAAGCCTTTGGCTTATAAAACGCTGTAAATATGTTGTATTGTTTCTAGGTGGCCATACTCACACTGGAAATGTACTTTTTATTGATTTTAATTTGTGGTGCCGTGGTACCCACGAACGGACAAGTGGTTATATAATAAAGAACTTTTGAAATTGAATTGATTGAGCCTTATTTATGAGATAAGAAAAAAGTGTGAATACGATAAGTAAAACAAAAAATGGCAGCTGCACTCAAACTACCTCCGCATTTCTAATTGCTCAAGAATAAAATCGTTGATTGAACTTCAACTGATGTTGCTACTATAATGTAGCTCCGCGGTTCGTTACTAATTAAGTTACCTATTTTAACTTCGGGGCCCTCGTCACATAAGAGCAAGTAATACAGGTATATATATATATCTACTCATATATACTTAGTTGGATCAATTAGAAACCATTCAGTACTAGGTGCCATAATTACGTGGTTTGACGTAATAAACGACACGACCGCAACAAAGCCCCGTCATGTCAATAGTTCAGGGAATACAAGGGAACCAACGTTGAATTAATTTGTGCATTGAACTGGTTGAATTGTGAAAGAGAATTTAAACAAGCAAGAAAAGCTTGACCCTTATGAAAAGCGACAGACAATGAAAATAAGGGTTACAACGAAATATAAATTTCACAAAAGGGGCTGAGCGAGCGTGGGAGATGACATATGTTTAATTAATGTTTCTACCATTCGAGCTGGAACGGACAAGCGGAGATTATTTAGGGTGCTTCAACATACGGTTTAAATCAACTGTTTTTACGCCTTTTTAGGCTTTGTTAATGTTTACTCAGGGCACCCAGCTTCAATCTACCTCCATTCAAAACGCCAATTTAACATCCACTTCATACGTACCATAGATTAGATACCATAGATATCTTCATTTTTTATTTGCGTATAGATAGTATTACAATAAACTATCACGATATTTAACTTGTTACTCTTGCAAATTTTATTAATAATTTAGATAAAATGGAATTAGAAGGAAGAATCGTTCCAAAGTACGCATTATTAGTAAAAACATCGCAAAACCAGGATACTGTACCTAATCGATCATTTATTAAATAGAACACAAGCATTATGTGGAGTCGGACTGGGTTGGACAGGTGCCAGAGATCGAAATGATATTAAGATACTCGGGCCTTCGAGAAAAAGACACGACGTGTACGTGCCTTTCCTTAAGTGACACTAATGACGCACTAATGTGACGAAAATGTACGGTTCCACAGCAAATTTATCTATATCTATCTATACTAATATTACAAAGAGGAAAAAATTGATTGTTTGTTTGAATTGAATAGCGTCCGAAACTACTGGACCGATTTGAAAAATTATTTCACCATTAGAATCCTAAATAATCCGTGATGAACATAGGCTATTTTTAAAAAAGTTAGGGATCCGCATGAAAAATTCAATAATTAAACCGTGCGCTATATATTCAACCTCTTTTTCTATTATGGCTCCGCTGCTTACTTTTCTCTACGGCCAGTGTCAGTTATGAAGTAAATGTCAAAAACCCCAATGCTGTTAAAAAAGTAGATCCTTATGAAAACTGTGAAATATGAAATCTATGGCGCTCATTAGGGGAGGCCTATGTCCAGCAGTGGACTATTATAGGCTGATGATGATGATGATGATGAAAACTGTGAAACCCACGATGGGTTAGTGTGTATAATTTATGAATTGTTTAATACCCGTGCGAAGCCGGGGCGGACCGCTAGTATTAAACAAATAAAAAGTAGACAATCCACACAGCATCGTCTAGCCACAAGCTAAGCAGAGCTTGTGTATGGGTACTAGATGAATATATTACACAGATAGATATTTTTTATTATACATAAAAAACAACCAGAACACTCTGTACAAATATCTGCAGATCGTAATAGATTTGTCCCGTTTCGGGAATTGAACCCGCAGCCTCCTGCGCCACCTTCGCCCAACGCGCCACAGAGGTCGGCTTATAGCATTTTGTTTGAAATATGAGTGAACATATTTCTAGAAATGGTGGCACAATACTGCTTTCTAGATAGGATGTCGTTTGAAAAAATAATTACTAGGACTACATAGATAGATAATATTATATAGGTATATTTAACACCTATTACCCATAATACAAGCACTGATTAGCTTGGGGCTAGATGATGCTGTGTGTGTTGTCTAGCATTATTATTTATGTAGATGATAGATGAATTGTTTGAAACAGCCAGATCGATTGTTTCAATTGTAAATAATAGTTCTAATTTCGTTCTTTTATAAAATTGTTATATTCTTAGGTAAAGATATTTATTTTATATACTTGAATTCACAGTGTCCACTAAAAGTTTGTTCTTTAATTGTATTCTGGTCTCTTGGATAATAATGATTTGATTTTGTAATAACGTTATATTATCTTTTCTAATGCTATTTTTACGTGCCTTCCGTTTTAGTGAAACCGGAAGGCGGACGATTGACGTGTCTTTTATATCAAAGGTGAAACTATGTCAGTTATCGCAGCATTGCCTAAAACTATATGAATTTGTTTTTATTTCTATCAACAGGTTGCGGATCGGGCTCAAACGTTGCGACAGGAATAAATTGGTCAAGAAGAAGACAATGACCTTTCTCCAGATCATTTTTTATTACTACCTTAAAAATACGCTGTCTATTTTGGTTGGCACCGTCCTACAGAGTGAGGTCGAAGAAATGCGGTAGGCATTAGATAAAAGCATTTGAACGTGACTGGTGGAATATTTAATGGTAAACAAAACGAAGCTTTACCCCATTTTTTTGTGGATATCACCTTGCTCATATTGTAGGTGCCTACGTGAGTTCTTTTCCACAAATACCAATGTAGTGGTTTAGAGATTGCATGTTCATAGTATACGTACCTATAGTATTTTATGTATATTATTTTATTTTATTTTATGTAGTAATTATCTATGTATATGTTTCATAAGTAGTATAAATTTTTATGTTCATAAGTATTTTTTTAATTAATATAGTAAAATCAAATTTAATATTAAAATATGAATGTTATAGATATTGTAAGATTGTGCGATGTTTAGTCGCCAGCAACGCTAAAACAAGAGGACAGATCCAGCTGAAATTTTGCAGAGATAAAGTTCTAGATCTAGGAAAAAATAATATATTTTTTGACCAGGCATAACATGTACGAACGCGACCCACTCACGTTTAATACACTTTTTATAGTGTTACTTTGATGCCAATAATCCATTAATATCTATTGGGTACCTCCGATTGGAGCATTTAGGTAACAGAGGCCATAACAAGTCGAAGATAATTTCATAACCAAAATTTTATCAAGCCAATCTATTCCTCGAGACTGTTTTGATTTAATTTCGGCTGTGTACACTTAATTTCAGTCCATTAGCAGTCGATTGTTGATTTAAGACGTAAACTCTAGTGATTTAATGATAGTATGTTTTCGTAATAGCTCCAGTGCGTAATTCTCACGTAGGTTGGCGGTGCGACAGTTCCAAAATAACGCGCACAAACATAGCCAGTTTACGAAAGTTTTCTAAATAATAAATGAGTCCGACGGCGGAAGCATTGCCCTTGGCGCAGAAGCTCGGAATATGTCACTGGAGAGTGCTATCAAAAAGAATCGTTTCCGCGTACGTAGATCCTTGGACGGCGACCACGACGAGGGAAGTCAAAATAAACATGAAACAATCCGCCAGATATAAGTCCGCGGCCGCGCCGGTCCATGCTCATATATCACCTTTACCACATCACTCCTCGGAGATTTCTTGGCTTTCATGTTTAAGACTTGGAACCACTCCGGGTTGACGTAATATATCGTACAAGCAAACCACATTTTACTATTCAAAACAGTGCTAAGTCATTTTCATTTCATGAAGCCGTAGGACCGCTTATAATAATCGCCTTGACAAACTTTTATCGCTTTCTATTAAAATTTAACGTTGCAGGCGAGGTTACACTCCAATTAAATAATTAACGAACACGAAATTGTTACAATGAAAGCCAGAGAATACTTACTACGTAAGATATAGATGTAGAAGATGTAAGTATTATCACATAAATTATTGATCGAAGGATGCAAGTTATTAAAAAAAGTAGGTATACGAGTATAAAATGTGTAGTGGAAGTTTAAAGATAAATAAAAAAAAAATCAATCATACTCCAGCCCGCGGCTTCACAGAAATATACTATTAATAATTTTAATTATGTTATTTCTGAAATAAGAAACTGTTTTATCATTCCATCCAACCCGAAAAGACCGGTATAAGCTAATGACGATAGATGAATCTAGATCTACAACAATATCTATGCCGAATCCTTCGCGCACAAGTACAAATTATCACAAACTTTTTTAGTTACAATTGTATACATACAGGTTTCATAATTTTACACGTTAATCAGAACAATACCGTGCATACTTACTTCTAAATCTATTTCTAGGCCTTCTAAACTGGAACTAAATGTGTCACTTTTTATCGAGGTCCGGTTCGGTTTCCTAGTTAAACTATTGACGCCCATATGTTTGTTAGAACGCCCTAGGGTTGAAACACCACCATGGTCACTTGATATTATAATTTCCGGTTCTCTAAATGACAGTTTTTTTCTGGGTCTTTCATTATTCTCTTGCACTTGAATATCTTGGTTACTCAGTCTTTCTATGGCAGGAACAAAGAGTCGAGATTGCACGCAAACGTCTTCTGAAGAGTCTGCATGTCTTTGCATCGGTGACGCATCTCTTGGAAAACTTCCACATCGGAAATTTTCTAAATGGTTATCATAATATTTGGTCCCACCGACCGACATCGGTCTTTGACGCGCTGCTGCACCGTTGTACTCGCGTGAACTACTTTCCTCTATTCGACTTCTGTGTTTTTTGCGAATTTCACTGAATTCTGGTTCGGAGCGACTGCTCTTCAATCTCTCCTGCGGTCTTTTCTCTTTAATTTTTTCTTGTTTGGATTGCTTTTCTTTTTCGTGATCATGTTTATGTTTTAGCGCTCCACCGAGCGAGAAAAGTGTGGTCCTGGCCTTTAGCAGCACCTCACTTGGTAAATTTTTGAGAGAGTGGTGGTCGTTTCGCCTCGGCTTACTGTGATCTCTGGACATAGCGGTTTCGTTTTCGAGATCATGTATTCGCGATAGTACAGAGCAGCGAGCGTACGCGCGCTAGGAGTGTGCTCCACAAACAACTGAAATGGCGGCATGCTGGGCGCGTGCGTCGCGTTTCCCCAACTGCAAATAAACATTCGCATGTTTCAGCAGCATTGCTTCCTTGCAGACTGATCAAGACAACATTGTAAGTGATAACAGTTGTTTGCGTCTGAGATTAAGCAGCTGATGAGCTGTGAATCGCATCTTTTATTTAGCGTTGAGTTGTGGTTTTACTCTGTGTTCAGATAGTTCAATATCGCCCGAAGTGCATAGCCCACCCTTAGCGTAAATACTATTATTTAAAGTTCAAGATGACCTAAGTTGTTAAACCACGACCCATGTCCTTACATAGTTTCATGTTTAATTAAAGGGCGAACCCTTCCAGCAATGTGTTTCATTGTAGGTAATTATAATTAAACAAGTTGTGACAGATTTAAATCTTTGGTTGTGACACATTGGCTTTTGTTAGTAATCGACTCGTTGACGAACAAATCAATTTATTTACCTTTGAAGTCACATACTTTGGCATCAAAGTTAAGTTCGCTTCTTGGTACAGCTGCTTTGTTTCATCGCTACGACATCATCGGTCTTTATTTCCAAACAAAAACGTATTTTTTTATTGTGTAGGTTGGTTATTGGTTATTGGCGATTTGTACTAAGGCATCAAAATCCCTTATAAAAGCAAAAAATCCAATTGGACCGTCCTCCTTAGGGATTAGACGTTTGAGGGCCGTAACGTACGCATGAGCGAGGAATCAGTGCCGTTGTTGTTGGTGATTATTAGACTTTGGGGTATTAGAGAGAGATAATTCTTTATTACATAACCTTACAAAAAGAGTACAATGGGTACTAACACTTAACTTAATCTATGGCTATGGAATTGGCGGCCTTATCGCTTATAGCGATTTCTTCCAGGCGACCAAGTGGAAAGGAGAACGTAAGGTGGCGGTGCTTAAGCTAACCTGAATATTAAATACTAACCTAAACTAATTATACTAATACACAAATAATAATTAGTGTAGGTATTAATACACATTCTATGAGTATTTTAGATAAAATCAAACGAACAAATATGAACGACTAGAAATATTTTTGCAATATTATTTTTGTTTTTGTAATAAATAACATACTTATTAGTTCATCTTTTGTTTGTGCGAATGAATGAATGAATTGAAAGAACAAATACTTACGTTATGTTTTTTTTTTACCTGAGGTTGGCGACATGTTATGTTTACTGTCAGCGATTCTTTTTCTGTGGATAATTATTATAGATTTTTTTGTAACTCTTTTATTGCGTCTCCTTTTGTTTACTTATTGAATGTTTTTATTTCGTTCTTTTGACAATTCCTGTGTATTATTTAAGTTTGTATGACTAACTGTATTTGTTTTAGTTTGTGTCTAGATTGGGGACCCTAGTTAGTATAATTTTTAATCCATAAATAAAATCTTAGTTTAGTTACAATGTCATAAATGTGCCAAAAATAACGCATTAGATTAAGAAAATCTGTAATATAATATGTTTTATAACGTGAATTTTATTCAATGTTTAGGTATATAATTATAAAAATTCGTAACATAGAATAAAGTCAATATAGAATCACAAGAAGTCACATAGAATAAAGTTAATATTTAATGGATCTAGTGATTTTAGTAACAACGTACTAGTGGCAAGTTATCTTTATCTATGTGACTAAAGACAACGTCAAATTCAACTAGTATTGAGCACCCATTAAGAAATTAGTTAACCAACTACGGTAAGTGCTGCAAGTTGATTAAACTTCATAACAGCGGGAAAGGGAAGTTAATAATCGATTTACACTATGAAACCACAAGAGATTTCAAACTTTCTTGCAGAATAGAAAGCTCCTAATATCACTCATGTTTATTAAAATATTATTCAAATTCTATTAGTATAATTAAATTTGATTCGTATTGTATTGTGAACCTACACCCGTAAGTCGCTAACTCCGCCGGTTCAGCCCGGCGCGGCGGCAGGTTGGATGTTGGCGGCTTTGTCGGCGACAAATCCGCCAACATTCAACTTTCACATGGGAAGTATACTCCAAAGCCACCGGGTTGTATCGCTGGTTTCGTAAACATTATCGGCGGCACGAAACAGCAATTTTTACAGTCACGGGTGTTCCAGACCTATCACCGATATTGTTTTAGACGTGCCGCCTATATTTGTCGAGGGTGAAATAATTCAGTCACTGTTGCCGACCAGATTTATGCAGCATTACCGACTTTGGTATGTAGTCTATTAAAAAGGAATGGCTTGCGCTGTTTCTATAAGGCATTTGTTAATTTTCCAGTTTGTTAAGGAAAAAATATACCTACCTTTTCTAAACCATTAAAAACTGATCCGTTACCAAGCCCGAATAAACCACAAAGCTCAAAGCTTTCTTGTTACACGTGCTTTTGCCTTTCCAGCTTTTTAATGGCAGCATTATCGAGTTCCCGGCAATAATAAAATACTCGTCGATCAATTGGCGTAATTAAAATGGTACCGCAAACGATTCTACGCAAACACCTCGGCTACTTCTTGAATATTTATGGCATTCGGGAACGATAGATCGGCGACTGTAATTGATTATAAAAGTCGAGTTGGTTGCGGACTGGGAGATTTATTATGTACTCTGTAAACAGAAGGTGTGTTTACAAACGAGGAAAGCTACTTTGCGGCGCTCCCTTTAGATTACAGCATAGAAGAAAAAATACTTGGAAAGTTTCACGAAGATACGTTTACGATCGTGGGGAAACGAATTTAAAATTCAGGAATTCAATTCTAAGTTGAATCCAGTAGGAACCTTATCAGTGGCTTGGAGAATTACATTGAATGAGACCGGAACTTTTCCTTGTTGGTATTTTCATAACATACCATTTTACATAATAGTCTTCTATAAAATAGCATTTTACAAAATATCTTCTTTTTACGGGATGCCAACCTACTCGGACCTACTCTAATTCATTCTATTAACTCTATATCCATAGGTACTCAATATTATTGTGATCTTAAGTATCAATTTTAAAGTAATTTTGTCTCTCTCTTTTCCATTTTCATGTCGAAACGGTTTAACGGATTGTTTTCAAATATGAACAGAGAGAAAGGTATCTCAGGAAGGGCCAGAAACTAAAACAGCTGGTCTTAGCTCACGATAGTGATGCTGTCAGATTTCAATAAAAATTCTTTAGGCTAAAAAATAAAGCTATCTGATTTAAAAAGTCAAATTCTAAAACTTATAAAATAAGAAATAAGATGTTATTATTTAGTTGATATGACAACTACAACTTGACTTATACTGTCCGGACTCCGAAAGTTCCAAACCATGGCCTATGACTTTGATAAAGAGCAGTTAGGAAAACTTTATGAAATTAATATTATAACAAGTTTCGCGAAAACGAACTCACTGTAACTCTAAACAACAATAAAAAAGAGAGGTGATTTAAACTCCGTGACTTTATGAATTTTGTTAATAACAAGCACCCTTGAAATTGTATAACTTTTCCTTGTTTCTTGCAGATGCACTTGAGTGTGTTTAGTAAATGAATCGTATTATAATTCTAAATTTCAAGGTCAGATGTGGTACCAAACTTTTTCATAGTTTGCAATCAACATAACGCCTTTTAGTCATATATAAGAATTTGTATTATCCAAATCCTTTGAATCGTTGTGTATTGTTCGAAAACCCACCCCTAATAGCCTAAATGACAATTTTTGCAAATTTTATCTCCGCACTCCTTCCCCGTTTTTATCTCTTCTCTTTGCGTGAGCGATGTGTGACTGAGAAATGGTAGATCCACAGCGTCACATGTAAAATAGAGCATGGGATAAAAGGGGTGATATAGACTTGACCTGCTTGACCAGCCATTCATAGCCATGCCAGCATTATGGTTGGAAAAACATGTTTCTACTCAATGATCGTGTTTTGAGTTGTCTATATTATATAAAACCAATGATAGAGAGCAGTTATCTGCATAAAGATTTTAATACAATATTAGTACATAAATATACATATTTTTATCATACATAGAAAACGACCAGAACACCCTTAACAAATATCTGCAATCTTACAAATATTTTTCCCGAGGCGGGAATCGAACCCGCAACTTCCTGCGTCGCAGGCGGACCTTCGCCCCTTGCATCACAGAGGTCGTCACAAGGTGCGCTAGTCTCCTCTCGAAAGGTCGAGCACCCAAGACGTCTCGATAGTATTATTTAAAATGAAAAGTGTCATTTCGGACAAAGTGTCCGAAAATATTGTGTCCCAAACGTCAGCAAGCCTTTAAAAAGCATAGCAAGAAAGCTTTCTATAATATGTGCTGGATTAACTTAAGTGTGGTAAAAAAAAACTAGTTGAATGTTCTATGTACGCACAATGTTCATAGTACAACGAGGAACGAAATATGTATATTGTACTGAGTAAACAATAAAACCATAAAAGGGATTTATACATCTGGCTTTGTATAGCATAACTTTGGACATGCCTCCATTAATGCGGCTTTCCTCTGGGAAGGCCTTTGAGCCAGAGTATGCAACATAGTGTTTTTAGAACCCCTTCTGTTTAAGCTGCTTGTGGATTTCAAATCCCTTATGAAAGGGTCAGGATATCCAGCAGAATATATTCTCATGTTATTTACAGAGCTCATACCTTTTCTACCTTTCTTTGAATTTGACCGATTGAATAAAAGCGTTTATCACAAACACTGTAGCTTCGAGCCAAAATTCCAGTTAAAATCTGTTCTTAGTTCAAATTTCTCATCTTTCTTTGGTTTTACTACAAAATCTTCTTAAGACATCCCGTAGTTGGTTGTTAAGCCTGACAAAGACAGGTAAATTATGATTCACAGCGAGATATTTACAAAGCGACTTCTTAAGGGGAACACTGCGTATAAAATATGTCGAGCTATAAATCTTGTGTGATTACCGTACAAGCGGCACTTTTGCGAACAAATTGTGTGTTTACTGTTGATCCGTCGTTTTAGATTTATTAATTTTCTTCGCGACATAAAGCACATAGATATTTGAAGGCGGAAAAGACAAGCACAAGCTTAATTTTCAATTAGTTTTATCAGAGCCTTTTAAGCTCTTACTTGTACCTACTAGATATTTTGAAACCACCATCTTCTTTGTAAGTGATGAAAACGTGTTGAATCTATACTAATATTATAAAGAGGAAAGATTTGATTGTTTGTATGTTTGTTTGTTTGTTTGTTTGAATTGAATAGGCTCCGAAACTACTGGACCGAGTTAAAAAATTCTTTCACCATTAGAATCCTTAATTTTCCGTGATGAACATAGGCTATATAATATTTTCAAAAAAGTTAGGGATCCGCATGAAAAATTCAATAATTGAACCGTGGGCTGTATATTCCACCTCTTTTCCTATTATGGCGCGTCAGAATAGAAAAAGAGGTTGTATAGCGCACGGTGCTTGCTTTTTCTCTACGGCCAGTGTCAGTTTTGCAATGTCGAGTCAATGTCAAAAACCCCAATGCTGTTACAAAAAGTAAAGATCCGTATGAAAACTCTGAAACCCATCGTTTTAGTGTGTATAATTTCTGAAATTTTTGTTTAATACCCGTGCGAAGCCGGGGCGGACCGCTAGTTCCTTATAATTACACTAGGTGGCACCGTAGAGTACCTTACTCATCGATAATGCAACTTCACCCAAGAACGAGTCCTCATAATTCTTTGAGATTCTACACTGAATATTTTCATGTTGAGACCGTTTTGTGGCACATATTTTCTAAGTTATGCAATAGATGCGACTGCAGTCAGGTCATGAACGATAAGCGTGCAATCACCTTTACATCCTAAAGATAAGAAAGCCTTCGAAAATTCCCGTTTATCTTCGCTGGTAAGCAACAGCAGTAAGTAAAGACATTTATATTTTTATTCTTCAAAAGATACCTATTATCTCTTCAGCCAGCCCGCTAAACTCTCGACATTAGGCACCTATTTATAAAATAACTTCTTTGTATTCTTGAATAAATAATTTCCGGAAACTTAAGGAAGGTACATAGATTCCTCAGAATTCCAGAGTAGAACCGAGGCGAAACAACCTTTTACGCCAACATAATGAATATTAAAGTGTATGGAAATTATAGCTGAAGACAGGGATGATCATCAAGGGAGTCCTATCTCCAGCAGTGGAATAACATAGGCATCACCCTATGTTAGTCCTCTGCTACATCATCATTCGATTATGAAAGAAAATATAGTAAGAAAGTAAGAAACATTACCTTTCTGTTGCTTTTAAAGACGTTGCACTTAAAGCCGTTGGTAGCTCCATCTCTAGCGATGTACGAGAATATCTTGAGGTCCGAGCTGTCGTGAGACACGTAGAAGATGCGGTAGATGGGATGGTGCATCACCTCCACGTTCTCAATGATGGTAGTCGTCTTGCGACCGAAGAAAGTAGTCTTCTTTTTTCTCTGTGAAAGAATAATTTGAAAATAAGGAATACTTTTTTTAGGACCGGCCGAAATGGTTTCCCTGCCCAATTTCTCGGCTGGAAAGTCGAAAAAAACAATTTTGGCGGACAGAATGGAATTACTTTATCAAAGCAACCTGAGAAATGAACTATTATTTCTTAAACAGCGATAGGTCACGGCAAATCTTTGATGAAACGAAACATACTCATTCTTGGAAGATGTCATGTATCCGGGCGACACAATACTCAGGGCACAATGAGTTCTGACCGTTGAGTTAGATAAGAAATAGCACTGTAATAGCCTGAGCTCGTCCCGACATAATTACAAGCCATCGCCGAGGATAACTCTGCGGGGATTAGAACTCATACCTCAACATAGGGAGGGAATGACGATGTATTTTTATGGATTCTAGTCTGATAGGATCACAATCTTGTGATCCTGATATTTAACAGTGCTAAGACTTTAAGTATTTATTATTCAAAGAAAATAATAATTACGTAACAGAACCAATTAAGAACTAATACTTAAAATTGAGATACCTGCAGACTGTTGCAAACAATGACAATTAGCCTTTTGTTATATTTTACAAAGAATGTACCGTATATATTATTCTGCTATTTGGTACCGTGCTATGTTTACAAGTTAATTCCGTCAAAAACGATAAAGTATCCCATGAACCTTATATCCATTTATATAAAGACTTACAAGGGTTCAATACTTAAGCTCGAACTTATTGTTTTTGGCCCAAGTCCAACAAAACGCAGGGTAATTCTTCAAAATCGTCCAAGCAGGTTGAAGTGTCGGGGATTATTCCGTGCGAATCGCTAACAATGGAGAGCACAACAATCGCGTCACTCGTAGAAAACACCAGGTTGACAGGCCCCTATTATAGCAGGGACATGATTAACGATCTCGCGAAAAATTGACTTCCCTTGCTCCTTTGTAATTTTTGGATGGAAGCGCTCTTTACGATAAAATATTTTTTTTACTTACGTGAACAGCGGATACGATTTGACTATATTAAAACGATAAAATTTTTATCATAACGAGGCACTTCAGCCAGCGTCTTAGGTACAGTTGCGACTACTGATATGGATAAGTTGAGGTACCTGTAAGTTGTTTGCAACAGTCTCCAGTTAGCTCAGTCGTTTCAATTGAAAATACTAGTTCTAATTTGTATCTTTAATTTAATTGTAAGTATCTCATGTTTGCTTCATTTGGTTCACAAATATAGTTTACATCTTAGATTAGCTCCGACTTTGTTTATCTATACTAATATTATAAAGAGGAAAGATTTGATTGTTTGTTTGTTTGTATGTTTGTTTGTTTGTTTGTTTGTTTGAATTGAATAGGCTCCGAAACTACTGGACCGATTTGAAAAATTATTTCACCATTAGAATCCTAAATTTTCCGTGATGAACATAGGCTATATAATATTTTCAAAAAAGTTAGGGATCCGCATGAAAAATTCAATAATTGAACCGTGCGCTGTATATTCAACCTCTTTTTCTATTATGGCGCGTCAGAATAGAAAAAGAGGTTGCGTACTGTTCTTGCTTTTTCTCTACGGCCAGTGTCAGTTATGGAGTGTCGAGTCAATGTCAAAAATCCCAATGCTGTTAGAAAAAGTAAGGGATCCGTATGAAAACTGTGAAACCCATCGTGTTATTGTGTATAATTTCTGAAATTTTTGTTTAATACCCGTGCGAAGCCGGGGCGGGCCGCTAGTCGTTAATAAACAACGCAACGGTACCTAGGGAATCCTGCAGTAACATCTACCCAAGAATGTATCCTTGGAAGAAGTTAGTCCGACTTAGTTTTAATTCAAACTTACTGCGACCAGACTTGTACCTATCTAAATATTGAAGACGTAAATCCTTACCTGAAGCAGTAACTGCAGCATGAAACAAATAAATGCAAATAGTTCAGAATCACATTTATATGTAGTTCTGGATTACCTGCTACCTGCTGGTATTCATTTCGAGTCAACAAATTTTCATTATAAATGTCAGTGGATTAAACTACGTACCTAGTTCGTGTTGGAAGAACAAACCGATTGTACTCATAAAGAATTCCATATACCTATTACAAAAGCTTTTATACTAAAATGATTTAGATTTTTAAAACCTAAGTAACGCAACCGCAGTTTATCTGGTTTTTGGTTTAATTCTCGCCAAATGTTTGTATAATGTCTATTCATTGTAGTGAAGGCGTGTTTGACATACAACGGAAGGGATTCTGTGAAGTTTACAATCCAACTTTGGATTGAGTTTGAGATGTGTTCACAGTTCATGGACGGAATACTTTTACAATCGATACATTGCTTACTGGGAATGAAGATGCTAGTATGCAGGGTGGCACATTAATATCGGTTAGTATGGGAAAAAAACTATAAGACATTAAGATTTCTTCATAGGAACCATGATTGTTATTAACATGAAAAACGGAATCTATGGAAAGAAACTAACACTTATTTTTAAATATCGATTGTGTAGGTCTTAAGCAGAAAATGTTACTATATCATTTATGATATCTTAAATGACTAAATTGCTTTATTTTCATATTCTTTAATTTATTAATTTCGAAAAGACCAATCTTTTTTGAATATCTCATGATCACGCATACATTCACCTACTTAACACCCTCCGTGTTTGGGAGAAGCTGCTGCCCTTCTCTAATAGGTTCCCTTAGTGACATACACGAGGAGGGTTCAATTCTTCCACAGCGGCGGCCAAGCCCGACATCAAAGGATTAACAGCAGACAACTGGGTTACAATATTGTCTGTGATAATATCTATGACATGAGATGCCTGGGTATTATAGAGGAGGATTACCTTGCCAACTGCCTTACTCCTGGCTGCGACGCGGACGCCGTCAATAGACACATCCACAGTAACTTTTCTTTTCTTCACGCCCCTCGCCTTAAACTCGTACTGAAACAAAATTTCACATCATTATGCTGTCAGGCTCAAAAGAAAAACGGATAATTGGCTTCGAAGTTTTGTGATTGAACGATGGTGTTCATGTGTCAAATATTCTTTCCCGTTTTTGGTTTTACAATTTAATAAAGCTAATGGTCCTGTTTGCCTTGCTTCAAACAGTCGGATACAGGGATTTATTGGATAGAGCTAGGGATGGAACCCAAGTTTATTATGTTGGTATGTCAGAGTTAATAACAATAATTTTACAAGAGTGATATTCAGTGGGCTGATTTTTCGGGCCAAGGTCTCCATTCTTTCTAAAGATGTATCTCATTTCATTTCATTCTTTTCATTTATTCTCAAACAATTTACAATTGTGTCGGAATTTCACTAAAACTAAAACATCTTTCTAAAACAAAAATTACAATTACATAATGTATCCAAGACTTAAGCTACGACTAATCTATACTAATATTATAAAGAGGAAAGATTTGATTGTTTGTTTGTTTGTATGTTTGTTTGTTTGTTTGTTTGAATTGAATAGGCTCCGAAACTACTGGACCGATTTAAAAAATTCTTTCACCATTAGAATCCTGAATTTTCCGTGATGAACATAGGCTATATAATATTTTCAAAAAAGTTAGGGATCCGCATGAAAAATTCAATAATTGAACCGTGCGCTGTATATTCAACCTCTTTTTCTATTATGGCGCGTCAGAATAGAAAAGGAGGTTTAATATATACGCACGGTGCTTGCTTTTTCTCTACGGCCAGTGTCAGTTATGGAGTGTCGAGTCAATGTCAAAAATCCAAATGCTGTGAAAAAAGTAAGGGATCCGTATGAAAACTGTGAAACCCATCGTGTTAGTGTGTATAATTTCTGAAACTTTTGTTTAATACCCGTGCGAAGCCGGGGCGGACCGCTAGTTATATAATATAAAATTATTCTAGTGTGTCAATTTCCATGTCAAAATAATTAATTAATAAATGTCAATTTTAAAATAAAAGAAATAAAGTTTTAAATTATAACAATAACATTATTATGAAAATCATATGTATGTACCTAATTACAATGTCAAAAATATGCATAAAAATATCATCTTTACAGATTATCGGACTTTATATTTGTCGGCGCAGTACTCATCCAAAGAAAAAAAGATTTTTTTAAATTTATTCTTAAATTTGTTTGTATATGCTTTTAAAGGAGATGTTCTTTGTCTAAGAAAATGTTCCCTACACGAATCCGTTTGAGATATGCGTGTCATCGTCCTTATCGCTCTCTTTTGCATCACAAATGCTGAATTTATGTTGTAGTTCTAGCTGTTTCCCCAAAATAAAATGCTGTAACGAAGCTTGGATTCAACCAGTGCAAAGTATACTAGCTTTAATTGTTTCAGTGTGACTTCATCTCTGAGACTTCTTATGGCGTAGCATGCAGAGCTCAAGTAACTATCTATAGATTTTAATTCAGATTTCCAGTTTAGTAACATGTCAATATTAATACCTAGGAATTTAACTATGTCAATCAACTGATCAATTATTATGTAATAACGCACTAACCCTGTTGGTTCTTTTGTTCTTCTGTATGCTTAGTACGGTGCGTTCGATAAATTACACGTGGGTTAGAAGCTTTAGGACTGCATCTGTGACATATCACGAGTTCCCCCTCGTGATATTATGTCACGTGTATTTATATCTATATCTAGTGACTTGTTCCAACCTAGGTATTAACCTGAGCAGTTCAAACCAAAATACAAAAGTTAATAGGCAAAGCTTTACGACCATCGGCAGAGTTCTTAGGGCAGCACATCATAACATAAGGCATTAAGGCCGCCTCTTAAGAAGGCATTATAAAAAAGTAAGTAAGTGAAACGGAAAGAAACATCTTATGAGGTAATATACGGAGAGCATTTATACCGAAATCGTATAAAGTTAACGGTCAATTATATAAAAGAGGCTATTATTTAGAGAATGTACTTTTTGTAACCAACGATTCTGGCAATCGCTTCCCCTTGATGGTTTGGAGGGACAAACCTTATTTTATGTATAATATTTTTGTAGGAACATTTTAGTAATGAAAATACCTACTACTGAATCATTACTTACCCATTTTAGTAGGGAGATTATGGGAAGATTACCTGAATGTCTGCAACTACAAAGAATGTAGAGTAAACGGATATAACACAGCTTAAGTATTTAACACTAATTTTGTAATTAAGATCAAAAACTTAAACTTATTATCCCACAAAATCTGCATTTTATCTTAAAATTTTACTTAAATATTTTAATTTTCATTCTAATTTATGAAATGGAAATTTTAGCAATCAACGTTTTATAGCATATTGTAAGATGAAATATTTAACGCTTATGGAAATACTATTGGCGCAATAGAATTCGAAGTATTGTAACATCAAAACGAATTTCGTTCCTTTCTTAGACTTGGAAATATCTGAGGCGAAGTTCGGGAAAAAGCTTTTAAGCCCATTTGCCTGTGAAACGTCCTCGCTTTCAACCAAAAAACCTGTGATGTCATATAGATCTTTTACTGTCAATTGCAAGACAAAACATGGCGTGAAGGGATGGAACGGAAGTGTAAAAATATGATAAAATAATTAATATATAAGATTAAATAAAACAAAAATAGAATTGATTATCTATTAAAATATAGAAAGATCAACAAGAAAAGATCCAATGACAGTAAACACGTCTTGAGCAATAGTACCTACTTTTAAACAGAGGTTTACCAATGTTAAAAAAGATCCTGCGATACTTGAATCTGAAATCTCAATCATGATAAAAACTGGCAGCTACTTCTGAATCATTGCGCAGTATCGTTACGTATAAAAGGTTTTCTTTTCTTCTCACCGGCAGCATACGAATATAGGGCAATGCGATTCATTCCTGTGGTGTGTGCTACATTCAACAACTCATACTTATTCATAATTGTAAACTAAGTTTTCAAACAGCCTGTCCCAAATAATATAGTCGAGCCTTGACTCACTGGGCTTGAACAGGCTGTCTCTAATATAACAAAACAAACGTTAGTTTGGGACTAGATAATGTTGTCGATTATTATTTATATGTTTACATAGCACGAACACTACGAAAAGTAGCAGCGCTTAAAATTTTTTTAACGGACTTTACTACTACATCTTTTTTGTTCAGAGAACCATTGATGTTTTAAAAGAAGAAAGCATTGAATTACACAGTAGACACAATACGTTTTACATTTTCCAATTCCATCGTGTATCTATCCACACGATACGAATTGGATTATGTACACTTCATGCGTTTGCATATCATATGCATATTCGTATCGCCACTAAAGTTACCTTTAATTTTGCAGATTTGGGTTTAACATAAATCTAATAGTTGAGAGGCACTATCCCTATGCTGCAACAGCAGCGTGTGGTTGACGTGTTTCCTAAACCTGGAATGCTAGTAGATTGATAATGGATTTGAAGAAACTGATTTTTCATATTTCAGCTGAACTAACGCACAAATGTTTTACTTACGAAATTTTAGACGTTGTTTTCTTATTTTTCTAAAAGAAGTTGTAGTAGAAGCGAACCAATATGTGTCAGAGGGAAAACTTTATAACATAACTTTGATGTCATACCAAAATCAATATTTGTATCCTTAATTTCAACAGGTCCTGTCAACCACATCCTTTAACATTCCCTTCATCAATTGATTTGGAGAGGCCAAGGGAACAGAGCCAAAAATACGTACTTCGGCGTCCTGCTCTTCTTGTTGTATTGAACAGTATACTTGAGTGCTAGTATTGCGCTAGCAGTGGATATTCCGGGTCCAAACCCTTTTGTTTGTCATGTAGCTTTAATACGCTTAAGCTTTCTGTAGAATAGAAACAAGCAAACTGTCCAACACCTTGACTATTGTAATGGCTAGAAAGAGATTGGTAGGTACTTCCCATATAATACGCGTCCTGTCCTGTCCGTAACAATTGCTCGCCATTTACATTATTAATCTTGAAAAGTTAAAGGTAAAGACAACGCATGATATCTATATCCAATAGTGGACTAATTTAGGCTGATGATGATAGGTACTTACGCGAACGCGCCGCATCGCCGCGACAATTTCGACACGGCTCGTAGGCCGCGGCACATCCATTGTACCAATGTACTGAAACAAATAAAGGATACAATTTAAAAAAAAAAATAGATAGTATAAAACTTTAACATTTCATATCATCTGATGCGTTTTTCATTGTTTGAGCGTGTAGTAAGCGACGCTTGACCCGAGAGCTGGTATATCCGGCGCAGGCCTTTAGAATTGCCCTACAGCGAACAATGCAGCCAGTGCCTTCAGAACGCTCCCGACTGGATATGGATCAGTTGTGCTACCAGTAGATTGGCAACAGTAGTAAGCTCAATTGTTTCCTTTGTAAATACTAGTTCTGATTTGGTTCTGTTCATAATCTAACTAAAGGGTAAAGTTGAGATTGTCGCCTCAGTGGCGGCCCACACACCAGCAGTGATGCATACACGTTATGCATCACTGGCAAGTAGCCTAACTTCCAAAAATTAATTAATAAATTAGTGACGTGTGACCCGACGCTGGTATCTGGGGCAGAGTATCAGCCTTGCCATACAGCGAGGCAATATGAATTTGTCTGCAGTTAGCTCAATTCTATATATATATCTAGCCCCAAGCTAAGCAGAGCTTGTGTTATGGATACTAGATAACTTATATACTTATTAATATACGAGTACATAGATACATATTTTTACTATACAAACTACACTAGAAAACGACCAGAACACCGTCTCGGGAGGCGGGAATGGAACCCGCAACCTCCTGCGTCGTATCCTTTGCCCACCGCGCCTTTTTTAATAAAGGTTTAATTACACATAAATACACTCGAGAGCAATGAATCCGGGTCACTCAAAGAATCCAAAAAATCTCGGAAAGTAAGAATGCTAGGTTAATGCAATAAATTGTTCTCCGACGAATCAAAATTTATGCTCTACAAACACGATGGAAGACACAGAGTGTATAGAAGACCAGGGGAAAGATTCAAGCAAGCATGCATCGAAGAAAAAGTAGCCTACGGTGGTGGGTCTGTACTTGTGTGGGCCGGAATTTCCTCTGAAAGTCGCACAGAGCTGGTGATCTTAGAAAACGGCTCTTTAACTAGCGTAAGATATGTGGAAGAAATCCTCAACGAACACGTTGGTCCATTTATGGTCAATTTGGGTGAGGATGCTATATTTATGCATGACAATGCCCGACCTCATACAGGTAGGATTGTGAATGACTACCTTCAAGAGATGAACATTACTTGTATGGAGTGGCCAGCGCGCAGCCCGGATATCAACCCGATCGAGCATGCTTGGGACGAGCTAGGGAGATGCGTAAAACAACGAAACCCTCCCCCAATCACGCTTCCTGAGCTCAAAATTGCTCTCACAGAGGAATGGGAGAATATTCCCCAAAATCGTATAAGGAACTTGGTGTACAGCATGCCAAACCGCGTAAACGCAGTAATGGAAGCACGAGGAGGTAATACGAAGTATTGAAATTCAAGAAAATCGTCATAAAGTTCAAAAATTTCATGTTTCGTATTTTTGTTTTAAGGAGAGATCAGCAGTTTTTTTTCTTTATGTAATTTTGTGTAAATAAAATGTATGGTGACTCATATTTTTTTAACTTTCATTTAAGGAGTATTAAATTGTCTATTAAATACAATTTATTGCATTAACCTAGCATTCTTACTTTCCGAGATTTTTTGGATTCTTTGAGTGACCCGGATTCATTGCTCTCGAGTGTACATAGTGTACCATCATTATCATCTCATTACTCACTAATCATCAGATTTAGGAATACAATAACTTTATGTCTTTATCCTTACTAAAAAAGCACTTAGACAAGACACCAGCCCATGTCAGTCCACTGCTAGACATAGGCCTCCCATAATGAGGACCATAGCGCCCTGTCTTCAGCTTATCGCATCCAGCATCTGTCTGCAGTCATTCGCACTATTTTTACATTATTATACATATACAGGGTTATTTGTAATTCACTGACACTGCGTGAACTGCAGATTCTAGATCCATCATCGCAAACACGTTCGTGAAGACGCCGGGTCTTCATTCTTTAACTTGGTACCAGCTGAATAATATTATACTGTTCATAGTGTAGTATAGTAACAGGCCCTTTTTCAATACACGTTCATTGTTTAAAACTCAACTTAAAAACGGCCTTGCACTGAATTTACTGTGCTTATCTGAATGAAACGGGAGTGGGAGATCCGTTGTTAGTAATTCATTGGGTTTCGAACAAACGTGTTTAATATTGTAAGGGGATTTACATAAAATTTTAAGTACCTACCACTGAACCTGAATAGGTCTATATAAACTGTATGATATAGGCTAAATATTTACACCAAAACTTGATTACTATGCAAGTTCAATTTGTTGGCATTGGTGCAGTAACTATCCTGAAGCGTGAACCTAGACAGGTGGTAGGACTTTAGCATAGAAGAGTGACCTTTTACAGACTAAAAAAGAAGAAGGTTCTCAATTAGGCTCCATGATTAAAGTACCTAGTAGTGTGGTCCTCGAAGCACATGTTTGGCATAAGAAGTCAAGTCAAGTCAGATGTTCGGCATACTGACATTGGAGATGAGGGTTTCACAGGACGTGTAAAAGAGAAGCCAATAAATTAAACCCAGCAATGTTTGGTTTGAATATGATAAATTAGGTTAATAAACTCTCAAGTTGAGTCAATTAATATTCAAAGTTTTCTGCGCCTATTTAAAAACCGCTAGTTAATTATTTAATATTTTAGAAGGATATAGAAAATGGTGAACTGAAATTTACTGTATTAAAATAAAATAATCCCTGTATATAATCCAGCAGGAAAGATCGTGGCGAGCAGTTGTTGAGTAGTGCAACAGGTTACCCAGTACTGTCGGGGTTCCTGGTTCTCGTGTTTGCTTTAGGAGTGGCATTCCAAGATACCAGATCCCCAGCACTTGCATACCTTCATTGGCCGGTCTGAGTGGAGTCGCAAGAGATGCATCTTAGTGTGTAGACTACCGTGCTTGCCATGTGGTGCTGGCATAGAATTTCACCACCCCCATTCTTCCCGTGGGTGTCGTAAGAGGCGACTAAGGGAGACACACTGGGGGCCGGGCAGCAGCGCCCTCTGCAGAACAAATCGATTGAACTGCGATCCCAACCCGCATGCCCAGCGTGGGGATTATGGACAATAACAATAAATATGCCATTTATGGCGCTCATAAGGGGAGGCCTATGTCCAGCAGTGGACTATTATAGGCTGATGTTATTGTTGTTGTTGTGTAGACTAGGAAGTGTCTAATGGCGTAATAACGAGGAAGCCCGCTTACGGGCAGGCTAAGTCATGGTGTTATAGGCCGCACCCCTCGACACCCCTCAGTCGTTTACGCAGTTGTTATTCGTTTCCGGCATTTACACCGGCATTTTGAAGGAACTTGTCCTGCATTCAGCAAGCCTCCGTCTACCGCTTTTAACAGTTATGATGAGAATAGGTACCTATGCTTATGGCAGGTGTCGCACTATTCCCCAGATTACCTAGTCCATCAAACTACATATAATCAGCTGGTTTTCTATTCCTTTAAATTTTACCTTGCAATGGTTTCTACATATGCCGGATTATGATCTTTGGGTGTAATCATATTGTGCAACCGAGGTGTAACCGCTATGTGCAGCTCTCGCCTTTATATTATCTCTCATAAAGATCCTTCACTGGTTAGTTTTAAACATCTTTATTTATACTCAAAAAGAACAAACAAGTCTACTTAGAATAGTATTTGGTATACTGGTATCTTAAAATAAGTATTACTTTGGTAAAGTTACGTTAGATCTACGGCGGCGTAACAATCTAGAAAACAAAGCTCCCAAACAGGTAGGTAACAAATAAGGTGACCCCAGTGTTTAGGGAACAAAACAAATAAATAAATCACTGGTCAAACATCATAAACTATAAGAAATCTTGGTCTCTGAAATGAACATAATATAATACGATACTAATTCTTAAAAATAATACATCGAAGATACGCCATAACTGGCCACCCTCCGGTTATCGCTTAAATCTTCCACTTCATATTGCTTTCTCGTCACGTACAGAAGCGCCCGTGTGCTACGAGCATCATAATCAGATTATATCAATGTCAGAGACCTAAAGGTAATATTTAAAAGAGGAAGAGCGTTAAATTAGTATGCAATACGGAAATAATAAAGATTAAATTTTGTTGTGACGAAAATAGACCGGGATTTTACAACGGACTGCACGTTTCCTAGAATAGTTTCACTATAATTTTCGCGTATCATAATTTTGGTACAAGTATGTTACTTGTAGGATAGAATCCTGAAATAAAGCTGTTGTGAACCTCGTTATATTCTGTTTAATACAAAGGTTGCGGATTTTTTCCTGAATAATTGAATACTCCTGGAAAACTCAATGAAAGGAGTAAGGTACAATTTGAGACATTAATACGCTTTTCACGTAACTCGTAAAATATTCAAGGGTGTTACACGATTACCCTCCATAGTTAATCAGAAATAGGATCAAAGGCCGCACTTCTATTAAAATTTATGTATATCTTTAGGTGAGCTTATTTTGTGTCCTTTTGTGTACAGATACAGAAAGTAGCGTATAATTAATTCAGGTAAGTTCTCAAATAACTCCATAGAGGTTTCTCTCATCTTTGATACTCTGTTAATTAATAAAGAAAAAAATATATAATACAAAAAAATGGATAGATAGGTTTTTAGCAACCTAAAAAGAAAACTTATATTATTAAAGTGCCACTTGTGCCAAATATCGGGTTAGATATAGAAACCAAGGTTTGCTAACTCTGTGTTAAATGTTTAAAATTTTGACACGCAGCATTGTAGCTTAACAAAATAACCCAGAGTCAAATAACCCGGGGTTAACGTCATGTTCATTCATTCTTTTTACATCCGGTCAAACAAAATAGGAATAATATTGAATGATTTTAGTATACCGCTCTCTCTCGCTCCAAGGCATTTTGGATAAGCCTATTCCTTTGTCGCGTTTGAAATGACACTTGGTTCTTGGAAATAATAAACTGTTGTGTTTGTGATTGTGTCGTCAATGACGATTTGCGTTGGTCCTTTAGACATAGGGGAAAGTTGGCTTTAACGTACCCCTAACGTTCATCCAATATTGCGAAAATATTATAAAAACTTTTGAAATTTTGTTAAATACCCGTGCAAAGCCGGGGCTGACTGCTAGTGTTTTTATAACTATAAATTGTTGCCAGAATACCAAAATCAAAAGAGAGTGTGTGGGGGGGGGGGGTTAGATTAATCAACCGCTTTTTGTTATTAAGCAAAAAATTATCCTTATGATGAAGCCTTTCGATTGGTGTGATAAAACTACAGGGTATCTATTTTTCTCGTGTAACGGGTTCGATTCCAGGTTCACCCATGTAACTATTTAAAAATCTATGATTGGAGTTTAAATTGTTTTTTAAATTAAAATAATGTCTTCAGTAAAATGTTACATCTACAATGTTTAAAGTACTTTCCCTCCATGTGTCGTGTCCTCTGTATACGCAGGGAATTTTGGTATGTTTATTTATTTTTATTGGTGCCCTTTTATACTACTTACACTTATATTGAATACAAAACTTACATTTAAATTGTTAAAATTACATTATTTTTGTACGCGTTCCTGGCCTTGTTGTTTCTACGACCACAAGTTTCGGATACCTTCTGACTTCATTCCGTTATTACCGGATCTTCGGTTTGGCCGGCAGTTTATTGGACTTGGCACCGTCAACGACATTGTCAATGTTTCTTATTCAACCTGTCTCATTTTTTATGTTTTCAGCCATTTATTTTTAACCTTTCATAACAATGGTATAAAGCGAGTAGATTTATCTCGTTCTCTACCAACTAAATTGATAACAATTGAGTATAACAGTCGACTGAATCTGAGAAATTCTCGACGCTTTCAGTCCAGCTGTGCGATTGAGCTACATCTCCCGTCCCCGTTCAATAACGGGCCTTCCGAGGAGAGTGGCATAAACGATTTTGTGATGTGATGACGATGTGTGAATTGACAGGTTCATCGACGGCCAGCTCCATCCTGGTACATTATTTTTTATGTGTTTGTTTTTGTACCTGTGATGGAGACCAAAATTTGCCCTAGTCTGCCCGGATGGCGATCCATTGCATGAGATATTTTGCCGTAATCGCGCATTAGTATATGCCATGGCATTTACTTTGAAATATTTGCTAAAGGCTTGTGATACAAAATTTACCTGGATACCGACACAAGTCAGTATACTACCTGCTATTGCTATCAAAAATATTCTTTGCAAAAAGGCTTACTACAAAATATCAGATTATCTAGACGACAAAATGTTTGGGACGAGTTATGCTCCAACTCTAAAACTAACAATCTAACAAGGTAGGTAATGGTTTCTTGTTCGTTTCTTTACTTTACCTTAAAAATGGAAGTGAACAATTCATCAAAGTGATCACTTTATTTCCCAATTTATTTCTTATTTAACTTGTATTTTGTGACGTGTCCAAGAGTCCTGTAAGGTCTAAAGGAAATAAAGCAATTTGATTTTGATTTTTTTATTGATTGAATTAGGTTATCAACTCGCACTCACCCTGAAGGAGCCCCTCGTTTTTTTTACGTAGTCAAGAAAGGTGTACATTTCATTTAAAAACTTAGTTGAAAACAGGTTGAAAGTAATCGAACCAATATATTGTGTAAGGCTTTTTTTATTCACTGCGAAATGACTGTGAAAATATAAATTACTTGGAAATGTTTGTTATTGGCTTCTTCATTCTTCTAATTGGTGCACGTTGTGGTGAAGTTAATGAAGCACGTGTTGCTTGCAAATTAGCAATTAGAATGTACTTTTATGGTATACTCTCCACTAGTTCAATACTTGTCCAATGTGTTACAAAGTGTAGTAGCTTCTGATTTAGACGTCTAAACTTACTTAAGCATGAGCATATAATAATTAATTATTGAGCACTTGGGTATTATAAAAAACTTTTGTGATATCAGTGTACATTCTTCTTATACATAAACATAAAAATTCTTTATTCGACTCAATTACAATGTTTCAATTATTTATTGAATCTAAACGTCCTAAACTAGCCTAGGTTGTATTTTAGGAGGCAGGGCTTCTCCATTAAAATTTTACAATGTGACTTTCACTGAAAATTATATATAAAATAAAAGAAATAGGAACTGCATATTCAAGTTTTAAGAACAAGTATTTAGAGTACTTAGGTATTTAGAGTATTTACAAGTATTTAGAGTACTTATGTATGTGTGTGTTTGAAATCAGCAGAACACCTCATAATGAATCCATTCCCCTCTAATTTTAAATGCTTTATTACCTTTGTCTATGAGCCGGTTTAGAGATAACTTAGCGTTAAGCTGTATCCCAAATAAAGTAACTTTGAGACATGTGATGCAGAGTTTGTTAGTAATACTACAAGTTGGTGTTCTTCCTACATAATCTGGGTTCGTAGTTAACCCGCTAATATTCATAATAGAGCCAATATATAGAAAAAGCCGATAGAGAGGTCTAATCACGGAACTCGCCTCTATCGCGCAGATATGGATTAGGGTTTGCAACTTGTAAATAGGTGTGAATGATTAAAGAAAGTTTGAAATCCTATGGAAGTTCAGCACAATGAGAATACTCGGTATCATAGTGCCTAGGGGTGTTCCCCTCGTTTCGAACATTTTCATTAATCTATGCTAATTATTTAAATGGAGGCCATTCTTTTTCTTTGTAATACGGCACGGGTTGATAAGAGAGCGTTTAAAATCTATTTCCTTTCCGAAATTTATATGGGTCAATGTGAATGAAAGAAATAATGAACCTAACATAGTTACTAAGTACTTACCTTTCATATATTTTTAAACTCAGTTATATACCCCGTTCGTAATTATGTCTGTAATTTACATTTAGTAATGCAGGAGACACAGTTCTGCCCTGTCCATAATTCCAGCATTAGGTATTACTGCTTACGCTCTGGATAACTTAAAAAAAATTGCAAAGGTAGCTTTTTGGTTTTTTACTACCTACTAGAAGAGCTAAATGAAAATATTGTAATGATAATAGACATATATGGAATCAAATAGAGATAGAGAAGAAAAATAAGTATTATTTTTTATGGTAACATTCGTAGATAATAAAATAAAATACCTCAACTTTATCTTCGGAAAATAAAATCACTTATAGGCTAGACCTTGCAGTGCATAGAAACTACAACAGTAAAAATACGTTTGTGACTTTCATCACGTATCAAAAAAAAAGCAGTACAAAAGAGGAATTCTCCCAGTTCCTGTGTGAACAGTAGAGCAATAAAACCCAACTTAGCCGGCGCTGCTGTTAAAATTACACCAGGCGCAAGTTTTTACTTTCAAACACGTATATAAAATATACTCTAACAGAGCGTTTGCAGTGAGTTTTGAGTTTTTATTTAAATTCCATCCATGTACATTTCTCTTCGTTTTTTGCCAAACAAGTTACGATACGAGTACGCTTGAAAAGTAATATTAACATAATACTTTCTGTGGCACAGATAACTCTATACATAATAAGATCATATTTAATCAAACCAATGAAGATGAGAAAAATAGTTAATTTTCTCTTCACGAAAGTTATTGTTACTAACAGTTAATTTTTAGATCTAAACGAGTGAATGAAACTTACTTATAAAGGCGAGACAATTCAAAATTCATTTATTGATACATGAGCAAAATGATTTATTTTCCATTTACATAAGATCTTTGTTACAGTTTTTTTGATTTTGACTGTATGTGAGAAAATGTAGCCAGTGATAGATAAAAATATAATAAAAGTTGATTATAAAACTAATGTTGATTTTATTTAAAATTATCCTCATATTATATAAGCGGGGACGAACGGGAAGTAAAGTTCTCGTTTGTCCCCACAGGGGCCAGCGGGAAGTTTACTTTCCGTTCGTCCCCTCAGGGGACGAAGCGAGGGGACGAGCGGGAATAACCCATTTTAAAACTTGTGTTACTAAACACCAGTGCACTCTATAGAGAGCTTGTTAGATTAAACGTTTTTTTTACAATGAAATTGTGCCTTAATGAGAAAAAATCGTAAACTAAGGTAATTAATTAAAGTATGTAGGTTAAAGAAAAAAAATCACAAAAAATACCAGAGCTAGATTAAATTTTTAGAGGGGGTCAGACCGCTTACGTATGTGTATGTGTGTAAAGTGATATATATATCTAGAGGTGTCCTGAATAAACCAGGCTCAAATACTGTATTTCAGGAGTGAGTGTGCGTATTAAGATTGAGAATAAGATTGAGATGAGGGCTAAGTAAAGTTGTATTTACAATTGTTTTCTTTAAGACTCTAGTCTATAAGAGAGTCTGAGCAACAAGAGGCCCCACATACATACATTGTGTGTGAAATAGCTGTTTATGCTTGTGGTAGTAGGTAGTAGTGTCTAATGGCGGTGAAAAGTTATTCCATTGGTTGACATGACACAATAATATCACATCGAAATAACCGTCCACCTGTCCGTTGCATGTATTAAACCAGGTTTACAGAAATCCCCGATACCACATCAGCTGGTAATCTACCTTTATCTTAAAATTACCATTTTCTAACAAGATTAGGTCTAATGTATCTATGCCTTCACTAAAAACATCTTAGAATTTTTTTGCTTTTATCCATAAAAAGATCCGACAAAATTTATCAAAGCCGAATAGATGGTAGATCGAGTTGTGAAGTGATTAACATTATAACTCAATAGGGTCTCAATGGCCTCGGGGTTCTTTGTTCGAGATAGGGCGTTGTTTTCGCCTTTGCTGAAAATTAAATCCTTTAATACAAAGATCTTTTACTTTGTTCGACATCGTGCTTACACATCGTCGTTTGTGTTTGTCGTTCATCTGAATATGAGTTTATTACACTGGTTTTAGTTCTTGAGATGTACTCAACTCACAAGTATCAGGGTAATAAAGATACTAAATTATTCAGTCAATTATAGACTTCTAATTTAAGTTCAATATCTATATTTCTTAACAAAACAACTAGGTAAACTACAGTACTTAACAGTATAAAATAATTACAGCTATAAACTTATATATACTATATCTATTTTCAAAAAAATCTAAGGCGTCACCAGAAGGCAGTGTGCCGTCAGATTGCTGGCAGCATTGCTACGTTGGATGGCGATGTTAGTTCGTTAACCGAAATAGAAGCGAGCATTCCGATAATCTGTGAACGATTTTATTCAAAGTTTTCCATAATTTTCCAGTTTCTTTGCCGTTGGCAGATGTCAATGGCAAAATGTTATTTCTATTTTTGTATTACACCTCCGTTCACCATACTTAGGAAGCTAGCTTCTCCCTTTTTATTTCACTGTGGCTGCAGATTCAGCTTGAATGACTTGAGCGTATCGAAATCGTAATTGAAGCTTTATTAAAAACATCAAAATGTATGTAGGAAACAGGGCTGTCAATCTAAATCAAATTGCTGTGCACGGGTTTTTAACAAAAATTATAAAGTTTTACACACGTTGGATAAAACTTTTAAATTTTCATACGGATCTCTAACTTATTTGAAAATATTCTGTAGCCTATGTTCATCAGGGATATAATCCTACATTTTAATAGAGAAAGAGTTTTTCAAATCGGTGCCTTACTTTTGAATTCTACTCATTTCAAACAAACAATCAAATCGTTCCTCTTTATAATAAAAATAAACAGAAAATTCTAAAAAGTTTCAGTGAAATGATAATAAAACGTATTCTGTTTATGTTGTTCCACATAAATTGCTTATTTAGGTCAAATTATCATGATAATTGTTCAAAATTAGTTCTCCCCAGTGTGTAACCATGAAAATATTGAACACTAGCTCTGGGCGGGTATACATTATTCGACCTA
Source organism: Eupithecia pulchellata (assembly GCA_963931895.1). Lineage (NCBI taxonomy): Eukaryota > Metazoa > Arthropoda > Insecta > Lepidoptera > Geometridae > Eupithecia > Eupithecia pulchellata. The sequence goes on along the minus strand of OZ007520.1, from coordinate 3,028,827 downwards.
ACGATGTAATCTAGTACAATTCTATTCGAAGTCATAGTTTATGTATTAATATGAAATACAACGAAAATTTCCATTGTTTCCTTCTCTAATACTAAATTCTAACAACGGCTTCCCACGGGTTGTTTCTTGGAAACGATTTAAGGTTATTTCTATCCCATAGGAACTGATTTATGGGATGACAAGTAGCCTATTAATAAGTCCAGGACTTTACAATATTGAAAAAAGTAAGATTCGTTTTCAAATGCATATGCAATTGTATTTATCAATTTCTTAAATTTTCATGACATCAATAACATTACAATAAAGTATGGGACCAAACAAAATATGGATTCAAATTTTTATGTGTTGCCTGTTTAATTTATTTAATTATTTGATTAGTCATAAATAAGTATTATTTGTGGACTTTTATATTGTTATTATTGTAATTAGAAGACTGTGTACCAGTTTTGATGAGATTCTAGCTCAGTCGTGCTCTCATCTGCCCACAAAACCACAATGTCACCAGCCAGACGCTGCTGCAATGAAAATTACTTTGTGAATTTGTTATGCAAAAACGCCGTATATTTTTCTAGTTTAAAGTTTCAAATAAATAATGTATTAACCAACAACATGACAGTTCTTAACCAAATAAAACAATTACACCGGATGTATATACCTATATCTATATAGCGGTGCGCCCCGGCTTCGCGCAGATATTGAACAAAAATATCATAAATTATAAACTAGTATATAGAACTATAGTTAGAGAACCATTATCTTTCCGATAAAATAGGATTCTCTGCGCCGTATTTTGCTTAGATTGATAAATATAATAAATTACCTAGGACGGCACACTGGTATCAACTCATTTCTGGCCAGATACTCAAAGACTAACTAACAAGTAGTTTGTGTGGCGGTACCTTACACTGAAACCATTTTCACGGAGATCTAAAGAAAAATGTTTTATTCAGTGTACCTAGTTACCTATGCTTTTAGGCCACTTTACGCTCGCACCACCGCACCGTAACGATTTTTAAACAAAGGGCGACGCTATTCGTAAACAAGATCCATCAAGGGCGAGTGACACTCGTGCGCCTAGGGTTTCGAACTTTAGTTGATTTATGTATACAAATACTAAAGATACAGCTTACTTCGGAGATCAAGTAGTAAGTAGGTAAACTTTTAGGCTCTTTTCAATGTATTTCTAAAAGTATTTACAAAAAAACAAAAGTATTATCTGCCAAAATTTAAAAATGTTTTTGAAACCCTGCGCGTCAGAACTATAAATGCCTCCCATCCTACGGCGTTTCCGTCTGTTATTGATATGAATAATTTGAGCTACGTGTAAACTTTTTGCAAAATCTGTAGTTGGCTAACTGGATTTAATTATAAATATCATTGTTAATTTGGTTATTAAGAAGCATTAAATTTTTTTTCAGTTTGTTAAAGGTTTATATATGTTTTTGTAAGTGTGTTCTGGCAAAATATTTTATTTTAAATTAATTTGCCAGCAAAAAAAAGTAAAGTAAGTACACATTTTTGTACCTAAAGTTGTCCTTGTTACATATGTATACTGTGTTGTAACGTGTTGTACGTAAAGTCCGATAAATACATACATACCTAAGCGCTGCAGTTGCGGCATACCTATTTCCGTGTAGTTGGTGTACATAATATTTATACTAATATTATAAAGAGGAAAGATTTGATTGTGTGTTTGTTTGAATTGAATAGGCTTCGAAATTACTGTGCCGATTTGAAAAATTCTTTCACCTTTATAATCCTAAATTTTCCCTGATAAACATGGCATATATATAATATTTCCAAAAAAGTTAAGGATCCGGATGAAAAATTATAGTTAGGGAGATCCCTATGACAAATTACTTTTTGTTAAATATCCGCGCTAAGCCAGGACCACTAGTTCTAATATAATATGGATCCAATCATCTTCTACCGTTTTGTAGGTATCCGGTGTAGTTGGTACGTCACAAAATTATGCAAGACATGTAAAGCTGACGCGCCTAACCAGCACTTTGTGTCAGGCGGTTTTCAGCAAAATCAGTGTTTTACCCTCGTAATTAACGAGACGGCCAAAGCTGACTCCTGAGAAGCGCCCATTACCGCTCACAAAGGCTGAAATGAGTGACGTCACTTAGACGAACAACTTCTCAACTGGTTTATTAAAATATAAAAATACCGGACTGGGAGTCTGATTCGCGCACTGAGGGTTCCGTGCAAAAAAAATACTCTTACTTGAATTTAAAGACTTACGTTTTCATTGTAAAAATGTTCGCCAGTTCTATTTATAAAAGTATAATGAGATATGAGATAAGATTTTTCTTAGTTGAAAGTACAGATTTCTCCAACTGGGATATCAACATCATCAAATTTTCCTGTGACAATTATTTATTTTAAGGGTTCCGTAAGCGAAGGGTGAAAATGGTACCCTATTACTAAGCCTCCGTTGTCTGTCAGTTCGTCCTTCTGCCACTAGAGCTCTATCTAATGAACCGTAAAAGATATGTATCCCGTGGTAAAGGGTAAGAAAGATCAATTTATTTGGCCAAATCAGGTAGGTACATATTAAACATTTAACATAGAAAGAAGAAAAAATATAAGAATACAGCACAGATAATATTAAACAAGTTATGACTTATACAATTAGCGTCTGTGCTGTCGGCCAAAAAGGGTCAAACTCAGCTTTGTGCTAAACCACGCGAAAGCGCGGATCAGCGCTGGATTTCAGTTTGATCCTGTTTTAGTGAAATCACGAACGCGGAAAAGGGCTTCTCAAGACAAATGTATAAAAGAGTAGTTGCTTATTATTAACACATACACTTAAAATATAATAATATTGGTAAGGAAGACCGTTGAAACTTTCACAGAATGTGGAACTGCCCTTGTCGCTATGGATGAAAAGATAAAAAAAAATAGATAAAAGGAGGTTCTCATACAAAACAACTAGATGTATTTGGCTATTTTTGGTACAACGACTTTTTCAAGTTGAGTAGTGATCAGTGCGATACCGGTGCGGGTGGGTTCTTTGATGGCTGACCACGTCATGTTACTTTCTGCTCTTTTTATTATTAAACAAAAACAGTTTTTGGTTCCTTTTGCGAAGTAGTTAAGAAACGGAACCCTTCGTGTGCGGGTCGACTAGCACTTGGACGGTTTAATTAAATTATACCTTGATTTTTATGGAGCTCCACAAGACGACACAGAACAGAATAGTTTTTATTTCAGATTAAATTGTTTACATAACTCTCTCGAGCTAAAGTTCTTTTAGAAAATATCTTTATACCCACTTCACTACCTATGTAATGTAGCATAGTACGTAATGTTGTACACTGGCAGTGTATTAAATAAATATTTAAATAATATACATATTTACAGTATAAAATAAGATAGATCCGTTCAGTACCTAGTTATGGCGATATGATAATTATCACCCCCAGTACTGGTTTTCTGATAATTTATTGAATATTTTGAATTGTGTGTCAATTGGAAGTGTATAGAAATAAAGCTATTGAAATCAATATAATAAATAAATAAATAATGTTGGACAATCCACATCCACAGTATCATATAGTCTCAAGCTAAGCAGAGCTTGTGTGATGGGCACTAGATGACTGATATACATAATACAATAGATTACTTAAAAATATATTTTTTACTATACATAGAAAACTACCAGAACACCCTGAACAAATATCTGCAGATTGTACAAACATTAGTCCCGAGGCGGGATCAAACCCGCAACCTCCTGCGTCGCAGGCTGACTTTCACCCACCGCACCACGGAGGCGCGTCATGCGTTAATACGATACTAATCTTTAAATAATTCAACATCATCATCATCATCACCAGCCTAAAATAGTCCACTGCTGGACATAGGCCTCCCCTAATGAGCGCCATAGATGGCATCATTATTTGGGGGTTATTGCCCATAATCCCCACGCTGGGCATGCGGGTTGGGGATCGCAGTTCAATGTAGTTGTTCTGCAGAAGGCGCTGCTGCCCGCCCCCCGCTGTGTTTCCCTTAGTCGCCTCTTACGACACCCACGGGAAGAGTTGGGGTGGTGAAATTCTATGCCGGCACCACACGGCATCCTTAAATAATTGCTTGGATAGAATTACATACAGTGTCAGAAGTTATTTAAACAGTCCATCCTGCGTATTTAACCGAACCTAAATGTGGTTGGTTCTGTGCTTACATAACGTATAACTCGAAACTTCAGCTCAATGTTAGCTTAATATGGGGTCAGGCGCTAGGAAGGCAGGCTCGCTGGCCGCAACTAATTTCTCAACCTTCGATCAGGTCATCCAGGCGTGCTATTGGATGCATCTCAAATTTTATTAGTCAGGCGAGTCAAGCTGGGTCATACTCTATTTTCAATTATCTGCTCACTAAAAACTGTTATTTTTTTCTATGATATTCGAAGAACTTGTCTGTATAATGGACCACGACTGAAGCCCTTAAAAACGGGAGATTTATTTAAAATGCAATGGAAAAGGAAGAGAATATAAAAAAAATGAAAAGAAAAACAACTAACGGGCGATCTGAGGACCTTAAAAACTAACCCTCTTCCTAAGGGTTAGTTTTTAAAGTTTAAAAAAGTTTTATCTCAATTTCCGGTAAAACTATAAGTCCTTTAGAAAAAAGTTAAATCGCAAAGATGAAGGTAACAAAAAGATCTAGAACTTTTGTATTGACAAGAAACGGTCGGGTAGACTTAATTCACCTGAAGTAAAACATACACAAAACGAAAATAAATCGCATTAGAACTTTTTTACTTAACATTTTCCTTTTCCCATGCGAATGAAACATAACTTCTATAAATATTTTGTATTATGATAATATTTTTGTCTCAACTCCAAGCTTTTGGATTCAGTCTCTCACTAACGTGATATAATTTGCAGGGTGGATTTACAAGATCTTAGACGATTTTTTGGTATAGTTTGATATCCAAATACCTACTATTTGAGTGCATTATAAATAGTACAGAGCATTTGAATAGAATTATAATACTCTCAATGAAACGAAAACGAAGGTATTGTACCTTTCAGTATTATAATATATATGATATGATACTTTATTAATAGTTAATTTTGGAAACCAGCCTGTGTCTTCGAAATATATGCAAATTTATTATTAATTTACAAAGTTGTAGCCCCCGGAGTCTCAGCCACACTCGCTCTTGACAGATCTTTTCTACAATATTCGTCCTATAGTTTTTTGTCTTTGCTTCTTTTTACCAATTTTTTCCGAAAAAATTATTATACAAATTTAAGCTCAAGTTCATGATATCATACTGATGTACCTACTTTGCTGGGCGTTGTTAACGACGTAGTAATTTTCTACTTCTGTGAGCAGATGGGTCACTTAAACTTTCAGGCTTCATAACACGATCCTTTTTAGAAAAGTGGCAAGGTCACTGAAGAAGAGAAATTTTCTTTTATACAGACACCGCTAAAAATTTATTGCGCATATGCGTTTAATTGATACAAGACGAAGATTATAATATAAATAATAGCTTTCGACAACGTTTGTTTTTTTTTTAAATTATAATAATATTTCCAGGCTTTTATGTACAATTGCTATACGGTTTCAGCATTATCCGTTCTGTACTTTGCGGGAATTAGTAGCAAAAATCGAACTATACGGAGGAAATAACCGGGAAACTGTTTTAGACCCTTTCAGTATTTTTTTAAGTGAACTGTATTTTTAAATTAAAAATGGTGTTATCAAAATTAAGCAGCACTGAGTGATGCGATAATAGAATTGTTCAGGTTAGTTTTATTCATGTAGTGTTTTGTAGTATCTAATAGTTTGTGAAAATACCATACTGAAATTGTTGTACCAATGAATCATAGTCCAAAAATAATTAATAATAAAACGGTCAGGCGTGAGGAGATCCTCAAATGATAAAAAAATCACACGGATCTACAGTTTATTGTCATAACATCACCCTAATCTACATATTATATATATTGTATATTATATTCGTGTGATGTGAATTGTGATTGCAGAAAACGCAGAACAGAAAACTTTTTTCTTCCTCTTCGCAGTGCGTTTGTAATATTAATCACTACATAGTATATAACAATGTCGCTTCCCACTGTCTGCCATGTATGCTTAGATCATTAAAACTAAGCAACGGATTTTGATGCGGTTTCAATAGTAGATAGAACATGCACCCGTGCGAAGCCGGGGCGGTTCGCTAGTTGACTTTAATATTCTCAGAGCTCGCAGTACGATTTATTTTTGTTGTTAAAGAAAATAGCGGAAGGATCAAACGTTGAGATAAAAAAGTTTTCCCTTAGGTACTTAGACAATAAATCCTGCCCTTGCTGTCTCATCGCTATACATTTCACAAAGTAAAACAGGTCATCGTTATATACAATATGGTGATTTTATATTTTACGTTTAATATATGAAGAATGATTGGTCCGGACGCTAAGCCCTGAGATTTTATACGAAAAATAACAAATGTCTCTTTTTATGATAACATAGATAAACACCGCAATTAACCGAATTTATGTACTTAGCATTGCCTTATATTTATTTTATTATAATTCAGTAGGTTGTTAGAGTATTGTGCTACTTTTCTGTTTTTTATACATCTTTAGTTCCATTTCTGGACAATTGTTTGGTTTTATCGAAACCAGCGAGCTCTGGGCAAAGTAAGAAATTTTCCTAGCAAGTTGTAGGATTACCTTGGCATTATACGAAATAAATCGTTGAGTAGATAGCTCTATACACAGTTCTAATTCACTGTTTAAATATTTCCTTTGGGATTTTTAAGCTTCGGCTGAAATAAATTTGAATAGTTCCATTTCTGGACAATTGTTTGGTTTTATCGAAACCAGCGAGCTCTGGGCAAAGTAAGAAATTTTCCTAGCAAGTTGTAGGATTACCTTGGCATTATACGAAATAAATCGTTGAGTAGATAGCTCTATACACAGTTCTAATTCACTGTTTAAATATTTCCTTTGGGATTTTTAAGCTTCGGCTGAAATAAATTATGCTACATAATTCAGTAGGGACTCCGATTCAGGTACCTTTGATTTTAACAGACTGGTGAGGTTTCAAGTTTTGTTTTTCGTCTTAATATCAACGAAAATCAATTTCTGCTTCATTTTGCTCAAAAAACTATTCCTCCGTATCCAGAAGCAAAAAAATCTGTATGGTATAGTAATGGTTTTTCATTTGCACAATCTAAAACGTTAAATGTTTCCGATAAAGGTTTAGTGGTAGAACGCAACGAACCACTTAAAATAACTCGATATTGTAATTGGGTTCGCTTGAAACTATTGGATCGCTGTCAAACCAATATAAAATAGTGGCTCTCTCAGGCAAGGAAACTGCGGTGCCCTAAATGTAAGGACAGAAACAAAACGCAAATAGTTTTCGCAAATTATACTTAACTCACACTAATATCTAAGATATCTGAACTTGTCAGAACTATGATTAATCTTACCTTGTTCACTGATAACATTATATTATTTGTTAACATAGAATAAGATAATTTTACCCAATAAAAAGGTCGACTTACATTTCGGTAAAATCGAGATTTTATTACGGAAGGAATTAAAATGGCTCTTGATAATCCTGATGTCGAAATGTTACAAAGAAAAACTCAGAGGATATGAATTATCAGCACCTCAAAGTATTCGGTGACAGTTGATTGCTTTTATCGCAGGTTTGGATTAACGGAGGTATATATACATACGGAAGAGAGAATGATGGTGATGGATGAACATCACATCACCAGCCTATAATAGTCCACTGCTGGACATGGGCCTCCCCTAACGAGCGCCATAAATAGCATTAATCATCATTTGGGGGTTATTGCCCATAATCTCCACGCTGGGCATGCGGGTTGGGGATCGCAGTTCGGTGGAAATGTCCTGCAGAGGGTGCTGCTGCCGGTGTGTTCCCCTTAGTCGCCTCTTACGACACCCACGGGAAGAGTTGGGTTGGTGAAATTCTATGCCGGCACCACACGGCGAGAGATAGATTGATGAACGAAAAATGTAAATCATATGGATAGGTATGTTCTGCCATCGAGCTCGTCCTTGCCTTATCATAATCTCGCTTACAAAGTATTTTTGAGTTGCACCAAAAGCCGGCGATAGCTTTTGGGTTAGTGATGAATGATAAACTAGATCCGAACTGTCGCTTTCTATTACAGTATAACTAAGACGTCCCTGAACCTGTTCCCAACTTGCAAGAGTCGAAGTTTCTTGACAATGATTAATTATAACTGTCCACTTTTATACAAAAGCATCTTTCTAATGGAATACAAGAGCATTCGATGTACTTCAGAAGCTGTAACTAAAACAAGAATTTGAGAAAGCCTCTAGAGGTGTACCTATGTATAAATTCGCTAGTTAATAAATAAAATGAATAAGTATTGGCAAGGCATAAACGCGCTATGCTTTTAAAAATATTGTCTTTTGGGGCAATTTGGAAATGAGGGTTTGGTCCCTATAAAAAAAAAATATTTTGATTTTTTATTAAATATCTCCAACCTAACTTCTCGTCTAGATCATTTTAATGCAGACCAGTTAGATTCGTGGAAACAGGCAAATAAGCGTGGTTTCTTAAAGAACGAGCCTTGGGGGAGACATTTACCCAAAAGTAGGAGACGTAAACACAAAAAAAGTCGCTTAAGGCAGATATTTAATGTACCTAAGCAAATATTATAATAACACAAAAAATACAGCAAATATTATAAAGACATGTGGCTAAGTTGGTGTTTCTCTAAACGTCTTTATCGTAGCCACAAGAAGTCTCATGAAGCTTAAACGGATTACAAGGGATCCTGCCCCTTGTTTAAATTAGAGCGTTGACTACAAACCTGATGGGTGTCAGAGACCAGTGCTGACCCACTAATACAAAGAATTAGACAACAAGCGGCTCTGTCAAGGGCTTAGCACGCGTTTTTCTGTAAAATTGACCTATTGCTTCTGTGTAATATCCTACATGTGCGCCAGCATCTATTTAATATCAAATTGCTCAGTTGCTTCCCAACTTTGCCTCTATAATATTAGCAGGATCGATTGCAGTTTAGATATAGGATCTTGTAATAATGTTTGGCCTTCTCAAGTAATTACCAAAATACGAGTACAACGCTTAACAAGTAGAATAGTAATAAGTTTGTAGACAGCAGTGAGCCAAGAATTTAATAATGAACGAGCCAAAATGACTAATGAGTAGAGTTTGATGAATATCAAACATTCCAGCCTATAAGATACTTTGAGTTCACAGCAAGATAGCGACTATATAATGTATTGGGACTTAATTTTTACCAGATATCTTCAGTGAATAGAGAATTTGCCAATTTATCTGGCAATATTACCTGTACAAATGTACCTACAGGTAAATAAATTGGCCAATTCCGTTTCGAGCTAACACGACTTGGGTAGGTTCAGATCGCGAAGAATATCAAATCAAATGCTTTTTAATTTTAGACAGGCACAATTAAGATAGCTTTATAACCAAAATACTTTTACATCAACATGTAACAATAAATTTGATAATAATAAATTAAATTGAAAATGAAATATAGCGGGAAGCGTCTATAACTAGATACGGTAGTTTTTCATAGGGTGGTAAGGGGATGATGTGTCATTTATATTCACCGTGGGCCATTCCAAGGCCGTAGTTGGACCTTAGTTCGGTCCGACCTGTCATAACTCTCTTGACAGGGGTTAAAACTTTTGTTAAATTCTATCCAATTTTGTCCGTCAAACTCAGGTGTTATGTTACGACTCTGCAAATGTAACCATTTGTAGTCATTTTTATTCATATAACGTAATAATAGATCCCTAGGTACTTGTCTAAAGATCTACGGCGGGTACAGAGTTAAGAACTCTAGGTACTTTTATTCTTGTTCCATCCCTATCCTGATGTACCTTTTAATTTTCAGGTTATTCAAATACTGTTGAGATCTTTTCCTAAGATTATGGTAAATATTTCAGAACAGTACCCCACAGTGTTGTGAACCACAGCAAATATGATAAACCTATCATTGACCATATAATTTTTTTTTATTTAGACTCAAGTGTCTTACTGAAAATTGTCTTGCATCACCAAGTTCCTTAATGCTTTCAACCATATTAAAAAAAACTCAATCACATATAATCTTTGCATATCTACCTACAATACCAGCATAGACTCCCTTAGGCTTCAAGAAAAATAAAACTTTTTCAAGCCCGATCCTAGCGAAATAAGGTAAACAAAATGTTCTTTTACCGCCTCCCAGCTATTTGAATGAAAGTAATAAATGGGCCTTGGCGTCAGATAGGTTCGCGAGGATTGGATTTTGAATTGAAGTGACAGGATGATGAAGAGTTGGGATCCCTTCATCTACACACAGCTAAGTACGAGTATAATACCTAACTTACCTACTTACCTTGAATGATGATTGAGAATATAATAACTATCTGATACCTACGTTTGGAAGCTTATAATATATTATAGTCTATATATAAATGTAGTGTACAAGCTGGTGTATATCTAACTATGGTGTAGGTAGCAGTTTGTTAAAAAAAAAAGCAGCGAAGTTAAAACTTTTAACGACGACTAGGGGAATCCGCTCGCTCGTTTATAACAATCGCCTATAAATCTCTTAAGTTTGGATGGAGTATTTGTTTAAAATCGACAGATGATTAATTTGCGAAATTAATTTGCTGAGAAAAAAACCGACATCCAGCACGGCTCGACGTGCCTGCTAATCACATGCTAATCTGGGGCAAAACTATCATCTCAGTTAGTGTGTATATTTAGTCAAAAGATTAAAAAATTAAAAAAAAACATATGAGTCTCCAAAATCAAGAAATTATTGTCAATTATCATCATATTATTATTTAGTTTTGGGTGAACGACGTTCTCCAAACCATTCATTAAAATACATAGGAACAATGATAGCAAGTGCAGTCTGCTTTACGTTTCTCGGAATCATACCTTTATTTACCTATTCAGGGACGTGACTGTTCCGAATTTGCATAAAATTCATTTAGACAGAAGCTGAGTTACCTACTGCTAAGATTACAGTACAGAGGTAAACGAACCACAATTGTAGAAGGCAACGACATTATGGTTTTCGAATTACGTCGTTTGTTAGTCTCCAACTTTGAAAAAATTTACAGCCGAATGAATCCTTCAGAATTTCATCGAATGAAAATGCAAATAATTCAAAAAGTATATTGTGATCATTCGTACGTAATTATTGGATAATAATCAGTCACAGGCACTATGGAGAGGAAATATTCCTGCCAGTAACTTATTGGGGCTCTGCAAGTCGTTAAATGTATTTTAAGTCGTTGAATGAACCGAACACATTTTGTAATTTAGGTAACGTTAAAAAATAACAAGACATAAAAAATATATTTTGAAGTTATATTCAGATCGTGATTTCAATGGTCAAAACCTATACTAAGTTAGGTACTTACATAAATATAGGTACTGATTTTGAAAACAACACTTCTAACGTCCATCAAATAAAGCTGCCCAGTAACATTATATAATAATAAAATATAATTTTAAGGAAAATAGATATTTTATAAAACTTCCGTAGTTTGACGAATTCAGTATGTAGTGGATTAACTACGTGGGCACCTAGTTTGTTAGAAGGAACATTGTGATCTTCAAACGCAAAAACGCGAAAAAAGAGCCAACAAATGCAACTGGCTTTAAAATTAAATGTCGTATCTACACTATTTTAAAATAATAGTCCTAGCCTTCATCAAGTCTGCCTAACTTTTACACATGTTGGTTACATTATTGAAGTTTTCTTACGGAACCCTACCTTTTATGAAAATATTTTATAGCCTATGTTCATCAGGGATAACCTAGTGAAATGGTGAAAGAATTTTTCAAATCGTTCCTGTACTTTCAGACCCTATTCAATCCAAACAAGAAAACAAACGATTAAATCTTTCCTCTTTATAATAGTATGGATAATGTTAGATATCTGCGTAGGTTACGTCAAGCCAAGCCCTGGTTGAACATGTTGAACAATACGGCACCGCGTTAGAAAACGTTGGTCGCGTCGTCGGTCGGTCGTTCCAATGGCCTTACGATCGCAGCTTCGTGTTGTGAATAGCACGAAGGGAATAATAATTTCGCATATCGTGAGTAGTCCGGCCTTGCAAGAAGGAACTTGAAGTAGGAGGCCTCACAATATGAACTTCATTTTATTGTCCTTTTGGCGTAACTATAGTTATAGTTAAGTGTTACTTTTGTTTAACACACAGTTAGCTTTCAAAACAATTAAGGGACCACTATACTTCATTTGTTATGACGAGAGCAATGAATCCGGGTCACTCAAAGAAAAAAAAAATCTCGGAAAGTAAGAATGCTAGGTTAATGCAACTAAGGGTTACTTTCCGAGATTTTTTTTTCTTTGAGTGACCCGGATTCATTGCTCTCGAGTGTATTTAGTTTGATATTAACAGGACAGCCTAGTTAAAACCTTGTCTAGATTTCTACCTCGATGATTTTAAATAAATGTAGTTTACTAAAACCCGAGTAATAAAAGTGTTCACTGGTCGATACCTATTGTCTAAAGTACATTAATTATGAGGCATTATGCCTCTGACTACCGATAGAAAATATTAGATGTTTTATTTCACATTTTTTGCAGACTCTTATCAGTAAATTAAATTAAAAGGAAAGTATTTTTTGGATAAATAATGGCTCTATACATGTTTTAAAGATATCTCAGTAATTTAGTGTATGAAATTTTTGCATTATTACACTAAATTAATATATTATAAAGAACTCTCACAATTTTGATATTTTTTGAATGTACGTTGCATTATACCTACATTTTAGGCCGTTATAGAATTTTTGAATATCAAAGACTAAGTTTAAAAACTAGACAAAGTTTTTTAAAAATTATAAAATTAATTATAAAAAAAATACTTTATTTTTGTTTTTTAAACATTTTTGAAAGTACTGGTACCAATATATTTTTAAATGTGTTCGTTAATATTACCTTTCTTTCAAACTTTCCAAAAAACCTATGATATCGGCTAAATTGTCGGCATATTGCCCAAAAACGTGAACAAAGGTACGAAAATCTTTAAGTTCAAAAGTTGAACAGTTTCCAAACGGATCAAGTTTCTTTATTTTCGTTTCTGTTTGGCCCTGAACTCCTCCACAAACCCCTTCAAGATTTTCCACTCATTCTGGGACACCCTGTAGTTTGTTAACAATCGATCAGCTCTATTGACACCACGTTGACACAGTCCAGGTGGACAATATGACTCTGCTTTGTTCACTGTGGTATTTTTGCCATATGAGCACTCAAGCTGTTCAATAAAATCAGGTGTTGCTTGTTGCTAATACTAAAGTAATGCGACATGTTATAGCGAATAAGGTTAATAAGGAATTAATTTGTCATAAAAAACTATTACGTGTTTAACCATTATTAAATACAAGCGAGACCGGATCTTACAATTATATATATATATATATATGTATAGGTATTATTAATAAACAGTTATCAATTAAATTATTCACAAGCTAATTAAAATAAAACGAGTACACAATCAACAAGCGACGACCACTGTGGCGCGGTGGGCGAAGGTCCGCCTGCGACGCAGGAGGTTGCGGGTTCGATTCCCGCCTCGGGACAAATATTTGTACGATCTGCAGATATTTGTTCAGAGGTTCTGGTCGTTTTCTATGTATAATAAAAAAATATCTATCTATTTAATAATATTGTATTACGTATATCAGTCATCTAGTACCCATAACACAAGCTCTGCTTAGCTTGGGGCTAGATGATGCTGTGTGGATTGTCCAGCATTATTTATTTATTTATTTATTTAATCATTCAAGAATATTTGATTTTGTTAGCGGGAGAAATGAAATTAACGAAATAAAAACATTTTACAATTTTAAAACGAATTGCATTGTCAACAGTTATCGAAACATGGTAAAAAATTATTGTCACGTTGAATATTATGATAATGGGTGGCTGATTATGTAAATTCTGTCTACAATGTAAATCGACAGAAAGGACATTTTAAAGCTTTTCAGTGAAAATGCCATGATTGATAAATATTTAATCAGGAATTTAATTTATATCCGTGTTACTCCGTACCGCTTGTTAATGCACAGAAGAGATAAGCATTTCAAATAGCCATTGATTCTGTTAGTTATTATATGAAAATGTGAGTTATCCTGCTAAAACATAAGTTTACACACATAACTGTGTGGTGTCCTAACTATAAAGTTAAAACATTAATAACAAAATAAATCTGGCGACAAATTTAGACGCTTCCGTCTCCAGCTAAATTTGTCGCACAAAAACCGTATAAGGAAAACTTATTCGATGTTAACGTAACTTTTTACGTTATCTAATATTGAAGTTTCAAAGAGAGGCCAAAGTGAAAAACTACCACGCCGGAGCGAATAGAATTTTTCGCGAGAACCATCGACGAAAGTAGTAAGTGAAACTTACGCCGCACCTACACTTTATCCGACGAATGCTATAGGCACTTTCCTAATATTGCCGACCCTGAGGGCCACTGCACACGAGCGACCAGCGACCAGGTCTCTTGTGCGGAGTTAATGTAAATCACCATACTGATGTACGTTTTATTTGATACTTATTGAACATAAACCAAACAACTTATAAGGTGTAACTCAGTTAAAATTGTCAACGGTAAAGGATATCATGCTAGAGGCAAGAAATAGCTCGTTTGCTCTGCTTCTGAAATGTACCTTTACTTTTAGTATATTTTCTGTATGAAGATGAAATAAGAAAATGAAAAAGTAAAGGTTTGGAATTTCTTTATGAAATCTTCATAGATTTTCTGCAGCATCGCTGGCATAGAATTTAACAATGTGAAAATAGCCCCAGAATATACTCAGTGGCAGTTATTAAAATGTTTTATTATGTTTATAATCTAACCAACAGAGATCTATCCCCATAACACAAGCGCCATCTAGTACCTACCCATAACACAAGCTCTGCTTAGATTGGGGCTAGATGATGCTGTGTGTATTGTCCAGCACTATTTATTTATTGTCTAGAACTGCATCGTTCACGTCATCCGCTAAAGATAGAACTTAGATGATCTATACGCATTGTAATGAGCTAGAGTCACCGCGGTGACTCAGACTAAACTAAGTTTTTATCTAAAAGGTGGTAATGACGCAAACGCAACGGGCTGTGCTGAGTTACCGCTATAATAGGGACATTGACTGCATTTTACGGCAAATTAGGTATGCGCTGGAATTTCAAATAATGAAGTAATTGCTATCTGGGATAGTACCTTACTTTCATGAACAGAAACGCGTGGATTTGACAAAATACTGAAATTATAAACAGCATTATAAATTGAGTCTCACTCAACACAATACAAGTTTACACAGGCAAGTCACCCCTTGAGTTAACTAATTATCTGCTGCGGATGTTCAAACTGCTGTAGCTCAAGTGGTCGATACCACACACCGAGGCAAATACCCAAGTCGCGAGGGAATTTAATTCATGTCCTGTTACAAAGTGGGTAAGACAGGCGCTAGGTCAGAAATATCGTTGTTTAAATCGTTTTTCGATAATGTTTGCACGCACATTGTGGACGCAAAAATATAGCGTGATTTGAGAGCGATCTTGTCGATAAAGTTGGACAAATTGCCCCATCCGTCAGTGAGCTTTTTCGATTTCGCGATGTGTGGGCGCGCGTTAGTGGCGCGAAACGTTGCGGTTTGCGGTTTAGTTAGTTTAGCCCGATTTGTGAATTCCGCAAAATGCAAATCCATGACTATTCTCTGCGATTTGTAGGCAGGCTCATTGCCCGAGAGAGTAAAGGTCGATTGATTATTCGTATTTTGTTTAGGAGTAAACTACGAATTATTTGCACGATCCCTATTTGAAGTCATTGACTTCAACATCAACTAGGTAACTACTTTGTTTCAGCATAAACAACCCTTGGACGGCGAGCGTGTCCGTGACTCGCATTCAAGTGAAATGCTTTTCTTCTTTTGCTTCCTATCTAAGTACCTTTTAAAGTGTCGCTCAGTCAATTCACCGGCGCGGGCTGTGAAGAATTCATGACACTCTGATATGAGCTCGGTTCGAATCTTTAAGAAGGTATTTGTGTGTAAAGTTTTGATACCATAATTTGAAATGCGTACTTACTTTTTTTTAAGCAACATAATAATGCCCATGACCAATCCAACGATCCTATCCATTCACGGCTGTCTGGTAGATTGAGCGATAGTACCGCCAATTGTCACATATTTTGTAATTTTAATATGTCTGTTAATGGATCAGTTGAGTTACCTGTAGATTGTTTGAAACAGTCTGCATTTAGCACAATTGTAGATACTAGCACAGACCTACTATAGGTAACTATATACTTGTTCTGTTTTGGTTCGGTAATTTAATAATTGTTTTGTAAAATTTGCAATATAGAATTTTCTTTCTATCTTATACTTTCATCTGTGACATTAGCCACAGTAGGCACCAATCTCCATCAAAAATAAATGAGGTTCGACTATGAGTCTCAATAGACCCCCGGGAATGGGATGGAGTAGAGCGCTAGTGAATTCCCGCAGTAAAACATTCATAAAGCTCTAAGTATATCGGTTCTCAGTTTCGCGTAGTCCCGTCCGGTGCGTAGTGAACCCAAATCTATGAATAGGTCCTTTGTGACCGGGTTATTGTGCACCCTCACTTCAATAGAGGCCAGACACCCAACCTCTTTACACAGGACCAATTTTTATTACTTTCGAAGCGGCGCGGCGGAGTGTGGGGAGTAATTGGGTGAAAAGGCCCCTTTTTATTCTTTTAGTCAATTAAGATCGTCTTGGACGAAAAGATTAGCTGATTATTACTGGCAGATAGATAGAAAACGTTTATTAATAAAAATATTATATTTTAATGGTTGTCTTAAAACTTAAATTGGATTGATATAGACACTAGATTTCCAAGCTTAATACCTATGACAGTTGCGCAACAGGCACATCTACGTCAGTGTCTTGATTTTATATGGCGCGGTATGCAGTTATACACGCGCGATCCACCAAACACCCTCATCAGGCATGTAATGAGTGATTCGCTGCGCCTGACCTTAGGATTTCCTAAAATGAAAGATTGAACCTACGATAGGTTCAAGTGTCAAAAAAGTGTAGTTTTATTAATTTAAGGAACTGATGAAATATGAGTAATATTTGCCTCAATCGACAGTTATTAAAAAATAACCTCTCGTTCTTTTCTCGGCAACAACGCCATTATCGGCTTACTCTGACAACAGTGTTACACGCGCATATTGCTTTCCCGCGAAATTTTACCTTTTTGAGCTGCCTTTACTGAACCTTTTGTCGGGGTATTGAGAACTCGTATCTTCAACTGTATAGAGCATGCTTTATCCAGGCTTACAATTCTTTCTGGCCCTCTGGAGTGAACAATATAATAGAACCTACTCTCCTTGGAATAGACAACAAATCAGCGTTATTACCTTCTCACTTCATTGGTCTCGATTCCTTTATGTTGGTACAAAACATCGTATCGAACATTATTTTATTGCTACAAAATTTTATGAGGAATCTGCTGAATAGTTTAAAACGCTCAAATTTCAAACTGCTTTGAATAGACCATTACAGCAACATAATAATAATAACAAGTCATTGTCGTTTGAGCTCTTATTTACTTATGTTTACATTCTTTTACATTATTCTTAGTTATATTGTTACTATGCGTGAAAATCTTTGATAAGGTTTCTGTTATTATTACTTAAATATTTATAGACACCATTTGATTTTACAATAAACTAAATACAGTGAGTATCTGTTAAGTAAGTTTTATCTTTTACTTTTGTATATTATTTTGTTTATATTTACACACTGCGTGATTTTGGGATGTTTGGGTGTATGTTACCTCTTCATACAGAAACAATTGAACGGATCAGTCTGTTTTTCTAACTATGACAAAGCACGTGTCCTGTACAAGAGACACATGCCAGAGCATGGTCACCGAACTTATCAACGGTTTCACCACACTGATGATAACGGTGTGCAACTAAGCAAAGACGTGGCCACTTGAAAAGAGTTTATGTCTTGTCTGTTGTCTAAAAGGGAGTACCTATATTTTATGAAACATAGTCCAATACCCGATCTGAAAGTGCGCATTCTGATGAAGCACATCGTAGACGTATGAATAAGGTGTTTCCGTACCAACACATTCCGTATCAAATTATTAATATACCTTTTGTAATAGACTAGCAAATAAATAACATATCTACGTCTTATTATTACTTGATGACAATTTAAAGGAATTCAAATCCCTTTATTGTCTTTACAATGGGTGGATTACATTAAATACTAATCCGTCTACCAAAAAGAGGTATACTTAAACCAACATTGGATCACCATTTCATTGAATTCTAAATCGCAAGAACACTGAGGTGACTTTTACGTCTCACCCTCTCCAGCCGCCAAATTGAAACTTTGAATAGAAACCTCTTCGTTGAATATCAAAGTTTCAGAATATTTTGCTAACTCGCGAAGCGAAGCTGGTAGCTCTTTGGTTAACTCTGATTAGTCGTAAAATAGAAATGTACAGTGGTCTGGGTTATTCGTTTTCTAATTATCTTTGACAAATTATACTAAGTATCAGCGAGAAGTCATGACTTTCGTTATGACCGGACAATCGACAATATTAAACTTGCGAAGTCTTCGCAAGGCATAGCATATTCAGCATACCTATTTATCTTGATTACCGTTTATAATTTTTAAACCTAAACATTATGCACAGCTATATTTTAAGGAGAAATCTTGAACCTACCTTAGCCTCAAACGTGATCCCGTAGGTGAAAGCCTCGTCCGGATGCAGGGGGATCCTGGTGTCATATTCGTCGTTGGTCACCAGGTCGTACTCCTGGTTCTTCGAAGACATCTTTTTCTTCCACTTTAGCAACTTCATCGGCACCTTCTTCCACGTTCTTGCTTTTAGTATCACCCGAATGTAACGAGCTTTGTATGTTTTCTTAAACATTGGCACTCATTTTCAGTATCACGCGATTGAAATGTATCCGGTCTTCTCTTGAAAGAGTAACCTGCGGACAATGAATTTAATCTTAGATACAAACTATAGCGACGTAAATGTTTCGGCTACTCTACATGCATACACAACAATTTTATTGTGTGTGCATGTGTGTTGTGTGCATAGATGTTGTGTACAAGGTAACTTAAATAAGGTAACTTAAGTAAAGGTCGTGTAAATAAGTAGATTATTGCTGAGATGGAACATACCTAATTGTTTACGGAGGAGGGCCTTGACTCCGCTACACAGTTTTCAACTTTTGAGGTAGTCAGCCGATAAGTGTACCTTATACATATACCTATTCTCTTCGTAAGAAAGATTTGTGTTAAAACGTTTATTTGTATGTTGGCCAAGTGATTTAAAAAGCTCATGATGATGGCACATTTAATATCCTGCACAAGTCTAGGCTTCCGATATATAGAGGTATATTTGATACATTACAGAAATACTGAGAAAATCTGCAGGTCGTATAAAAAAATGTCACGGAATCGATCTCGTGACGCTTCATGCGTCGCTGGCGAAAGTTCGCCCACTATACCACGGAGGTCGTTTTGATGAAACATCTTCTCTTTTAGTCTTTTTGCCATAAACTGGTGTTGGCTTCCTTCAATTTTTTGAGAAATAACAACTTAATTTAAATTCAACTTTTAATCAAACAGAAAAATCGTGATAGCCATATAATTTTACGTCATGCCGTCTACAGGAGTGATTAGATCTTTTCCCCGAAATCGTTAATTCCGCGTAGCAAACTTTCCATTCGCATTTTTCCCCACTCGAACTTTTACCCGCCACTTTTTTTTCTCATTCGCTTGCTTCCTCATTCTCAATTATGGCTAAGCGACATTTATCACAATATGTCTATTTCATAAACGATATTTTTTCCAGAGCAAAAGTTTCCCATTCGCTTCTTTTTAGAGCTAATAAAAACCCATTTACTGTCCTTTTTCTAAGCTTTCATATTATATTTTATTTTTGGTAAAGGCTGATGTTAATGATGATAATCTAAAAATTAAATTGGAGCAATGTTCCATAAACCTCCACAAAGGCAAGCCGTCTATTCTATTTACAGCAGAACTAATTCCCTCTGAGCACGCTCCCTCCCTTCCCTTTCACTAAACAATTAAATAAGGCTCAGCCAGATGCTTCTAGCAATTATTTTATGCAATGATTTGATAGATAAAAAGGATAAATTATTGCACAGAAACAACATTTTAAAACAGTAAACTATAAACTGTTTTCAATTCCATAATATTGACACTGCTTTTGTACTCATGGGTCGGTATAGACTAGAGCTTTTGCTAGTAACTAAGAATCGATCATTAGCTGTTTTTAAAATGACTCTATCCAATTCGAACGCATCCAGCGTTTGTTACAACCCGCTTTAAAAACTAACGAGGGTTTTGTCTATCATCTAAAATTATAGAGCAAATGCACGAGCGCGATTGATGGATGAGAGTTGCGGGGAATGAGGTGTGCAAATGAAAAAAAAGCCTAGGGCAAATGTTGGCAAGGCAAAAAAAATGTACAGGTAAATGCTCACTCGCCGTGCGTATTACCTCAAACAGCATCAAACACAGCGTCGGGTATTCGTTTCTACATTTACATGATTTGGGACCAAATTCCAATGATATGGGAAACTGAGGGAGGATACGTCTGTATATCAAAATAATGCTTTAGTCTATACTACAATAATATATTATACTATAATATACTACTATAATATGATTAATATTTGAAAGCAATAATTACGTTATATTTATGAATTTTTTGAAGGTTTTATTTGTAATACTAATATTACTACACTGATAGATAATACTAAAATCCCTAAGGATTTAAACTTTGAAATTGAAATTGCTGTTTTGTATTCTGTATTAGAAATTCAAGAAAACAGATTACTCAAATTACATACAATGTTGTAAATGGATTTGTTTAAAAATTTGTACAAATTGATTTAATGAAATAACGGCAATATTATATTTTATTCATAAATGAATCTGAGACGGATTAATTTATCGGGCAAAAAGCTTGCAAACCATCTCATTCTTGCAACATTGTCGTTCAAATACCAAACAACTTCAGCTACTTACACTAAAATCATTTCACCTAACGCTACGAGTTTAATATAATATATTGCTTTTTCACTCTTCAGAGTCTCCTATCAACTCAAATGTTGACTTAAATCATACTATATTCTATGCACGTGTCAACTTACAAGCATATCGTAGCTGCATCCATTAAGGTCAATGGGACCAGACTGCGAACCAATCAATGAGAACCGATGGGTGGGAGAGCAGAGCACTTAAAACTCCAATTCCAGTCCAGGGTCATCAACTGCATGTAGCATAGTGTGGTATAGGGCGACCTGTGGTTTATCAGTATAAACCGTCGATTGTCAGTACAATCGACGAACAATTTAATTGGAGCTGTCAACTCGATCCCTTTGAAAACTTAATGAATATAACCCATGCTTTTATAGGAATATACTCGTATATTTATACTATAAAGTTTTTGATCCATCAGCACCAACATCCAATGATATTCTTTTTTCTTGATCTGGTCTGTGTTTAGAAGAAATCACTGTAGGCGAAGAAGTAACTAATTCTGTGACTTCCTTTTAAAAAGAAGCTTAAGGACATATTGTTTTAATTTTGATTTTATAATTATAAACTGAGAATGTAGATAGATTTTGATTAAGAGGTCGTAAATACCGTGATCTCTATCAAAAAAGTAAGCTCAAGGATACGCTAGCCTTGTTTTGATTTTGAAATTAATATTAATTATTAAATTATATTCTCACAGCTCAGTTAGGTTCATAACAAGTACATCTCTTGAGTAAATTCATGGATTATGATACCTTGTTTTACCTTAATACGATTTACAAAGGGTGAATAAATAAAACCTAGTTTAAGGCAGAATGCCGAAATTTGATTAGCCCTTTCTTTATTTTTTTCCTTTAGATTGTTGTGAGTTTCATGCCTATTTAACAGATGTTACTTAAATCACAGAACAACTAAAATTAGCGAACTATTAATCTCTCGGACGTTGCTCTAAAAGCCGGGTAACTGAACGGATTCCAATACGCCTTTAGGCCTTTGATGCACTGATTTTAGTCACTCACCATTTTACCAGACTAATGTCTAATTTGCCCGACACAGATGGCTTTCGCTAACGCACAGTCAACCTCACTGACTTGCCTGAAGCTCTTTAGCCGCATTAAACCAGGGAAATTGGTCAGAAAAACCCCACTTTAATGCAAATGTGAACAAGCGAATAGAAACCATGGATACCGCCACATGAAACTAAACTTAAAGACAAATTATGCCCCCCGTTATAGGCACTATTCGTAAACTAACTAAATTGAATGCCTAAAGTTCCTGTAGCAAAACTATTCAGCAGTGAGGTCCTTAGTTCCAAATTACCCAGCGATATTGACTCAGTAAACAGCCATGTTAATACGGGTATCCGTAGTCGCGAAGGGCAAACATCCTGTCATTATTTTGTACCTACACACACGTACCTACAGGACTTTACAAGCCAAGATCTCATTACAGCCTTTGTACGAGGAATTCCGTTTCTTGCTTTTTTGTATTTTCTTCCGACTGCAAAAAATTACAATGCTTTATTTTGCTGTGTTCCATAATGTGGAAATTGTGGGCTTGCATTTTAATTTTACAATAAGTAAGTTTCAATGCAGCTAAAGAGCTTCAGGCAAATCCCGTCAGATTAGCTTGACAGGTAGAAATGTGTACCCTCACGGGGCGCGGCGGGGTTTGTAAATATTTCTCTCATCCCAGAAAAGAAAAACTGTTATCTGAAATTCTCCATGCACCATTATTATGCATGCCTTAATATACAATATATTAAGGCATGCATATAAATGTAATTTCAAAACTCAACCGAGGCGGTGGTGTCTGGAGAAGTTTTGTCTGAGAGAACTTCCGAACCTAACAACTTAGACCAATTGATAAGTCACAGTAAGTCTCTTAATCAACTTCCACGAGTATTAATTGGTTTCCCTTTGGAAACCTACCAAAGGATTAGTGGCATAGTATCTAAACTTATCGTAGTAAACATAGTAATTTTGATATATTGACGGCTTTTAGATATTATTATAATCTAACTATGTATGTATCCATTCTAGGATTACAAAAATACTATAAGATAAATCACGCTAGCCTTGTTTTAGTTTCTCTCTTTCATAACAGAAATTAAAAGAGACCGTCAACTGAAAAAGTTTCTTAGCTTAAACTATTTCATAATTCTATCCACCGAAAATTACCTAATAGGTACCTTATTTTATTAGGAGAACAAACAGTTTTACACGCTTTATTACTAAACTTAGATATAACTTGTAACCTTCTTGATATCTACAGCGTCACAAGTCGGTATTAAACGCTATAATACTAAAAATATAGGAACTCTGCAACGACTTTTACTCGGATGGATAATGTAATAAAACTTCAATACATTGAATTGAAAGTAAACAACATCAATAGACAAAATTTTCTCTCTCGCGTAGTCGGGTAAAAAGAATTCGATTGTTTGTTACACAACCTTCAAAGGCAGAGCTCAGTGAACTAAAATTGGGATTGAATTAGTAGATTACAAGGCAAGTACAGATACTAGGCAGCCCGGTTTGTAGCTGTTTTTGTACAAGGCATAAATTATCGACACACAAATGGCAGTTAGCAATTGATACCATTTTTGTAAGAATGCTATAAGGAAATAGATTAAGAAAATTCCTTGTTTTGTAATCTAAAAATATCTCATCGTGTTCAAGTTATTGGGAACAATTTTTATTTTCTCTTTGGTTCTAATGCTCAACCTGGAGTAAAGGCTTGACCGCCACACCCTGTATAGTATAATCTATACTTATAATAATATAACGAGGTAAGATTTGTTTGTTTGAATTGTAAAGGCTACTAAAATTACTAAACCGTTTTGAAGTTTTACTTACATACCCGTGTGAAGCCGGGGCGGACCGCTAATCAGCAATAAATGTATTCTAGATGGGATTAGGTACTTTGATTCCCTTTATCTCTCTTTTCATAAAAACCAGGCTAGATATGTTTAAAATTTCGGGAAGGTAAAAATATAATAAAATAGAATAGAATAGAAAAACATTTATTTAGACACAGGTACATACAAAACAGTATAAAGTAAACAAACAAAAACACGTATAACATGGAGGTGAGTTTAAATAAATAAAATTAAAATAGGGTGAGTCTGCCTCCATGTCCCTGCGCCGAAATAGGGGTTGGCTCAGCGTGTGCTGAACTTTTTATGCTCAGCGCTGTTTTTCAGCCAAAGACCTTAATACTAATTGACGTTACGGGCGGCAATTTGGTGAAATATTATTAAAGTAGCACCAGAAATAGTTAAAAATAATAAAAATGAAAATACATATACAAGTCAAAGTTCCTAACTAACTGTTGCTATGTACGACGTGAAGTAAATAAGTATATATATATATATATATAAATCACTATGTAATAATAATAACTGCGATAGCAAATACAAAATTACAAAAGAATAACAAATAACAAAAAGGAGTGATGAGGTATGTAAGTAACCTACTGCAAATAAAGTAGTCACTTAATCCAGAATACCTATGCACTAATGAAGCCTAGAGAAGATAAGGGTATCTAATCAATATAATCGAGATATTGTGGTTAACATTGCCAAGTTTTCTCTGTTCTTCAACTAAAAAAGCTTTTAACTTTTTCTTAAAATTTAATTTATTTTTAAGGATTCTAATCGGTGGCGGTATATTATTCCAACACTTGGTGGCTGCGTATCGGAAGCTACCACGGAAAGCTGCGGATCTATGCTGTGGTGTAGCCAGCTGCTGGGAACATTGCCTACGATTGAATTCAATACCTGCCAACTTGCCAACTATGCAACTTTATCATTAAATGATTTTATCTATTTATTGATCACCAACATATTGTACACTAAAACTAGCTTAAAGTTAAGTAACATGTCAAGTGTCAATACAATTATAGGTGAATACAGCATGCAAAAGATAATGATGGGCGAGTAACATATAGATAGAATAAGAATAAAATGTCTTGTTCGAATAAATTTAGGTAAAAATAAAAATAATAATGATAATAAATTAATAAGGCTAAAACAATAAATTGAAGCACAGTAAATTAGTAAAACAAAGTCACATAAAACTTAAAAAAAAATATAAACTAGATTTAACTTGAGAAATAAGAACTATTTTTTATTTTTTATTTTGGCGCTGAGCCTAGACACTGTAGACACATTATCAGCAAATATGTCTACAGTATTGGATTTGCTTATAGCGTTATACTGCCTTACGATTCTAATTAAGGGTGCATGATGCCCTAGGTTGGATTTAGACCCGTCCAAACAAAAAAGGTTGAATCTTGAAGCTCTGGGCAGTTTGTATGGGAGAGAGAAAGATAATGAGTTCAACAAATCAGGGGCTTCAAGGATACCGTTCACCAATTTATATAGAAAGAAATACGATATCGAGCATTTGTCTTCGATCAGCTAAAGTATATTCATATATTATATTCAAACTTCATGCTTGAAAAAGGTATTTTAACGTCATGTAACCTATGGCTGAAGGAGATGATGGTCCTACCAAATTTAAACAAAGCGAATGAGATCTCATAATGAAACTACGCAAGAAGAGGGGTGGGTGGTTTTAATTCAAAACTCATCGCTCTCTTGGTGGGAATAATGAACATACTACACAAATGAGTAATGTGTTTTAATTTAAAACATTAAAATATTATGTGATTAAAATATTAAGTATTATATTACACAAAGAGGAGATCCCAATAATAACATATTTTTCAACATTTTAACAAGCTCTGATATCAGAGAACCATAAAAAAATTGTATAATTAAAGCCGAGAAACACGTTATAAAACTTTTACTATTTTACTCGCAGAAAGTTTTAAAAGTAGATTATTGTGCACGTAGGGAGTGACTAAATCCCTTCGCCCTTAGAATTCTAGATACTTCCTCGCTTTGCTTGTGAATTATTTTACGATACACAAAGTAGTGTCTTACGCCCTTCATATAAGCCACAACTTTTTTTTTTTTTTTTTGATGTTGGTGGCTTTAGTATCGCTGCGGCCATAATTGGCCTATTGTGATCGCCACTTTAACGGTTCACCTCCGGAGGCGCGGCGTTATAGTTCGCCACTTATCCTTGCAGTTGCTAAGAACTGCAGGATATCCTTCGGGGTGATATCTCGTAGTTCGTCTGGGCTAAGCAGGTGCCTGCCCAAACAGATGCTACGCAGACACAACTTTATGCCTTCGGTCCATAATCTTTTATTTCGTCTTTTACTACAGACAAGTAACCACACTACCAGGAAAATAATATAAAGCATAAAATAGGTTATCGTATATATTGTAGATGTTTTCATGAAAAAAAAGTAATAATCGAACTTCAATCGATTACGTGTAGATTAAATTCCAAGAATTCTGGAATCGAATGAAATCCGATTCCGTACAAATTCCTTATCTAGGACATGAAGATTAGGTCCGCTGAGGTAGGGGTTCAGTTACCGTAACTACTCGTACTTAGAAGGTACTATATACAATATATTCTGTGTCGTTACGGTTAACGAAGTTATTGGTCATTGCACTTAAAAAGATTATTGATTATTGAAGTCGATTTCTTATTTGCTTTTTGTTTTGTATACCTATCCTAGATAAAACTCTTCAACTCTTACTTATTAATTGGATCAGGATTACCATCGCATCGATACATCCTCCGGGGGCCCGTGTTCCTCTATGCATCGATAGAAGTATCGGCACTCTCAAGACGTAAAACGAAACGGTCTGCGTTCCTGTTTTCAGAAGTTTACCTTTTTCTATAAAAAATAAGTTTTCCCAAGTAAAATTGCTTTTATTACTCAAGCGATGTTAGTCTTATTTATGAGGACTTAGGGGCGCTTTTGCCGAACAATTGATTAAAAAAGTCCTACTTATTATTAACAATAAAGGCCAAAATCTATGATTATGTATATTTGACAATCTACGTGGCGCAGTGTGCTACAGACCGAGTAGGTTTCAGTCTGTATTTGTTTAATCACTAAATATCTTGTTCTTGGAGTTTACAAGTTTATTATAATCTATATCTATACTTATATTATAAAGAAGAAATATTTGATAGTTTTTTTGTATGTTTGTTTTTTTGAATTTAATTTATTCTTACACCATTAGAATCCTAAATATTCCGTGATGAACATAGGCTATAGAATATTTTAAAAAAGTTGGGTTCCGTATGACAAAAAATATTGTTAAATAACCGTGCGTAGCCGGGCGGATCGCAAGTGCTATATAATACTAGAGGATCCAAAGAGTATCATCTAGCCCCAAGTTCAGCAGATTGTGTGATATTCTTACTTGATTAACATATTTAATACAATATATCAGGTAGAAATATATTTTTTATGCATTAAGATAACGACGAAAACACCGAACAAATAAATGCAGGTCGTACAAACATTTGCCTCGACGATTCCTCGCGAGGCGGGAATCGATGATACAAGTTGTTTTATAAAGCCATGAAGCACTATAAAAATAACCAGAAATTTAGTTTTACTATCAAAAAAAAAACTGTAGGTTAACCCTAAACTACCTACGCCAATTTGTGAGGTATATATACCTATACCTAGAAGATGGCTTCCATAACCTCTCAGATCTAGAACAGTTAAGCACATTAACGAATAAAAGTTAAACGCAAAATAGGTAATAAAAATACAAAAACTGTTCTCGGAGTATTAAAAGCAAATAAAATTCAAATAGGCGGTACTTCATAATTCATAAGCGCGACGACCGCTAGAATTGAATCCGTCCACTTTATCTCGGCTGTAAGATTTTTTGGAATGCTTTCTTTATCCATTCGATACAATATATGGTTTTTACCAAGCAGTCAAGCGATTAAGGTTTTTAGCCAAAAAATGTAATGTGATTTTAAGGTTAAGTATTCTGCTCGTATCGTCGTAGTAAACGTAACTTTTACAGGGGTCCTAAACTTTTTTTAGACTATAGTTAATAATTCCAGACCATAGTTAATAAACCATAATTTCTATGAACGAAAAAGATCCAACAACAATTTTCTGCTGAGAATATTCTAAATTATTGAATCCGTCCACTTTATCTCGGCTGTAAGATTTAGTCCAATAAATCTAAAATAATGTTTAACTTTATTTACAAAGAAAACAACAGTTTTTGATAAGGTTAAATATATGACCCTTTTGGGGTGGAAACCATAGATCCTTGGTTTACTGGGGTTCTCACAAAGCTATTGATAGTCCACAGGTGATCGGAGTGCTCGCTTTAATTTCGGTCAACGAATTAGCATCACCATCCAACGTGGCAACATTACCAGCTCTGGGCACGTGTTTTCGGGCGAAGGTTTAGATTTTTAGATAATGGTTGTAAGCGTAAATACTAGTTGTAATTATTTTAATCAGTTAAATAATGTTTAATGATTAATAATGTCATCTATGGCGCTCATTAGGGGAATCCTATGTCCAGCAGTGGACTCTTATAGGCTGATGTTGATGTTGAAATACTGTTTTGGATTTTTTTTCTAATTTCATAAAACATTATAGAACTGTAAGTACTGTACTGTAAGCAAATGTTATACGAAAATGTCTATGATCGCAATAAAAATTACATTTCATTTTTCTAAAAATATAGAGGAGGAGGAGGAACTAGAAACCTTTTAATACTTTTGTACGAGTATTTTGTGTAGTTACTATGTATACAACATTTGGTCCAAATATATTCGTTTCTTTGTTTTTACTTATCCTTGTTACCTTATAAAGAATAAATTATATTTCGTTGTATCAAATGTACTTACCTCCGAGTTTTAACATTTGACACCCAATCAAAGCTTGTATTAGATCCATCCTCAAAAAGCAGTTTTAAACAAATCTAGTTCAGACTAAACCGGTTGAGTCTTTAACTATTTCAGATGACTGTTTTGATATTGCAACTCATGTCTCTTATAGGTTATATCGGCGGAGGCAGACAGTTTTGAGTAGCCTTGGTCGGAACGAAAATAGCAAGCCAGTATACCGGTTATTCTGATTATATCTAGGCCTTTATGCTTAATTGTCCAGATTTGAGGTCGCGTAATATAATAAATGCTGAGAAAAATGTTGTAAAAACCACACACGTAGGTACATGATTAGTTTCACGTTTGTGCTAATTTTACAGAGGAGCGGATGTTGAGTTGTAGTGCGTTTTGTCTCATATCTTCTAAAATAAAAATGATATTGAGTTATAATTTTAATAAATTTTAGGATTAGGCGAGAAGACACCTTATTTAAATAGTAGTCTAATTTTCTCTGTGAGGTGGTACTTGCAACGAGGCCATCTCCTCATTTATATAAAATACAAGCTTCTGCCCGCGGTTTCTCACGCTTTGTTTTTATGGAAACATTTAAATGTTATATCTATTACATGGAAACTCTTTTATGGGATAAAATAGACTTTGTTTGATTTTAGGCTTAAGGCTTTTTCGTTTCTAAATTCATTCCGGTCAGTAACAAACACCCAAACTTTCATATTTATAATATTTGTGTTATTTGTCAGACGTGTGTGCAAGGAACTCATAAGGCAAGTATTCGTAGATATACTTAATAATATAGATAGTTAGTTCTTTGTTGATTATATTCGTAAGATTAATTGAATGTATTCTTTTCATTGAATTTCATCGTAGTTCGTATTATTTATCTACCTGCCGGTAAAGACTCGTAAGTCCACCGCTGCTCAAGGCCACGCTTTCCCATAACCACAATATAAAACATATCAGGTCTACCTTAGGCTCGAAAATCAGACTGGTGATAAAATAAATGAAATTAAATTAAAGATTGGTTTGATTTGATAAAATTTGGATTAAATAAGGATAAAACTAACCACCGGCTTATCTAAATTTTTATGAAGCATAACAATAAAAACTTCAGCACTGTGAGATGTACTTTTTCCAGTTGGAACAAGCTTCATAATTATTTAAGTGTTCCAAAGTAGGAGGTTGGTATTACCAACCTCCATCAAATATCACGATATTGCAGCTTTTTCATTTCTTCCTTTGATACGCGGCCGCCCGCGCCGCCGCGCCGCTTTGTTTATGTATATTTTTATTAGAATACAATTTAGTACAACCTTTATATAAACCATACAATTGTATGACCAAATGAGAACTAGTATTTACAATTGAAACAATTGAGCTAACTGTAGTCTGTTGCAAACAAACCACAGGTATCTCAACTGATCCATATCAATACCAGTCAAACATTATTTTAATCATGGATGACAAAAACAATGAACTGAAATATACGGTGCGAGCATAATTTGTAATTTAATATTTTTATATAAAAGTTATATTTTTTAGATACTAAAGCCTAATTGTTTATTCCAAATCTTTCAGATTAGCTAGATTTGTATTGATTTGGATTTATTATTATTTGTAGTACCTATTTTGAATTTGATTTTAGCTAGATTTGGAATAGACAATTAGGTTTTTTAAGTAAGTTTTTTAGAACTTTTATATCGAATACACAATAAACACAGCTATATTTTTTATAACAAATTTTTATATACATTTCTAAAAGCCATATTGGGAACATTAATTAAAGAAAGATCTACGATTTGTAAACTAAGTTCCATGAGCAGCGCCATTAAAATCTGTAAAGCCATGCAGTTGCGGGTGAATAACCTTACAGAATATATAATAGTATCGCCACAGCTGAAGGTCAGACATGAAAGGTTGTATCACTGCCTACACTGAACATGAATCGGCGTTTAAAAACTGGTACAACTCGTCTAGACCTCACTTTCGTTAACGAACATGATTTTCTTCTTTTATGCCTCGATACTGGCACAGATAAATACTTTACTAGTATGATATTGTATAATTATTAGGTTTTTGGGATCGATGGATAGTTATTTGCTACCTCTATCTTATTGAATGAAGTGATCGGTGAAACGGAAAAAATGTTTACTTTTTATTCTGGAATAGCCATTATATTTATTATATTAAAAAATATCTAAACGTATGATCAAAGCGACGCGTGACCCGAGAGCTGTATGGCAATGGTGCTGGGAGTAGCATTGCTATACAGCGAGGCAATGCAGGCAGCGTATTTGGGACCCTTCCGATTTGTATTGATATGGGTCAATTGAGATATTAGTAGACTGTTTACAACAGTCAGCAGTAAGCCTATTGTTTCTATTGCATATACCAGTTCTAATTTGGTTCGGTTATTTATTGTAAATGTCTTTGTTAAAACGATCCTACATTAAAAATATATTTGTATGTGTATTTTAATATACATATTATGTATAGATTGTTAAAAGAACGCAAACGCACGTGATCCAAGAGCCTCTTCTTCCGTCGTGCCAATGGTTCAATAACAAATTGATTGTTTCATCTTCCCCGCACACTTACAGTGTCGGTAATTGGCATTATCCCGCTTAGTGAAAATGTAAAGAAAATGGGAATTTAAAATTAGTTGTCAACAAATGCACCAAGGGAAAATTCGTAACAAAGTTTGTTACTGTTAGCAAAATGTTTTAAAGATTATAACAAAACATAAACCGTTGTCTTAAGAAAATCAATTTTCGGATGAGGATGTTGAAAATACCTACTGTCTTGAAAGTCCTAAAAGATCTAATAATCAAAATAACCAGGTGCGAATTAAGGATCCAAGTTTTGCTTGGTTACAGAACAACCTATTGCATCCACATGTTTACAATGCAATGTTTTGAGTTACCGGTGCAAATCATCAGAAATTACAATTAAGGTGATCCGTTTTTCATACATTTGTATTTTCCCAAATATTATGAGCTATGTGAGCTTAACTATACAAATAAATAACTGTTTTTGGCATTGTTATGTCACTATTTGCGGCAAATTGTGTTTTTTTTAAAGAAAACACTTGGTTTAATTAGAAATAACGTGGATATTTTAGCAAATTTTTTTCATTGTGTGGTTGAACACCTTTAGTGTCGTACGAGAACGTTATGAACTTATGAGTGTTAGCGGCGATGACAACGTCTAAATCACGATACTAGCAGATACTTGCGGTTCAGTCGTGCATTAGGCCACCAGCTGTAAGTTTAATCTGTGAGATACATAACGAATCAACTCATAATACCATAGTTTACCATTCATAAACGTTGATGAACGTACATATTTCGTCTATTATAGTTGTCATGTGGCAAAATGCAACTAAAGATCATCCTCAAGTTGACATACTATTTCAGTGAGCTACTTTTGTAAACTAAGTAAACTAAACACCTAAGGTTGCTTGTCCCTCTATTTTTTATAGAATACATTTCGGAGAATGCTTAAAGGAACATGATCTGATCCCACCAGCCCCCTTCGAGTCCAGGACAAACAGGCGCACGGCACAACATTGGTGGGTCCCTTCCAGTTTTCCTCCACCTTCATCATTCGCATCGCAAGGAGTGGAACTCGCTGCCTGTGTCTTCTAGACCTTCGTGATACACAGTCAGCCATCTTCACTTTCCATCAGGTGAGATTGTGGGCAAACGAAGCTCTATCAGTTATAAAAAAGAAGTATTCAATAAAAATAAATAATTCTTGACAATTCACAAAGCATCATGTAGCCCTAAGCTCAGCAGAGCTTATGTTATGGGTTTTAGATAACTGATATAAGAAAGATATTTTTACTGTACATATAAAACGACCATAACACCCTGAACAAAAATATGCAAATATTTGTCCCAAGGCGGGGATCGAATCCGCAACCAAAAAAAAAAACCTCATGTGTTGCAGGCGGACCTTCGCCCACCGCGCCACAGAGGTCTTCCTAAACTTAGAATGGATGTCACGGGTAAAGCAACGACAAAATGACGACGTTAGTTAGTTGGCAGCAACTTGCAACAGCTGCCAAAACCGGAAGAAATTAAAAAGAACAGAAAGAAAATGTTTCTAAAACGACCTAAGTACGTACACCCAGTTTGTTTGTTGATGAAGGTTCAGATGAAGAAAAGTAATTAAAAAAAAATATCTTAGTGCTACAAAACTATTTAGGTCGCAATATCTTCAGATTATCGTAGAATATAGTATATATTAATATAGAGTACAGTACCGCGCATCTTATCGACATCAGAGGAAATGATTCCTCTAAAAAGGGAAATGAAGAAACTGGCCTTCTTATCCAACATAACTTTGATATCCAATGGTTTGTGAATAACTAATAAGTACGACACTGCCCTTCGAGAAATTAAATGCTAATATGGATTTGAATCGACAATATAAAGAAGTATTGGAGCTTTCATCTCTACGAAAATTATACAATAGTGTTAATTTGAGTAATATGCGGTGGTTAATACTTAAATAGTAAAAGCTGCCACATTCAATCAAACCAAAGTGCATGTCTAGACATTCTAAACCAATTCAACCTCTCCAATACCAGGGACAGAATGGAAACGTGTAAATTAATAGCTACGAAGAAGCATTACCCAGATTGAAGCCCTACAGGCGCACAGAGATTGCGATCACGTACGAGGCATAAAAATATCGTGAGATTTCTCGGATGTGCTTTCCCGCGTCTATCAGGACTAATGCTGAGAAAAATAAATATATTAGGCATAATACCTACTCTGACTTACAAATCGTGGCCTCTAAAGCAAACCGATAGAATATGCTTCTACGCAGTAAGCCTACAATGACATTAAGTTACAAGCGGGTAGGATAATTGTTGTTGAAAAATACACTTCCTTTACGTTTGGTAGAGCTCTGGTAAAAGTTTAACGCAGCAGCGTCGTACGAAGCATCGTAGAGTTTAAGTAGGAATAGCAAACAGTAATTAAAGTTTCAGAACTTCTTGTTCAATACCCCGATGACCTCAGAGTCGACCGCATAAATCCGAAGACCACTTCCTCGTGGCGAGCGTCATAAGCCGTTGCATAATAGCGGCATTAGCGGAGCTGGTAGCCGTTGTTAGCTGCCAAGAGGCGATAAAGCACGCAGAGCCTTCGGTCGGGCTGGTCACAAAGCGAGCATTGCCTCTCACCTCGTGCCTCATTCGGTACGGGAAACATGGCTTTTCATGCATCTTGGAGATGCATAAAAAGCGAAACGGAAACAAAAGATCATCTCATTGGTCAAGCACGCTACGTACTCGTAAGTGCGCTAGCGCGTCTCTATCATTGTAAATTGTCTATTTATGGTTTTTTTTAATCATTAATATTCAACCAACTAAACTAGGTACAGCTAAGTTCAAACTAGCTTTAACCAACGCCTTCCATAAAACAAAATTCAAGAAATTTAGGTCAATATATTTTTGATTTGTGGTATAGGTGGAAAAGGTTGGCTTACCTTTTCAGTTTGACTCTATAAATCCGCCTGCATAGGGCCTCTAAGCCTGTCATTGAACCGCACGCTTAAGGAAACGTTCCATTAGTCAGAACCTATGATATACGATACTTTTAAATAATTAATTTGAAAGAATAGTCTTCAGCATAATGAATTCGAGAGTCCTTATTATGCTAGGCGCGTAGAGTAGCGAGTACTGTTTTAGAATAACATATTTTATTACTATGCAAAATGAGAACCGGATTGTGAAGACGGCCGCATACGAACTACGAGATTGTGCCATGTCAAATATAGAGAAAATTAGAACAATCCAGCTGAATAAATCAAAGTTCTTAGTGCCCACTAAGGACTTTATGGCAACGATTAAATAATGGAGATCTATTTATGATACCGTTGTGCATTTCCAATAAAATATATAAACGTGGGCGGTTTTATGAGAGACTTAATACTTAATTTTAAATTTAAACAATAATCGATTGCTACTACCTTGCTTGCAGGATAGTAAAAATAATGTATATGTAGCAAGTAGTTAGTAACTCAGATTCAGATTCAATAACTTTATTTCTTTAGGCTTACAAAATAAGCACTTAGACAAGTCAAATTTCAAACAGACAATTATTAAAATAAGAAATAATTGGTTATTGATTTCTCTTCACTTAAATTTTTTGTCCACTAGTGGAAGAAGTGAAAAAGAATATAAGAACTATAATACACTCGAGAGCAATGAATCCGGGTCACTCAAAGAATCCAAAAAATCTCGGAAAGTAAGAATGCTAGGTTAATGCAATAAATTGTTCTCCGACGAATCAAAATTTATGCTCTACAAGCACGATGGAAGACACAGAGTGTATAGAAGACCAGGGGAAAGATTCAAGCAAGCATGCATCGAAGAAAAAGTAGCCTACGGTGGTGGGTCTGTACTTGTGTGGGCCGGAATTTCCTCTGAAAGTCGCACAGAGCTGGTGATCATAGAAAACGGCTCTTTAACTAGCGTAAGATATGTGGAAGAAATCCTCAACGAACACGTTGGTCCATTGGGTCATGGTCAATTTGGGTGAGGATGCTATATTTATGCATGACAATGCCCGACCTCATACAGGTAGGATTGTGAATGACTACCTTCAAGAGATGAACATTACTTGTATGGAGTGGCCAGCGCGCAGCCCGGATATCAACCCGATCGAGCATGCTTGGGACGAGCTAGGGAGATGCGTAAAACAACGAAACCCTCCCCCAATCACGCTTCCTGAGCTCAAAATTGCTCTCACAGAGGAATGGGAGAATATTCCCCAAAATCGTATAAGGAACTTGGTGTACAGCATGCCAAACCGCGTAAACGCAGTAATGGAAGCACGAGGAGGTAATACGAAGTATTGAAATTCAAGAAAATCGTCATAAAGTTCAAAAATTTCATGTTTCCTATTTTTGTTTTAAGGAGAGATCAGCAGTTTTTTTTCTTTATGTAATTTTGTGTAAATAAAATGTATGGTGACTCATATTTTTTTAACTTTCATTTAAGGAGTATTAAATTGTCTATTAAATACAATTTATTGCATTAACCTAGCATTCTTACTTTCCGAGATTTTTTGGATTATTTGAGTGACCCGGATTCATTGCTCTCGAGTGTACCTTTCAAAGTCTTTGGTATCTCTTATATATTTATATATAATGATATCTATCCTTTGTTTATGTAGCTGAACAAGCAAAACTCTTGAATACTTTTCATGTATTTATTTTATTGATTATTTTATTATGTTCCGTGACGTCACCGAACGGCTCTGTCGGAAGACCAGCGGTAGTTGTAACAAGTAACAACTAGCTTATGCTGAGATAGAGACCGTTTTGTGAGTCAGTGCACAAACAAGTACTTATGCTTTGTGTTTTTATTTTTTAATCATGTTTGTCTTTGATTTTGTTGATTGAGTTGCAAATAAAGTATTCTCGTTCTCATTCATTCATTTTTACTCTCCAAACATTAACTGTCAAGAAGTGACAAAGACCATCAAACCTAAAATCACCATGACAACCTGCGCCTCCGAGTTAGCTCCTGTTAGCTCATAATATGACTTTCTCGTTTTCTCAGGCACTACACTAATTTCACGTCACTTATCTGGAGTTAGAAGCTAATCTTATATATTACGTGACTAAGTACTTCTCAGTTTCGCTCCCTCCAATCTCATCTATGTTATGACAAGCCTACGTGGCATCGGCAGCGGACTCGGTATCAATAGACTTGTGCAATGTGCATTGTAACCAGGTAATTCTTTTATTATTTACAATGCTCCCAAATGTGAAAGTATCCACAACTTACACACCATTTCGGTTAGTTTTAGGTTGACTGAACAAAAATCATATTGAATCGTTTTCAAGAAAAAAAATTTGTTCAAAGAGTAAAATTTTCTCTGACAGATTAAAACAAATGTTCAAGAACATTTCATGAAACTAATGTGTTTCAAAACCACGTTCCGAAATTGAGCAAGAAATATTTTATACTTTATTTAACAACTGATGTTGGAAGGAAGGTTAGTTAAAGTTGAAATTTCAGATAACTCTGAAGTTATCCGACAATTCTAAGCTATCTTTTCTTAAATTTCTTTAGGCTTCCTAAAACGTGATTCCTAACTCCAAAAAATAACAACGTAAAATATTTTGTAGTGATGTTTAAGCTTTCTTTATACTTAACCTCATATTAAACTTAAAAGAATAATGATTGCATTAGAACATTTTGTAAAAAGTCGAAAACATAATTAAAAGAATAGTTCAAAAACTTGGAAAAGCCCCATTTCAATATTTAAATGAAACCATCCAGTAACTAGGTAAACGAATGGAAGCCAGTTGGAATGCGCAACTATCCTACCATTTCAAATGTAAATAGCTCCCCAGTGCTATACATTCAGGAAATCAAAGGAAATTGAAAGCAGTAATATGAAAAGTGAGTGAAACCGTGAGGTCAGCTGGCGAACCAAAGAAAGCACGAGTCACGATAAATGAAAGTTTCGATGTAATCTATGTTTATAATTTACCTCTAAACAAAACTCACGAAATTTTCGGGCCGGAAACGACTCCGCGATCCGACTTCACTTTTCAGTTTGTTAATAATTCAACATAAAACAAAAAATCCCTGCTGAAAAAGCTCTTCAAAAGTTAGTATTAGGTATGTCCCTGTGCTGAGCTTCCGATGATGCTTTCAAACGTTATGACAGACAGATTGAACCACAATTAGTTAGAGCACTGACTGCTGTGGGGAATAATATGTGCAGTTAAAGACCTAAAATTACTGTTCAAATTTGGAACGTTGAGGTGGCTCGTACCTAAAATTTGTTGATGACTGTACAAACTCGTATAAAGGTGTAAAGTTGTCGAAGCTATATTGAGATTTAAACATCAAGGCCAAATTTTTTGACTGTTGTATTGTTTGATGTTTTCTCTGACTTATATAAACAATTGATTCAATATATTTTTAAAAGGAATAGAAATAGGAAACCTAGGAAAGCAATACTATTTGGGTTTCATTGAAAACGTCTGTCAAAGAAAAATACCAGAGTTTCTTTTCCAAAACATGCAAAACATCCGATACCCCAGCTTTTGAGATATCAATATTCGGAGTAATAACTTCACATTCACCACACCTCACTTCCTCGAAGTTCATTACAATCTTTATCTCGGCGTCATTAAATCCCGTTACTGTTGAAAGGGTAGGCTGGTGGCTGGGGCGGAGAGCGCTTAGGGCACAAGTCATAAAAGCTCAGCTGAGATCAATCACCTTCGGCCATCGCCCTGAATAAAACCTCAATAACCGCTTGCAATCGACTCCTTGCTTCCGTCCAAGTATAGAGGCGTTCCCCCACTCATGCCCGCTCTTGGCCCATGACTTAATACACCAGCTTAGTGCACGTGCACTCAGAACCGGTCCAAGCAGCAAGTCACCGCGGCTGTATGATCGTCGACAAAACAATGTTTGTAGTTGTTTGGTATACGACGAAGTAAAGTACCATTGACGCTGCATGCTCCTAAGTGGATTTGTTTAAAAGTTAGCACACAAGTTTCTTGTAAACTGGAACATCACAACACATGCTTCCAAGTGATCATCATCAGCCTATATCAGTCCTCTGCTGTACATAGGTTTTCCCTGATGAGCGCAATAGCTTTATTTATCATTAGGGGGTTTTACCCATAATCGATTATATATGTTTATTTTAATAATAATAAAACTTTATAAATATGAAAGATTTAATTGAACTGGGACTAAATTAAAAAATTCTGGCTACATTGTGTTTGATGAAAATAGGCTATAAAATATTTTCAAACAAGTTGGGGTTTCAATAACATTATTGGGCATCAGGTATAAAATTGTAATTTTTGTTAAATACCCGTGTGAAGCCGGGTGGTCCGCTTGTATGTTATATATGTATAAGTTAAATGTTTGAATGAGTAAATTATTTGCCAATGGAATTTAAAAGGCGCCTCACATGAAATTCCGATATAACATAACAGTATAACATTTTCATAATATAAAAATAATAGGTAAAAACTTTTGATTTGGTACTGATGCAGTCCTTGGAAGTTAGCGTAGACAAGAAACAGATAGCCAACCAGCAATCCATGCATGACTAACCTTTCAATGAGCTTGAAATTCCAATGGCCTTTTTATGATTGTCCATTTATTTTATTTTCCTGCTAACGGCAATCTGAGAGGATCTTTGTAAAGGGAAGCTAGTCGTTCCTTAGCTATAATTTAAAAATTAATGGACATGTACAAAGGCGGGCTGAGAGTTTTCTTACAGCAAACCGCTTAGCTTCCTTAAAGCCTCTCCACACACGTACGGATCGTGCAAACCACCCGCGATGTCACTTCGCATTCGCTCCTCGTTCCTATAGTAACGTTTTTGTAACGCGACCAAGGGTTTATAGGTGCCCTTGTGGTTCACAAGCGAGTGCGGAGAGGCTTTTAGATAACCGAAGTTGAAAAAGGGTAGCCTAGTGCGTCGAGCCACGCAGAAAGGTGGCTGTGGTTGCGCGCCCTGCTACTAATTGC
The DNA here is from genome assembly GCA_963931895.1 of Eupithecia pulchellata. Taxonomy (NCBI): domain Eukaryota; kingdom Metazoa; phylum Arthropoda; class Insecta; order Lepidoptera; family Geometridae; genus Eupithecia; species Eupithecia pulchellata. The sequence continues at coordinate 2,989,398 of OZ007520.1, read as the reverse complement.
ACTTACCTACTAGAATAGCGTAATAATGTATTTGATATTAATTTTTATTCATATATATAGATTTTGACAATGAATGATTAAAAACAATTCAAACAAATAGTATTTACAACTGAAACTTTATTACCTTTATGTAACACTAGCGGTCCGCCCCGGCTTCGCACGGGTATTAAACAAAAATTTCCGAAATTATACACACTAACACGATCGGTTTCACAGTTTTCATACGGATCCCTTACTTTTTTTAACAGCATTGTGGTTTTTGACATTGACTCGACACTCCATAACTGACACTGGCCGTAGAGAAAAATCAAGCACCACGCGCTATATATTCAACCTCTTTTTCTATTCTGACGCGCCATAAGAGAAAAAGAGGTTCAATATACAACGCAACGGTTCAATTATTGAATTTTCCATGCGGATCTCTAACTTTTTTGAAAATATTATATAGCCTATGTTCATCACGGAAAATTTAGGATTCTAATGGTGAAATAATTTTTCAAATCGGTCCAGTAGTTTCGGAGCCTATTCAATTCAAACAAACAAACATACAAACAAACAATCAAATCTTTCCTCTTTATAATATTAGCATAGATAAATTAGAAACTAACTGCAGAGTGTTGCAAACAGCCAGGTAGCTAAACTAATCCGTATCAATACCATTGTACTGGCGCATGGAGTATTAACGAGTATTTCACAAATATTTAACATATTATAAATTTTTGGATTACATTATTGAAGTTTTTATACTTTTTTGAAAACATTCTATAACCTTTTTTCATCAGAGATAATACAGGATTCTAATTGTGAAAGAATTTTTCAGATCGGCCCTATAGTTTCGGAAGAAATTCAAACAAACAATCAAATCCATCTTCTTTTAATATTAGTAGATTTAAGTTATTCTGACGGTTTTTCCCGCCCAGACAACCAAACTAGACACTGCCTCGAATACGAGTCGTAGTCTTCTTTATTTTGTACATTTTTCATATTTTTCACCGTTTGATGTTATGACATCAAACGGATCTGAATCTGATAAAGAGGAGGTTCACCTCCTCTTTATAAGATTCAGATTTGTTTATTGCGGGCTCAAATTAATAAAAAGCTAATTATTTTTTCTAAAACTTCACCCCGGTATTTTCATGAATCAGCATTCTCTGCAGTAATCTATTTTCGTCATCATTGCTTCTAGATTCCATTAACAAACACCATTTCGAGAAAAAGGTCTTTCTCAAAATGGCAGTTATTGGCAATATTTAGAAAGCTAGTCCACTCACCTATTTCGATAATAAAACTAAGCCTTCTATTTTGAAGCTCAAAGTGCTGTAGAAGCGTTGTGTATCGAACAAAAACTACTCGCCAACTTTACTCCGAAACTTTTAACTGATTCAACGTAGTCGAAACTCCCGCCTCCACCCTCCTGTATTTGTTTTTTTCTGCACTACTTTACATACCTTTTATGCGGAGGTTTCGCGTACTCGTCGGATCTGATGTCAAAGCGGACTCAGGGCCTGTTTAACTGCTACTTTTGAAGGGTCCCCTTTATTTATTACGGCCGCTTTCAGCAGCTGCTATGCATTATTTCTCACTCTGACTTATGTCAATAGAAGAAGACAGAAATAATATTATAATGCTGGAAAACACAATCGTTATCGAGCCCCGAGCAGAGGTTAGCAAAGCTTGTGCTATGCTAGATGACTGATATACTTAACACGCAACCTCCGTCGCAGGACCTTCGCCCACAGCGCGCGCCACAAAGGTCGTCAGAAAGAGAAATAACAGTTTTTAGGCAATTTTTATCAATTAATAGGTACCTACTTAGTTAGCATTAGCACCATCAAGATTGACCGTTTGAGCCAACGTAACAAATACATTTTGAACCTATGTATATAGGTCATTTTCAGATAAGAAAACACAGATGGTCAGACACGGTTTTCAACTGTCTGCTAACTTTGGGGTTTTGTGATGCTGTGATGATTTCCTTTCGTCGTTGGTATTTTTTCCAGAAAGATATCAAAAACTAAAGAAAATCATCACATGCCTACGGAATTCACACTAAATGAAGAAGGAAAAGTCAGCCTTTACCAGTTTAAAGTTTAAATAAAGAAGTTATTCCCTACGTCTCCCGAAAAGTGTTCCCGACTTACCATGATAGACGCATGTAAAAATCGAAGTCTCACGAAAAGAACTTGCGTCTCGTACGATAAATAAAAAAAATGAATAAATAAACGCTACTATGATAAGAGTTAGGAAAAAACGGGCCTTAATAGCACTCCCTGGACCAAATTAGTAATAATGTATGTAGGTCCTATCTCAAAAGTGCTTTGTAATCGAGTTAGCAGTGATCCGGAGAAAGAGGCCGCCGCGACGACTTTCCGGGACAAATTACTTTAATAACAAATTAATGTTGTACAGATTTCAGTTTCATTCATTTATTTGTCATATCTCATCATAGGCACGATACATTTACGCTTATGAAAGTCTTAAAAACAATAGTTATACATAATGTATAACAGGTATACGTGTACATTGTACTCGTACCAAGTAGGAACAATTATAAACTTATCTCATGCGAAGTCTTTTAAAAAATTGAGATCTGAGAGATCTCTTTATGTCATCCATCATAGACTCTCTAAGTGAGGTGGTTTTGATAGTGCTCCTAAAAGCCTTTTCACCCAAATTTCAGATTGAGATACATTGGTAAATTGGTAATTTATACTCGAAGTTATTACATTATTGTTATTAATATGAAATAAGCTCGTACTATGACGATGACGGTGGTAATCAAGACAAGGAAACCCCGCGCACAGTAAACTAGGAAACAAGTTTCAAGTTCATGAATTATACTCACATCCCTGAATAATGAAAATTCAAGATTGCCTGTTCCACAACTCATTGACATCAGAGCTTTCTGGTGACTTATGAACGAACCAACCTTGTGGGCCGTGTTATAATAACATAGTTTTTTTCAAAAAAGTTAGAAATCCGCATTGAAAATGCAATTTTGTTAAATACCCGTGCGAAACCGGGGCAGACCGCTAGAATATTTATATTTATATATTAGCGGTCCGGCTATTTAACAAAAAAATATTTTTTTATGGAAAGATTTGATTGTTTGGTAGTTTGAATTGAATTTGTTCGAAAACTACTGGGGTGATTTAAAAAAATATTTCACCATTAGCATCCTTTATTATCCCTGATAAATATTTTCAAATAAGTTATAGATCTGTGTAAAAAATATAACTTTAGAAATAACCGAGCGAAGCCGTGGCATAGGTACCTATTATTCAATAAAACCAAAGAAGAGCATTTTACTAAAAATGCTCTTCCGTCACTTCAAACTACTCGTACTACTGAAGTAGTGTGAGTGCAATTAAGTATGCATTGGCTCACCGGTAAGTTCTGAACAATGAGTAGCTTCATTTCTTCAAGGCGAAGAATCACTTAGCATATAAATTGGGGTACCGTAGTTCAAACACAATGGCGTAATGTACAATATTACTAAAATGTAAATTGTAATAAGATGTTTGAGCAACAAACTAAGTTTGACGTATTCTTTTAATAAAAAAGAATACTAAACATAATAACTTGATGTTTAGTAGTCATTTTTTCTTTTATTAAAACATTATCAAGTTATTTGCAAATTTGAAATACACTGAATGGTTAGTACCTAACTGTAACCGTCCAATTATATTAAAATTCTAGAGGTAGTCCCTCGGCTTCGAGTATCAAACATAAATATTAGATAGAATAAAAAATATTAGACACGTTGGTTTACTTTATCGAAGTTTTCATACGGTTACGGAAGTTGCCCTAACTTTTTAAAAAATATTCTTGAGCCAATATCCAGGGAAAATGTAAGATTCTAATGGTAAATGATTTTCTTACATCGATTTAGTAGTTTTACTGCCTATTCAATTCCAACAAACAATAAAATCTTTAGAGCTTTATTTCTATTTTAGTTCTTGCTACTGCTACAAATCTTTAAATTCAATTGCCAAGAGTAAGTAGTTCCCTGTTCTCTGTATTCAACCATTGTGTTCGTATTGGACGAGTGCTACTCGTATGACTCAGCATTTAGGGCTTTTTATTTACACTCTAATGTGAAGGGTCAGCGTACAATGCGCCCGTGAGTGTGTAACCAAACTAGTCGCCATACGTGCATCGATAATTGGTATACATACTCAACTCTACTTACAGCATTCTCGACCAATTAGAAAACAAAAAGGTTGCTGTCGTATACAATGCTAAAATAATATATATCTCTCATTCAGCTAAGTATTTAAATGAATATTACAGTATAATATATCTAATAATCTGGAAGGTTAGAGATAGAGATAGAGAAGCATTATTGACACAACCCTGTTACAGCACAGAACAAAAACAGTAATAATTATACGAATGCTTACAAACTAATACTAAATACTAGAACAAAGTAAGCTTTAAGGTTGTGACTGGTAAGTATCTGGCGCAGTAAGTTATAGCGAGTAAATGCAGCCAGCGTTTTGGGGACCAGTAGATTGTTTGCAACAGACTGCAGTAAGCTCAATTATATTAATTGAACATACTAGTTCTAATTGGGTTCTGTGATTTAATTGTGAATTTCTTCTGTAGTAGTTTGGATGACCAAATGAATCTGATTTTGTATGTATGTTATGTGTAGTAAAAACATCTATCTACATATTTAATACATTCTATAGCCATAATGTATCATACATTATCTCTGATGAACATAGGCTATAGAATATAAAAAAAAAGTTAGGGATCCGCATATTTGAAATACCTATATTGGAACCGTGCGCTATATTTTCAACCTATTTTTCTATTATGGCTCCGCTGCTTGCTTTTTCTTTACGGCCAGTGTCAGTTGTGGAAAGTCAAGTCAATTTCAAAAACCCCAATGCTGCTAAAAAAGTAAGGGATCCGTATGAAAACTGTGAAACCCATCGTGTTAGTGTGTATAATTTCTGAAAATTTTGTTTAATACCCATGCGAAGCCGGGGCGGACCGCTAGTCATTTATATGCAGTGTTAAATTGTGATTCGTCGAGAAGACGTTCTATAGTCTTGAATCGTCGAGCTTATTAAAAATTCAATAATATTTTGATTAATTATAGTTATTTTCTATTCAATTTATTCGATCCAATTGTTTAAGAACTCTATTATTTAACTTTTTTATGTAATATTTATTTACTGACGTGTTATAACAAATTAATTGACTCTACCAATAATTTTTTATTATGAATATTCAAACAATCAAATATTCCCTTTTAGTAATATTAGTATAGATATAGTGGAAGGTACGATATTCTACCCAGATTATAATTTTATTTACCCATGTTCAATTGTTTAACTAGTGCTTTTGCATTCCTTTGACATGCAAACTGTAATCTCATGATATGTGCATAGAAAAATGTTCTTTATCTTAACGTACAATGTAGCAATAAGTGTTGGAGATTCCCTTTTTGTAAAGAAAGTATCATATAATTCATGTATTAAAATCAAAATAGAAAAATAAATAATAAATAATGCTGGAGTTCCTACACAGCATCATCTATCCCCAAGCTAAGCAAAGCTTGTGTTATGTACTAGAAGACTGATGTCTTCTAGTCTCCATAACACCCAGCGGCCCGCCCCGGCTTCGCACGGGTATTTAACAAAAATCTTTTTAAACTATCTAGCTTTCAAATGAGACTACTTTGAATAAAATACACCGTTTACTCAAACAGAAACGAGGAAGAAACCAGATGAAGTAGTTTTCATTAATAAAATTATTAAATCGGCGTTTATTTAAATAGCCAACATATAATTTTTTTTTATCCGATATTTATCGATAAATTTATGTCATGTATCTGCACATTTCGTTTGATCAAGGTTCGAAAATACACATTGTATTATACATAGAAAACGACCAGAATACCCTGAACAAATATCTGCAGATTTTACAAATTTTTGTACCGAGACGGGAATAGAACCCGAAACCTGCATCGCAGGAGGAACTTCCACCGTGCCACAGAGGTCGTCAATTAATTAAGATTAGACTATGAGTTAACGAGGAGTAATTTGATAGGATTCGGGAAGACCGTAGCTTGGATTGTGCTTCTGTGAATCTACAGTTCCAGACTCGGTAAGCTCTGGCGCAATTCACCGAATTAATCTGCAACGCAAAGTTAAAAAAAGTCCTCAAAATCACTACATAGTATAAAACAAAGTCGCTTTCTCTGTCCATATATCACTATGTATGCTGAAATGTAAAAAAAACTAAAACTACGCAACGGATTTTGATGTTTTTAATAGACAGGAGGACGGTTTTGGTTCAGCATTGGACCCGTGCGAAGCCGGAGCGGGTCGCTAGTGATTTATAAAGTTCGATTTAAAATGTTTCAACGACTTTGAAGTTAAAGGATTCTACTTCAATAGGATGTAGTTTATGCCTCAAACAAATAAATTCGTAAGTGTCTAAATTAAAAGAAGTTTCTTGTCTTTACAAAGTTGGTGTCGCTATCCGTTCTCGTTTGGTAGGGTAGATAGAGCATACAATATGATGCTGTAACTGCTATGTTATACAGTGTATCTTGGCAAAGCAGCCTTTTTAATGTAGAGAGTTTGCGCACCCACATATATTTTTTTTTAGCCTAGGGTTGGTAAATTTTTATCATGAACTGATTCTGTGCAGGTAGTGGAACCTTTTTAACTTTAATATGTATCTCTACATTATTATCTAATAAAAACTTGATACTTATATTATTTAGTCTTGAACCATTTAATTCTCATTAATTCATGACACAATTATAGTGCCGATCTGATATAACACTAACAATAACAGCTGCAAAGAAATACCTAGTTTTTGGTGACATAACTTTTTGAAATGTTAAAATGGTGTACATTTTAACATTTCAAAAAGTTATGTCTTTCAAATATTCAGTAAAATTTTACACTTTATTAAACACTAAAAGAACATTAAAGGGTCTGACACTCAAGAATATTGTCACCCAGATTCAGTATCAGCTTTTCGCAGATAGACATCTCACTCGTGATGTTCTACACTACGTTTGCCTAGTCGCGTTCTCCGCTTAAGAACGTGTTTACCCCAGTGATTGTCGGGTCTTCATTAGATAACGCAGGTTTACTGCCACTTCATCTTGATAATTATTTGAGCTATGTCGATAATTTTAATTAACAACTCAAAAATAGAAATGGCATCAATAAAAATACTTAGCAAGTTAAAACACGTAACAGGTTAAGATGCAGCCTTGGTATTGACTCATTCTTAACTCATTCAAATAATTTGGATGACATCCTTACAACAATGGTCTCAGATCAAAAAAATATACCGAACAATCGCGGTGCAAGGATGTCGAGGTTTTCTCGAAAACATAGTGATTAATGGTAGAAAGAGTGTTCTGATACAAAGTACCAAGAAAAAGAGTGTTCTGATACAAAGTACCAAGAAAAAGCTAACAGAGCCAGCAAATGGACTAACAGATAAATTGTGATACGAGTACAAGTACTGCTCATCTTACGATGTTTTCTCGCTTGAAGAAACAACAAGTCAGTTCTTAAAGAACCAAGCGAACAATATTTTTATTATAATAAAATATGTTAGCGTTTAACTAAATAACATTCACCAATTTTGATGGCAATGAATTGTAAGCAAATAATGTAACTTTTAATGTGTCCTTCAGTACTCATAATATTCAATTAAATCTATTAACGAGATAACTGTCGAGAGCTGAGTTTGCGCCCTTGTTTTGGAGAAAGTTCTGCATGCAATTTTGTTCGGAAAGTATGTCAGATCAATTTTAATGAACTTGTTTCCACCAAAATATTCCGAGCTTTTGATGCACTTTGCCTTTAGTTTGGAACATTAAAGATCGGAACGTTAATTATTTTTTCATAACCTCAAATTATGTATTTAGAGATATTTTTGTTGCTTTATAGTAATTCTCTATGAACTGAAGCTGCCCAATCATTTTGGTTAAATTATTTATCAAATTTTCGATTTTGCAAAATGACAGATATTATGAGATCATTCGAAGTTCATAAAACGACTAGCGGTCCGCCCCGGCTTCCCACGGGTATTTAACAAAAACTTAATTTTTCATGCCCTTAACCATGGTTATTTAAAATTTAGGATTCTAATTGTGAAATAATTTTTCAAATACGTCTTGTAGCTTCGGAGCCTATTCAATTCAAACAAACAATCAAATATTTCCTCTTTATAATATAAGTATAATACTAAATACTTCATAAAACTGCAATAAATCAATTAGGTAGGTAGTATCAAAATTGGTAGAAGCTGAAGAAAGTTGAAACTTCAATCAATTTTTTACCATCATGACCGACTCATAAAAAAATTATTTGTATAAAATTTCGTGTCATTAAAAAGATATTTCTCGAAACTAAGGGGCGCGTAATTACTGTTTTTGATATCCTGTTACGAGCTTAAAATGTTTTTTAGAACAGTCTTTACATTTAAACGACTAACAGTGCAAATATTGAAATTGATTAGGATTCCAAAGTTGGCCTTCATTTTAGTATTAAGAAAAATGTTATCAGTAATTATGTAACATTTAATAGAAGGATACTTATAATGTATACTTTATGTTTACTGGTATCCAGAAATTTCGATGAAATTCTGAAGAGTATATAAAAAAACTAACATAAAAAACTAACATAGTGGACTAACATAGGCTGATGATGATGATGATGATGATGATATAAAAAAAAAAAAAAAAAAATTCATTAAAGAGAATGGTTTCCTTTAAACTATTTAAGAATGTGCCTAAATAAACAAAACAAAGAAACTAAACTAAATACATATAGAAAAGGTTCTAAATGAATATGCAATGATCCTTTGGTATCAGGTGGATTTCCATGCAAGCCTTCCGCAAGTCATCTGCCAGCCGATCGTTATTCAAAAACCCACCGCTCCACCGCCGGTTATTCTATATTCCCCTTCACTTCTATCGTAAATCCCGGATACCGTTTTCACTGACATCTCCAATGAATGGATTTGAAAAAGAGCTTTTTCAGCTAAATCAAATCCGGAATGTGCGACTTTTTTTTAATAATTTATGCAGTTTTATAGGGATACAAAATGTTGTAATACCTTGCCTTACTTATTTATTACATGGCCACCTCCTCGAAATTGTTTCTGAGTACACTTACCCCGGGCAGATTTTGCAGTTGGGTAAAAACAATTTCGAGAAGGAAGCCAAGAGGAGGATCCAGCTAGGCTGGGCAGCGTTCGGAAAACTACGTCGAGTCTTCTCGTCATCCATACCGCAATGTTTAAAAACTAAAGTTTTTAATAAGTGCGTCCTACCAGTTATGACCTACGGAGCTGAGACGTGGACACTCACGATAGGGTTGGTCCACCAGTTCAAAGTCGCTCAGCGAGCTATGGAAAGAGCTATGCTCGGAGTTTCTCTGAAGGATAGGATTCGTAACGAATACATCCGACAGAGAACTAAAGTCATCGACATAGCTCAGAGAATTAGCAAACTGAAGTGGCAGTGGGCCGGCCATATATCGCGAAGAACCGATAACCGCTGGGGTAAACGTGTTCTTGAGTGGAGACCGCGACTTGGTAAACGTAGTGTAGGACGCCCTCCGGCCAGGTGGGATGACGATCTGCGAAAGACTGCTGGCAGATGCTGGATGCGACGAGCCGAAGACAGGGCGCTATGGCGCTCATTAGGGGAGGCCTATGTCCAACAGTGGACTAACATAGGCTGATGATGATGATGATGACTTATTGTTCTCCACCGATTCTTCCTATAACTATGATTTGAGTATGATGCTATAAGATTATTGGTAACTAGCGGTCCGCCCCGGCTTCGCACGGGTATTAAACAAAAATTTCAGAAATTATACACACTAAAACGATGGGTTTCACAGTTTTCATACGGATCTTTACTTTTTTTAACAGCATTGGGGTTTTTGACATTGACTCGACATTCCAAAACTGACACTGGCCGTAGAGAAAAAGCAAGCACCGTGCGCTATACAACCTCTTTTTCTATTCTGACGCGCCATAATAGAAAAAGAGGTTGAATATACAGCCCACGGTTCAATTATTGAATTTTTCATGTGGATCCCTAACTTTTTTGAAAATATTATATAGCCTATGTTCATCACGGAAAATTAAGGATTCTAATGGTGAAAGAATTTTTTAACTCGGTCCAGTAGTTTCGGAGCCTATTCAATTCAAACAAACAAACAAACAAACATACAAACAATCAAATCTTTCCTCTTTATAATATTAGTATAGACTAGTTGTTTGATACTTACGAGTATCAAATACGTATTGTTATCAAGTTAGTTATCTGATTGGAGATGAGCAAAACCACAACAAACAGCTGAGAGTCTTTCCAGACAAAGTGATGTATGCGTACCCGCGGTAATACTCATTCGTCATATTCGGTAACGGGAATTAAGAGAAATTAATTTCTTGGGCGGATGACATCGTAAAAGGTAAGAAGTTCGAAGTCAGAAATATAGCAGCCATTGTTCGGTATTCTTTCAATTCTTACAAATAATATCAAGAATACCTTTTACTCGAGTAAGGCGCGTGCCAAATTCAATTACTTAAGGAAATCAATTACACGTCTTCAACCTAACAAATTCATTCAAGCAAGGCTATGGCAGTAGGAAACTCGAACGCGAAATTTTTCGATTGAATTTTTTGTTCATTGACGATTGATAAATTAATGTTATCCTGTAGAGGTCGAATCCACCCTCTAATAAATCGAGGGTTGCCCGTGCCATTATTTTAATTGGTACGGCATAACCAGCATATTTTAAAACTGAACGTAGCAACCATTGACCCATGTTATTGTGCGTTGTCTACCGTAAAATATAGGGTCTCGTGCCCTAGCACTTTACACACATAGAACACATTCACTATGCGTGCGGAAGCATATGTCATAGTCAAAAGTTATAGTTTACTCTTATATTTTAATATTACAGCACAAAACTTGACGAAGAAGCGGCTACACAGACATGGCAACATCGTGACTCCTTGACGAGTTTATCTTTCTCTTATAAATACCTATGAAGAGTTAATGGTTGTTTGGTAGTCCAGCTAACACTGTAGGTTTTCGGAGAATACCACTCATGGCGCTAAAATGGTCAGTATAGATCATCTCAACCCTCGTGTTCCTCTATCAGCCCCAATACAAAACATTGGGATTTAGGTACTGAAGTAAGAATGTTGCTAACAAAATGAGCTATGATACAGTCCGAAACGACTGCCTCGAGCCCGCCCATTGAATATATATTACAGTTATCTATAATACCTGCTTGATTGTTCGATTTCTGCTAAATGAATTAGGTCTACTCCGCTCGTTGAATTAGAAGGCAGAGCAGTCGAGCGCTCTATTGCCGCATCTAACAAGGCTTAGAGGGGAAATTAAATACTTTTCAGGTTTTAGTTGAAACTTACATCGTAAGCTTCACCAGGTCTTTTCTAATTTCTTCAATAATAGCCGATCCCTTCCCTTCCTATTGTACCATTACAAGCGATAAAGCCAAAATTATGAGAACATCTGAATCACATTAAACGAGTACCACCTAGGTTTTCTATTCTTTGCCTACAGAACCTCTCATAGCTCAATGATAATACTCGCAGTATTGACCGTTTTGTCTCAAAAAAATTATTTTACCTAGGTACCGAAGAAAATATCCATGAAAACGATGGTGACTCGTTTTCGTGTACATGCTATCCTGTGCAAGTGACAGAGCTGGTTTTGCTTAAAAACAAATCATAAACTTCGATTTTCGTTTTCCGAGTAAACCCCCAGATCTACATGTTCGCAGAAACCCTGTATTTGTAATATGATATCTTTTTATTTGCAATCCTGGCTTGTAAATTCTGCACCATCAATCTAGGAGTATTTTCAAACCAACAATAACAAAGATGGTTGAAGGAATTGTACCACCGAATGGTTAGAGTAACGGCTTGGCATGATGATGAAAAGACCCTATTGGGAGCTTACAAAGCGGTGAAACTTGATTACTTCCTCGATTCTGAGACTAGATTGTGGTGACTAATCCCGTATAGATTGTAAAGGACTGCGCAACCTCACCTACCTTTGTTCGCAAGGACATACCTACCATACCAGATGATAAAGTAGGAACGAAGCCTAGAACATACCATACCAGATAACAAAGTATGATGCCTTAGTAAGAACCTACTCGAACAGGCACTTAGATCGCTCTCAACTGCATGTTTCCGGGTCAAAGGTTTATATTATACTGTAATGTACTTGGACTCATCTTTGTTCACTCGAAGACGGTATTTGTAATTAACTCTGCTATTTTTCGGTTGACATAAGGGTTATTTCTTCATGTCCTAAAAACCTAGCCATATACCTAATAGTATGCACGATGGAATATTTTGGCTAGTTAGGTATATCAGTCATCTAATAGGTACCCATAATACAAGCTCTGCTTAACTTGGGGCTAGAGATTCTCTGTGGATTGTCAGAGATTATTAATTTAGTTAAAATCAAATTGGTCCACCTATAACATAACCTACAAATATAAAATAATATATTATAAACGAAATTATTTCAACAGTCCGCTTGATCATAAAGGTACCTCATACTGTGTTAACCCCAGAAACTACGATTAACATTCAGTCCCACGCAATAGGACACCAATTTATACTTACTTACGAACGATTCCAGAAAACGATTTTGAACAACTGACAATGCCGATGCCTCAATAAACAGTGCCACTTCGAAGAATATAGCGAGCGCATCTAAACATACCTACCTACCTATACAGATCTTTGTAATTACTGCACGTTACTGCATTGCCTTTGTACCTATTACACGATCTGCATGCTGGCTGACTCAACGGATCAAATCGAATTCCCCGTGCTTGGACCACTGGTTAAGTCCAAATAACCAGCTTTTAGAAGCACATTCCACAAAAGCCGTGAATCAATCCGCCTGCACCAATAACTTTTGGCTGGATGAATTCAAATAAGTTTCCAGTAAAATTCCGTTTACTTACCAGTTCAAAGAGGACTCTGTCCAGCAATGTCTCTTGTAGCAACACACGCACACCGCAAGCTTATAAACAAACTTTTAAAAGTTTTAGAAACGGCAAACGCGAGTTAAACGTTCACAAAAGTGTCACAGAGTTCATGCGTGGGGTTCGGGAGTTGAATCTCCAGCCCGATATGTTGTAATAGAACTTTTTTGTTTTCGAAACAGGTTTTTGTCGGCGGAATGTTAAGTTTATCGCGAGATTGGCGCGCGGGGGAGCCGCGTGGACGCTCGGCGTAAGGTCCCGCGCGTTGTGAGCACAGAGGGCCGTTCGCTCGGCGCTCACTCGTCGCCGCCGCCGCCTCCGACCGGGAACGTGCCTCGCCCCGCGCCCGCGCGGACTCCTCGCGCGCCTAGCCTACCCGTCATCGCTCCATCATTTACAAAACATCTACTGAATCTCCGCTTAAAACCACAAAACCTTCAGGTGCTAGCCGACACGCCCCAGAGAAGCTCTACGTTCCTTAACTTTAGACGTAAGGAGCTTTAAGTGCTTGAAACTTTTCAAAGTTAATGGAATTTTAGCATAAGTTTACGATAGGGAATATCAAATCAGGCAGCCCAAAAACTTTAAGTGCCCAGTTACAGCCGGGTTGTTTGTTTAACTTCGTAGCAGTCAGTGACGGAGATTTAAGGAGGTATTGCGTTTCGTTGTTGATATTGTTTTTGTTTGCTGAAAGGGCTTTATGGTGACTTAAAGCTTGTGTAGGTAAAGAGACAAAATCTTTTTTTTGTTTTTTGTATTTTGAGATCCATACCGATTATATTTGAAATTGGTGTGTATCCAAAATGTAATAAATTTGATAATTTGCCCTCAGTAAAGATGAAGTAGGTACCTAATTCAGGGGAAAATTAGGATACAGGATTTCTCTGATCAGCAGTATAGGACATGGCATCCTTCACTTTTCTGAAAAAGGTTTTACATGGTTAAAAATAATTAATTAATTATTATAATTTTAAATTTTTAAGTATAGGTTCAATATAGGTTTTGACTTGTAGGACGTGTGCTCCGACAAAGTTCCACCAATGACATCATTCAGCGGGCTTATACCTACCAGCGTCAGTTTGGCAGCTACTCTCGAACAACGTGACCTCACGTGCGAGATGATGGTATAAAGGCCTGACGGAACCGCCCAGATTCCTTTGAAGATGGGTCGGCCTTTAGAAATGGGATGACACATGTTTAGACCCTAACACCTTCTCATCTTGCAGGGATATCACTAAGGGCCGGCTCCGCGGCAATTTCATACTAAAATGTGTCAAAAATACAGATTAATATTATGATCTTCATAAATGCTGGTGTAAACGTATTTCACTTTGAACCGAATCAACGAGCGCTATTCGCTTTCTGGTTATAAAGAGTTAAACTAATTTTGTCTTATGACGCGTGATCGCGTTCAAATGCATGTGATCCTAAAAGGTTTTCGCGTTAACTGATTTCATCGAAAGGTCTAAAAATATCTCATTCTCTCGGCAGGTGGCAGTAAGTCCGGTGGCCTTTAGTGCGGTTAAGCAAATCACCGCAGAGCGAAAAAACGAAAAAAATAGTTCCAAGATTTCACCCGAATTCCTTTGTTAGGAATGCGTAGGTACCTACTCGTATCTTCGAGATTCTCGCTGTGTTCATAAAATATAGAACCGCTATACCAAAACAGTTTCCTTAAGTTGAGGGCTCTATGTCTATCTATCTTTGGTGTTGTAAAGAAATATGGTGTGTTAGGCAAGGGACGTTTCTCCCTCACAAATTTAAAACGGGCAATCATCTTTCTTGTTCAGACAGTTAGAGTAACTTGCAATTACAGAACTTCTTTCTAAAGTTGCTCGAGTTTAAAAGCTTTTTACACGAATATGAGATTCTATATAGGTATAAAACATTAGTAGTATTCGACAAAATGAAATGATAAGTTAATGATTATGTTGATGCTCTACGAATTTGGGTATACGTAGGTGAGCAGCCTCGGACCTCGTTTAGATATTCACCTGTTGAAACGAAGAGGGTTAAGATGATGTTTTAAAATGAATCTGGCGCTAGTGGCATAACTCAGGTCCCAATTTTGTGTAAGAAACCCAAAAAAATTACAGTTTCTAGAAGCTGTGGTTTACGACGTCCAGTCTTTATTTCAGTTAAGTACATCTTTTTGCACTGGCTGTTGGGGTAGCTTTCTTGGATGAAAAACTATGAACACTATTTAATTATTAACTACGTATGAACAGCGTGGGGTAATAAACGTCTTGAGGTCATGATGTCAATGGGTTACATGGCATCAGTGTCAAAATGTACAAAAGTTATTATGTACATTCTCAGTCAAAAAAGTATCGGGTATGGATAATTTGTCTATGGTTCCCAATTCAATTTTTTGAGATTTTTTGTTTATTTTTCGCTGTTTGATTGGCACAACTGTTTAACTGTTTTCCATTTTGGCGCGGATTTTGAGTTCCATCTGTTGTTCATATTTATTATAAGTGCTGTTTTAGTTAGATCATAATGTGTACTGCGAATTTCACTATGGACAAAAATATCGAACAAAGAGTTGGTCTTAAATTTTGCATCGCCAACGGAATTTCGTATTGGGAGTCACTGAAAATGTTACAGAAAGCTTACGGTGAATCGACTTTATCAAAAACACGTGCTTATGAGTGGTACAAAACGTTTAAAAGCGGTCGAGATGTGATAGAAGATTTGCCTCGCTCTGGTAGGCCATAAACATCTTCAACTGAAGTTAACGTCGCAAAAGTGAAGGAATTAGTGACTGAAAATCCTCATTCAAATTTGAGAGAGATAGCCGCTGAACTTTCTGTGTCTCACGAGTCGATCCGCACCATTTTAAATAATCACTTGGGTATGAAACATGTTGCTGCTCAGCTAGGCCCAAAAGACCTGAATTTTCTCCAAAAACTCAATCGTTTAAGAGTCGCTGAGGACATGCTAAAACGAGTCAATTCTGACCCAACATTCATGAAATGCATTGTTACTGGTGACGAGACGTGGGTTTACGAGTTTGACATGCAAACTAGTCAACAGGCTTCGGAGTGGCGCCTCCCAACTGAACCGAAACCGAAAAAACCACACTAAAGTCGATCAAAAGTTAAAGTCATGTTGACTGTATTCTTTGACTATCGAGGTGTTGTGCACTCGGAATTCTTGCCAGAAGGTGAAACGGTAAATAAAGAATATTATTTGAGCGTTATGCGGCGTTTAAGAGAGCAAATGCGAAAAATGCCAGATTTAAGAATTTACAGATTTTTGAAAATTCTTGGAGTTTGCATCACGATAATGGGCCTTCGCACAAGGCCATAATTGTAAACGAATTTTTGACCAAAAACTCAACAAATACTATCGAGCAACCACCTTATTCACCAGATATGGCTCCAGCCGGCTTCTTCCTTTTTCCTAAACTCAAATTACCACTTCGTGGCACACGTTTTCATTCGGTAGAAGACATAAAGGAGAATTCGGGGCGAGAACTGAACTCAATTCCGGAAAAAGCGTTTAAAAAAAGTTTTGATGATTGGACTATTCGTTGGCGTAAGTGTATCGTTTCTGAAGGAGCATACTTTGAAGGCGATAAATAAATTTAGGTGAATAACTAACATTTTGTGTATTACTGATCTTTTCCCGGTACTTTCTTGACAGAGTAGTATATTAACGCGCATGTGTTAAAAAGTATAAAAGACAAAACATCATCGAGATATGATGCACCAGGACCTTAATGTATAAAAGACAAAATCATCACTGTTTCAATTTTACCCACTGACATCCTGACTTTGAGACGTTTGCCGTATGAACCTACGAGCTCAATGTCAGTTATAGGAAAAGTAGAACAAAAAGATAAGTTCTGTTTTGTAAAACTGTGTTCAAATGTAAATGAGATGTTTTGCCCGCAGCAATTCAGGGGAAAGATCTGAAAGGTTCTATTCAATCAGAGCATTATAAAACTTGACTGATTTTTAAACTGACCGAGCTAATGGAATTCTGAGGAAAGCCTATTTGAACAAGCTTTGAGCCCCGAGTCTGACCGGCGACAGCTATAGTATGTAGACGTGATAGTGACGGCTCCTCAGGATTTAGTACAACGCTTCTTCAAAATGGAAATTGGCAAAATCCCAAACTAAATGACTGGTCACAATCACGACTTGTTTTTTTTTATCTATAATCTATGACGAGGGAAGAACCCTCGTTACGCTTTTTAAATGGGTGACGTCACCAGGACTGACGTCACTATCATCATTGTCTTGTTGGTAGAAGTCTGCTCCATCCAACCGGCGACCCGAGAAAGAGATTCCTGGCCCGAACGATCCCACGACACAGTTGATGACGTCAGCAGTGATGACGTCACGATTTTCGTTGTCCGGATATTCCTCGATAGAAGGTAGTCTCAATGAAACAGCAGTTAGAAACAAGAACGTTTGATTTATTCCAGGGAGGTCCGTTCCCTCCGAGTGCTCGAGCAAGACTGAATGTTTTACTCGCCCGGTGGCTTTATTTATAGCAAAAGGTTGCCTAGCGTTTTCACAATAACAAAGGAGCAAACTCGGGGCGATGTTTTTGATTATCACAAAGTTCTTATAGGAAACCTAACCAAGTCGATGACTTGGTTAATTTTAGAGGTTTAAACACTCAGTTAATTCATAAAACTAGATCGTAGTGTAGAAATAACGTCTTCGCGCCGACACGGCCATTCTGCACGGCGGTGCGCGCTCTGCACCAGCCGGGTCAGCGGTTACTGTAACTGTAACAAAGGGTTTGCTTTTAAGTTTGGTATCTGTGTACAACTCCATCGAGTTGCAAACAAGGTTCTCGTAGAAAGTCAGGTTTAGTTTGTAAGTTTCTCGAAGGAGTTAGTTTAGTTTGTTTATCGAAGGTTCTCGGAGGTTCTCGTAGATGGTACTCGTAGATGGTAATCGTAGATGGTACTCGGAGGTTCTCGTAGAAGGTCAGGTTAAGTTAGTTTGGAAGGTTCTCGAAGAAGTTAGTTTAGTTCTCGTAGAAGGTCAGGTTAATTTAGCTTGGAAGGTACTCGAAGAAGTTAGTTTAGTTCTCGTAGAAGGTCAGGTTAACTTAGCTTGGAAGGTACTCGAAGAAGTTAGTTTAGTTTGTATATCGAAGGTGCTCGGAGGTTCTCGTAGATGGTGCTCGGAGGTTCTCGTAGATGGTGCTCGCAGGTTCTCGTAGATGGTGCACGCAGGTTCTCGTAGATGGTGCTCGCAGGTTCTCGTAGATGGTGCTCGCAGGTTCTCGGAGGTTCTCGTAGATGGTTCTCGGAGGTTCTCGAAAAGGTTAGTTTAATTTGGTCATGGCTGTGTGGTTCTCGTATGTTCTCGTAGATTCTGTAACAAAGAGAAATTGCTTTTAAGTTTGGTACCTGTTTATACTACAACGAGTTGTAAGTATTACGAAAATGGGTAAGGTCTTTGGAGTTTATAGGTTCTCGGAGGTTATAGGTTTCTCGGAGGTTTTAGGTACTCGGAGGTTTCTCGTAGATGGTACTCGTAGATGGTACTCGTAGATGGTACTCGTAGATGGTACTCGGAGGTTTCTCGTAGATGGTACTCGGAGGTTTCTCGTAGATTAGGAGGATAAGAATAGGAAGTGAGATGTAGTTTGTAATGAAACATGAACGCTCGCAAGTAAAAGTGGTTATCAACTTATCTGTTTATCCATCGTGTCTAGCTGACGAAGTACACAGCGCGGTAAGTAGATTGGTTTCTTCCACCGACATGGTTTGTTGCACGCCTGCTCACAAAGTACAGCACGGGAAGTAGACAGTGTTCAGAGGACCTTCTGGACTGGTTTCTTCCGCCGACACGGTTTGTTGCACGCCTGTTGGGCGGAGATAATCTAGGGCCATCTTCCACGTTCGTTTATCATTCTCCAGGACTGTCTATGCGTTCGGCTTTTCCTGCCATAGAGGGGCTTGGTGTATCCGTGGTTGTTATACCCCGGAGTAGTGGTTTTACTGGCTGGTACGTTGGTTATGAAGTTATTGAGGCAGTGATGACCTCGCTGGGTGGTTTGGATCAGAAGCGCTAGCAGGCCCTGATCCCACTTCTGATGACGAGGGAAGAACCCTCGTTACGCTTTTTAAATGGGTGACGTCACCAGGACTGACGTCACTATCATCATTGTCTTGTTGGTAGAAGTCTGCTCCATCCAACCGGCGACCCGAGAAAGAGATTCCTGGCCCGAACGATCCCACGACACAGTTGATGACGTCAGCAGTGATGACGTCACGATTTTCGTTGTCCGGATATTCCTCGATAGAAGGTAGTCTCAATGAAACAGCAGTTAGAAACAAGAACGTTTGATTTATTCCAGGGAGGTCCGTTCCCTCCGAGTGCTCGAGCAAGACTGAATGTTTTACTCGCCCGGTGGCTTTATTTATAGCAAAAGGTTGCCTAGCGTTTTCACAATAACAAAGGAGCAAACTCGGGGCGATGTTTTTGATTATCACAAAGTTCTTATAGGAAACCTAACCAAGTCGATGACTTGGTTAATTTTAGAGGTTTAAACACTCAGTTAATTCTTAAAACTAGATCGTAGTGTAGAAATAACGTCTTCGCGCCGACATCTATAATAATATTATAAAGAGGAAAGATTTGATTGTTTGTATGTTTGAATTGAAACGAAACTACTGACCGATTTGAAAAATTCTAAATTTTCCGTGATGAACATAGGCTATAGAATATTTTCAAAAAAGTTAGGGTTCCGTATGAAAGCTAAAATTTTTGTTTAATACTTGTGCGAAGCCGGGAGGCGGTTTGATTTTTTTTGATTTTTTATAAAATTCACAATCGTCAGCCTTACTCAGGGCTCTGTTGAATAATACGACAAACAATCAAACGGTAGTTACGGCAACATGATCGTATGGACTGAAGAGTCACATTTAAAATCCTTGCAAATGGAATTTAAAAAAATCATTAGGCTTTGTAAAATGTTAAAAAAATGTCCATCGTTTCATTCAAAACTTAAATTAAGGCCGGTATAACCCTTAGACTAGAGCTCAGTATAACGCTTGAATACTATTAATCATAGCGTATAATCAGAAATTACTACGTGTACTATGTTTCTAATTTTTATTTTAGCATTTAGTAAATAATTTTAAAGTTCATTCAGAAAGTGTCCAGTTTGCAATAAAACGATGTTACAGAGTTATAAAGGTTCAACTTGAACTCTCAGATCAGTACAAAAAAATGTTAGGATTTCAGGTGATTAGAAATAAAAGGCTTCTTATTCTTATTTTATTTATAATTTTTAAGGCATCCGACGCTACTTGTGTCAACCGAATGCCTCGTATTATGGCATTTAGTAGTAGAAAAATTTACGAGTAATGACAACCACGCCACAGGTCGGGCTAGAAAAACTAAGAATCATATTATCCATATTTCATAATTTGCTTATATACAAAAATGTGATAAGTGTTTTCCATAAAACTATGGCATGTAGAACAACGAACGATGCGTGATGCATCATCCGGCATTCTACATGCTGTGTGCATGTTTTAGATTTAGTAAAGAAATAGTTATTAACATTAACCGAACTTGATTTATCCTTGGAGGTGGAGACTAGGCAAAATAACAGAAAATAAAGAGCTTTAAGTTCGGAAATTATATTCCCTATAACAGCTAAACTATTCAATTTTAAGTCATAATTTCTACTTTACATGTTCGCACAGGTACTAAACTACAAGTCCTTAAAGTCAAATAAATTATAGATGTATTAAAAGCTATTTATTGAACATGTTTTGTATTGATCTGAGAGCTCTAGTTGAGCCTTTATAACGCACTGCTCCCGACTTTCACTAAGATTATACTCGTACTTATCCAGTCTCTTTTGCTTCCCATACTTGATAACGCCGACGCTTGCTATGGACGTCACTAAAGATCAATTCATGATCAATAAAACAAGGTTGAGTGCCTCCATAATGTTTCATGTACATTTTTGACCTTCGCAAATATTCGTTTCCTAATATCGCGGTAAAGCAATCAAGCAGCAAGTAAGCAGCAAGTGGTTGCCTATCCAACTTCACAGGTACCCACATACTATCTCTCTTTTACAGTTTATTGTTCTATATGACCGAGCCCTACCTATCTCAACGAGTACTTCGAGTTTCATTCAAACTCCTCCTTGCGTTCCTCTGGGTTTCATCTTAAAAGTACCTTCACCCACTATGTAAATCTTTCTACGACGAATCTTTCGCTGTAAATGCAACTCCATTTTTGAATTCTCTTCCCATGGACTAGCAAAATTACTACCTAAACTTTTTCATCAGCATTATTAGAATCATAAAAGTTATTTGTTTCGTTATTATTTACGAGCGGTCTGCCCCGGCTTCGCACGGGTGTTTAACACAAATCGAATTTTTCGTGCGGATCCCTAACTTTTTTGAAAACATTCTATAGCCTGTGTTCATCACGGAAAATTTAGGATTCTAATAGTGAAATAATTTTTCAAATCGGTCCAGTAGTTTCAGAGCCTAGGTATTCAATTGAAAGGTATGCTTAGAGTAGAGGAAGTATAAAGGGTGGCCTTTTCGCTATGAGGGTAACGGTAAAATTTTCGACCTTTTTCTAAATATATCAAAAAGTATAAAATCTATCGAAATTTCAAAAACTGTATTGTAATGTACAAACCAATACCTTTCATTTGATACCCAACTCTTTGGGGTAGTCGCTACAACAAACAAACAATCAAATCTTTCCACTTTATAATATTATTAGTATAGATGTCGGTTCCTAAAGTATTTGTAGGCTAAGTATAAGATTAGCTATTCTAGTTTTTAGGGTTTTGACATCGGTTTCAAAACACTCATGGGATCGCTTTGTGTCTTTTTTGTGTTTTGAATCCTTAATATCTCAGAAAGTACTGCAGCTATTGACTTGAAATTTGATAAATAATACATATTGTGCGCCCGCCCAGATTTATAAATAAATGAAAATAAATGAAAGATCAAAATGAAGATTTTCAGTACAAATTTTGGAATCGAAATTTTAAATTAATATTATTATTATCGTTTAATTTTAAATGGGTCCTACAGAGTCGAAAGTGGTTTCAAATGAAAGTAGTATTCGTTTGTAGATTCCAAAATATTTTTTTAAAATTTTGGTAGATTTTAAACTTTTTAAAATATTTTGAAAAATGGCCAATCCACCCCCCCCCCCCCCCATCTCTATATAAGATTGCAGAGCGATCGATGTGAAATGTACCAAGTGTTTGTAGATGGATCTATATTTTACAGGAAAAATATAGAGAAGTCTGTAAAAATAATTATTTTTGAAATATGGTCAATAAGGGCGACTACCCCAAAGAGTTGGGTATCAAATGAAAGGTATTGGTTTGTACATTACAATACAGTTTTTGAAATTTCGATAGATTTTAACTTTTTGATATATTTTGAAAAAGGTCGAAAATTTTACCGTTACCCTCATAGCGAAAAGGCCACCCTTTATACTTCCTCTACTCTAAGCATACCTGTTTTTAAGGTTATCTTTCTTTGTGTGGTTATAATAAAGTATTTTCTATCTGTCTTTTACAAATAGATGGAACTTCGCTTTGCGGCAAAAAAAATTATATGTTGATAAAAATATTCCTTGTTTTGCTGTAACATTTTATTCAGCTGTGCGATAATGCAACAGCATCCCTTCCTATTATTGACATTCGAAAGTCATTTCATAACTTTCGTAATTTGCGATTGTTCGGATAAACCAATAATAGGTTGGGAAATTCTCGCATCACACAGCAGTCCAGGACATGTAGACCCATGACACGCTATTGATGTTTGGAAACGTATGCAGCTAAGATTATAGAGAAGAGCTATAATGCATAATTCGTTGCTCAGACGTGTCTAAGTTTTTCTTTTTTGAGCTCCACCAGTCATTGGCTTAAAGAATATTTTTTTTTTCGATTGCATACCAAGGCACGTTTAGGCTGGATTTAGTGCTCGACCGACGGTGAGCGCTGAGGTCGGTCGAGCGTAGCTGTATCAATGAAAACGTATGAACGACTACAGTGCAGCGCTGATGAATTCCTACGCGCGTACAGCACGATCATATAGGACTTACGGTCAGCGCGTACGGTACGCGCTCACCGTCGGTCGAGCACTAAATACAGCCTTAGGAATCGCTGGCGTTTAGAACACGTTGTGACCTTTCTTGGTTTGGTAAGGTTTTTCTCAAAGGTTTTTCTATATATCATAGAGAATAAATGCCCTGACAAAAATATCTATACTAATCTATACTAATATTATAAAGAGGAAAGATTTGATTGTTTGTATGCTTGTTTGTTTGTTTGTTTGTTTGAATTGAATAGGCTCTGAAACTACTGGACCGAGTTAAAAAATTCTTTCACCATTAGAATCCTTAATTTTCCGTGATGAACATAGGCTATATAATATTTTCAAAAAAGTTAGGGATCCGCATGAAAAATTCAATAATTGAACCGTGGACTGTATATTCAACCTCTTTTTCTATTATGGCGCGTCAGAATAGAAAAAGAGGTTGTATAGCGCACAATGCTTGCTTTTTCTCTACGGCCAGTGTCAGTTTTGGAATGTCGAGTCAATGTCAAAAACCCAAATGCTGTTAAAAAAAGTAAAGATCCGTATGAAAACTGTGAAACCCATCGTTTTAGTCTGTATAATTTCTGAAATTTTTGTTTAATACCCGTGCGAAGCCGGGGCGGGCCGCTAGTAATATTATAAAGAGGAAAGATTTGATTGTTTGTATGTTTGTTTGTTTGTGTTTGAATTGAATAGGCTCCGAAACTACTGGACCGAGTAAAAAAATTCTTTCACCATTAGAATCCTTAATTTTCCGTGATGAACATAGGCTATATAATATTTTCAAAAAAGTTAGGGATCCGCATGAAAAATTCAATAATTGAACCGTGGGCTGTATATTCAACCTCTTTTTCTATTATGGCGCGTCAGAATAGAAAAAGAGGTTGTATAGCGCACGGTGCTTGCTTTTTCTCTACGGCCAGTGTCAGTTTTGGAATGTTGACTCAATGTCAAAAACCCCAATGCTGTTAAAAAAAGTAAAGATCCGTATGAAAACTGTGAAACCCATCGTTTTAGTATGTACAATTTCTGAAATTTTTGTTTAATACCCGCGCGAAGCCGGGGCGGGCCGCTAGTGTGAAATATAGTAATAGTACTTCAATGGTGAAATAGCAATGCTACAAGTTAGCAGACTGTTATGATGAATAAGGGGTTAGAGTACCGTAAAACGGGGTGGATAGACATGGTTTTGAAGTTCGTTTTAATTTCTTATAATTAATATAATAGTACTTTTTATTATGTCTCGGAGTTCAATTAATACTTTCCTATCATGAAATATATAGATAGTGCTTTGATTTCATCCTGAAACGAAAAAATATGTAAGATTTCTATATATCCGTAGGTAATTGGGCTTAATAGAAAAGACAAATAGGGCGAATAGAAAAATTCCGAGGGCTGTCACATTCCAAAAATAAGTTGTGCAAGAATTATGGATAAAGATATAAGGAATATATGAAATAACGTCAGCTTTCTAACAAAAAAACCGCATCAATAGAGGTCTATTCGTTTAGGAGGCCACGGACAGACACACAGATAAATTCTATGAAAAATGATGTAGGTAATTATTATATTTTGGTGGTAGCCCCAGCACAACTTTCTATTCACCCCCTTCTCGTTTCTATTGAAACCTTTCCCGCTTCTATTAGCCCGTATTTATTTTCATATCTATTGACCCCATACACGTATCTATTCGCCTCTTTGGCATTTCTATTAACCCCAAAGGTTGGTTTACAATTTTAGCCATATATTTAATAACACAACATAATTTTACTTAACTTTACACTAAAAAGAACCGCGAAGAACCGCCGAATACTTTGAATTTTACAAGAGTTCGCCTTTATTAAAGATATTTATAAAGTTCTGGGGACGTCATAACTCAACACTTAGAATGTATTTTATTCCCCTCCTTCCACTTAGATCCACAGTCTTGATCCACATATAGATCCGAGGATACTTTTTTTTCCTCTTTAATCCACTGGTGGATCATTAGATACTTTTGTTTCCCCTTAAATCCACTGGTGGATCATTGGATACTTTGGTTTCCTCTTAAATCTACTGGTGGATCATTGGATACTTTTGTTTCCTCTTAAATCCACTGGTGGATCATTGGATACTTTTCCCCCTAATTAAAATAATAAATAAATAATGCTGGACAATTCACACAGCATTATCTAGCCCCAAGCTAAGCAGAGCTTGTGTTATGGGTGCTAGATAACTGATATACATAATATAATACAATACATAGATAGATATTTTTTATTATACATATAAACGACCAGAACACCCTGAACAAATGTCTGCAGATCGTACACACATTTGTCCCGAGGCGGGAATCGAACCCGCAACCTCCTGCGACGCAGGCGGACCTTCGTCCACCGCGCCACGGAGGTCGTCTAATTCTTATTCCCAATAATAAAAACCTTCGAGCACTGGTTTAATGCTCGAAGATAAAAACGGTTGGAAGTAGGTATATTATATCTTTACATTTTTCTATTTTATCTAATGAGTTCTTATACTCATAATAATGATCAATCCTTCTTTCTACTCGACGACAATCTGTAGTGCTACTACTTGAAGTTGCTTGTCATATTGACACAGTCTTTGTCAATTTGGTCTTAAAATTGATTTATTTTAATAAAAATATTAAAATATACATATATGTCGGGATTAGGTCGTTGATAGCGTCCTTGTCAGCCATAACTATGCTGTTCCGGAGGGTCTGGGCGTGGAAGAATGCTGGTCCAAATAAAGTACACCACAATTTTCACAAATCACTAATGTTTTATTCACCAAATTAGGTAGAGTCTTTTACAACTAGAGACAACACTGAACGCGGACAGTTTCTACGACTGTTTAGTGCGGCGGCTGAACGAAGACTGCCCGTCCGGCCCGCCGACTCAAAGAAGTAGACTCTGCCTAGCGCCGCGAGGTGGCGCTTGCGTTGCAATGACGTAGTACCATGAAGTCAATAGCGTGTCTGTGTAGTCAATTGACCAACTATCCGATACGGCCATCCTACTTGCACACGCCTCTGTGTGTTACTCTGAAACAAAATATTTAGTCGGGAGTATATTCCATTCACTACAATTTAAACAAAAGAATAAAGCGGTTACAAAATCATTTTAATTCAACTTTATCCATATAGTTTCACAATTATAATCCTTAATATTATCCTAAAAAAAAATCTAACTCTACTTAATACAAAGTATACAGAGAAAGAGAGAGATAGCCATCAGTCATGTACCATTACATCGTTAAATTTACCAACACGAGTAAAAAAGCTATTACCACGGCTTAAGTTAGCCGAACCACAACCTTTCTTTAACAAGAAATCAAAAACAGTGTCCAACTACGGTCCTGAAAGACCACAACCTCCGCCAGAGTTAACCGCGCACCGCGCACCCACGGGCTACATGTTGTCCAAGGACCACATGAGCTACCGATTTCTACCGGGCTACGACTACGGAATAACAACTGGTACGGTTGACAACACTACATACGGTCAATAGAATTTTTACTCGTTTCCCATCGACACATTCACGTCTTGTTCTAACTCGAATGGTACATGGCTAGGCATACTCCTCAGCCTATCGTGAGAGTATTTGTATGTGCGTTTTGAATCTAATGCCTTTAACGTATAGCGATCACCATCCAAAACCTCTATAACTTGAAAGGGACCTTTGTACTTTGGATCTAGCTTTGTCTGATTCCGTTCCTCGTTAGCTAATAACACAAAGTCACCAATAGCAAAATGTGAAATTGACGTCTTTGTACTATCGAAACGTGCTTTATCATATTCAGCTGACCTCTGAATACTAGTACTAGCTGTGGCACGAACTTCCTCAAGATTTACATCGAGATCAACATTGTCACACATCATAGACAAAGGCCTAGCAACTTTTCCAATTAAAAGCTCAAGAGGTGAAGCCTTAGTGACTCGATTCATTGTACAATTGATAGCTAATTGCACATCGCCTAACGCGTCCTGCCATGATTTATTCTCATTAGTCTCTACAGCCGTTAACATCGACTTCAAAACACTCATAATACGCTCTACCTGTCCGTTTGCGCGAGCAGAGCCTGTAGCTATCAGATGAAGGGCAATATTTTTACTATTACAAAACTCACGGAACTCTTTACTCGCAAAACATCTACCTTGATCGGCAATAATTCGTACGGGAGCTCCAAAAAGTGCTACGCTCTGTGTAACTGCTCTAATACTATTCTGACTGTCAATATTACTAGAATGGTAAAGCAAAACGTATTTTGTGAACGCATCGATAATAACAAAAACGTACTCTTTGCTATCGTTTTTTCCACTAAGCTTTCCCGTTGCGTCTATATGGATTGTGTGCCATGGAACAGAGACTTTTGGAATGGGGTGAAGTTCGGCTTCAATTTTTCCAGAGTGGGGCTTAGCTACTTTACAGGTTACGCAGGTGTCAACAAATTTCTTTACATACTGTGTCATCCCCGGGAACCAGTAAAAGTCAAAGAGCTTTTCGCGAGTCTTGTCAGCACCGAGATGAACGAGAGAATCGTGAACATTATTAATTACAGACCATCTCAACGCTCGTGGTAAGAATGGGAGGCATTTGGATCGACCGTTTCGCTGAATTTTTCTATGTAGAATACCAGCACGCATAACGTAAGTTTTAGCTAAATCCTCATTCATTTGACCACTTTCTAGTTCAGTGATAAGCTTAGAAACCTCTTCGTCACGTTGCTGTTCAGCTTGAAGCCAGTTAGGTGTAAGTTCCGTAACTTCAATACGTTTGTGCTGAACTGGGAGATTAGGTAGCCTTTCAATGGGGTTACGAGAAAGGAAGTCTACATGAGACATACGCTTGCCTTCCCTATAAACAACATCAAACTCAAAAGACTGAAGGAATGACCACCATCTATGTACTCTAGGGGTAAGATCGATTTTAGTTCGCGATGATTTTAAAGAGTTACAATCCGTTACGACCATAAATTTTCTACCATGGAGGAACTGTCTGAAATGCTTTACAGAATTTACAACTGCAAGAGTCTCTAATTCATAAGAATGGTATTTACATTCTGCAGGAGAAGTTCGTTTGCTGAAGTAGCCTATGACATGACGCTTGCCATTAACTATTTGAAATAGTATGGCACCATAGCCTAAACTGCTTGCATCTGTGTGCAACTCTACTGGCAGGTTGGGGTCATAAATCGTAAGTACGGGGTCATTAGTCATGACTGAAATGACTTTTTGACGAATTTCTTCATTCTCAGGTGTCCATTTCAATTCGCCTTTCAGCGAAGTTAGTCGATATAAGGGAGCCATGATACGGGAGAAGTCTTTGATGAATTGGCGAAAATATGATGCTAATCCAATAAATTGTCTCAACTGTGACACAGTCTCAGGTGAAGGAAGAGCAGTCAGGGCCTCAATTTTTCTACGATTAGGTCTAATCTGGCCAGCCTCTAAATCCCAAGAACTCTACATTCGTCTTAAGAAATGAGCATTTTTTGAGGTTCAAAGAGAAACCAGCTTTTGTTAGAATTTCAAGTACTATGTTGAGTCGCTCTAAGCCTAACTCTATGGTGGGAGAGACGATTAGTATGTCGTCAACATAGACTATGACGTAATCATTAGCCAGGTCTCCTAGTGCGTTTATAATGGCCCTCTGAAATACAGAAATAGCATTTTTTAATCCAAATGGCATAGTAAGCCATTCGTACTGAGCGTCATTTGTAATAAAAGCTGTGCGCTCTATACTGTCCTCGTGTACTGGAATAAGGTGAAATCCACTAGCACAATCTAACTGAGAGAAATAGTTAGCTCCATGGAGGCGCGTTATCTGGTCAGAAATCAAAGGCAGAGGGTACCTATCTGACACGGTGTTGTTATTAAGCTCGCGGTAATCTATGACCATACGATCTGAACCGTCTTGTTTCTTTACCAACAAAGCTGGGCTTGCAAAAGGTGAACAACTGGGTCGTATAATATTCGCATCTAACAGCTCTTTTACGCGACTACGTACTATGCTTCGTTCTGCGGGGGACATTCTATATGGTCTACGTTGTACCGTACGGCTGGGATCTACTAGCCTAATTTTTAGTTCACCTGTACTGACACGCGTAGTAGGCATACCGGTTATAAAAAAATCGGAAAACCGGTGAAGTGTTTTTAAAAGTTCACACTTATCGTTACCTATAACATCAGTCTTTATAGAAGTTAAATCACATGATTTTTCTTCCCTACGCATAGTATTTACAGCTAATTCTTTGTTTAAAGAAAACTTAGTTGCAGACATATTTACAGAGAAACCTTGTTGTAAAATTTCGCGCCCTATCATAACATCGCTTTGTAAATAACTGTCTGGTAATATGTGCAGTAACAGTTCTAGAGGATGATCGCTAATCGTTACACAGCATATGATCTGCTCAGTGCTAAATACTCGCGTTTGTCCAATACCGGACATAGCAACAACATTATTAACACGTTTGCCACCTAATTTGGCAGCTACTTTTTCTTTTACTAACGAGCATTCAGCACCCGAATCATATGAAAAACAATACAACTGACCTTGATGTTCCATTGTTCCTGTAGGTGGTTGTACGACGCAAACATCAACGCGTCGATCAGCTCGCATCTCGTTCACTCCGCTCCTCTGGCTGCCAGAGCTGGGGCAGCGGTTCGCCATGTGTCCGGGCTGGTCGCATTTGAAGCACACCAAGGGTTTCGGCACTGCTGGCTGCTGGGCGGCATGACTCTTGGTACTTTCGGTCACACGTCGTCCTCTGCTGTCACCGCTCTTCATTTTGCATTCAGAACGCCTGTGTCCTATTGTTCCGCAGTTATAGCATTTTATGGTCGACATTTTGGCTCTCTTAGCATCAGGTGTACTTGATGATTCACCTTGAAAACTTATTTTTCTTTTCAAATACGCAAAAGCTTGTAACTCTTGCTGCATTTTCTCCCTCGAACTGATATCGGCAGTAAAAGCCAATCGTTGGAGTCTAGGATCGAACTGCGATATATGAGCTAGCACAGTAGCGACCGCGATTTTTTCTTTGTCTGAATCCTTCCAGCGGTTTGTCAGTGAATTCATTAATCGACTAGCATAAGCAGCGAGTGATTCTTTGTCGCTAGGCTTGTTATTATTGAAATTTATCATGATTCCTGCCAACGTCTCGCTAGGTACAAACCTGGTCGTAAACAAAACCTTAAAGTCATTCCATGTCATGCCATGGTATGCAACTTGCGAAAGCCACGTAGATGCTACTCCTTTTAGTGCTTTGCTAAGTAACACCAAAAGTTGTCCCCCTTGTAGTGGTTTTTCTGCAAAACACAAATCAGCCGTCGTGCACCATGATCTTGGATCAGTGTCTTCTTTTTCGGGATCAAACTCAGGTAAACTCACGTGATTTTTCGCCTGTGGCACTTGCAGCGCTTCGATAAGTGCTTGCATGTTTGCATTTTGAATTTCAAACATCGTTCGCCAACGGTCACATTCTTTCTCAGTTTCTTTGTTCGATTGGAGCGGCACCGATCCCACTTCTGATGTCGGGATTAGGTCGTTGATAGCGTCCTTGTCAGCCATAACTATGCTGTTCCGGAGGGTCTGGGCGTGGAAGAATGCTGGTCCAAATAAAGTACACCACAATTTTCACAAATCACTAATGTTTTATTCACCAAATTAGGTAGAGTCTTTTACAACTAGAGACAACACTGAACGCGGACAGTTTCTACGACTGTTTAGTGCGGCGGCTGAACGAAGACTGCCCGTCCGGCCCGCCGACTCAAAGAAGTAGACTCTGCCTAGCGCCGCGAGGTGGCGCTTGCGTTGCAATGACGTAGTACCATGAAGTCAATAGCGTGTCTGTGTAGTCAATTGACCAACTATCCGATATATATATTAACTTAAAAATGAATGAAATTAAATATATTAATAACAGAGGAGTGGTTATGCTGCATTCTGGATATCAGTACCATAAAAAAAGGAGTTTTAAAAATGGTTCAGTAATATGGCGATGTTCAAAATGGAGAAAATTTAAATGCAATGGAACATTGAATCTCAAAGTAAGTCATATCACTCATTGATACTTATCTCGTACCTACTCGTTTTGAGAAATAAATAGTTTATTATTATTAATTACATTTACAGGATGGCGCCATTATTAAACAAACAAAACACGTATCACACTGCACTGAAAACCAGAATGAGATCGAGAAAAAAATTATATTACACGAGCTAAGAGAAAAAGTTATAAATGAAGAATGTCGTCCTATACCCAGCATTTATCAAGAATGTCTAACAAACGCCGAAGACAAAGGGATAAATTTAGTTTGCACTTTACCAAAACTTGATTCTATTAAATCAGGGTTATATAAATTACGAAACAAAAAATGGAATGTTAATAAGACATGTTTTACGAACATTTCAGAAGTTGAAATACCACCATCTTTGTCGGATTTTGTTCTTGCAGATTATTTCTGCAACGATAATCGTATAATAATCTTTTGTTTGCCAGAAACTTTAACTATCCTACCTAAAATGAAACACATTTTCTGTGACGGAACATTTATGAGTTGCCCTCCGCCCTTCGGACAATTGTATGTATTATGTTCTGATATAGATAGCACTACAGATACAAATAATGTCGTTCCGCTATTATTTGCGTTAATGACGAACAAAAAAAAGGATTCATATTTCACTTTATTTGAAATGATTAAAAGCCAAGTACCTCTATTTAAACCAAATAAATTCACTTTAGATTTTGAACAAGCAACTATCACAGCAATAAGTGAAGTCTTTCCTTGTGCCGAAATAAAAGGTTGCTATTACCATTTTGTTAAAAATATATGGAAACATGGAAAAGAGATGAAACTTTTGAAAACAAAACGTGGAAAACGAATAGTTGCACTCTGTGCCTCCTTACCACTAACACCAGAATCTTATCTAGCTGACGGATGGATATATATATGTACAGAAATCGCAAGAAATGATTGCCCAAAACTCATACAATTTCAAAAGTATATGAAAAGGTTTTGGTTCAAAAGCAAATTTTTCACACAGATGTGGGCAATCGCAAAAGAACGGCATCGTACCAATAACTGTATCGAAGGTTTTAATAGAAAACTAAACAAGAAATTGGGAAAAAAATATTGTAACTTAGTAAATTTTTTATGCATATTAAAACAGGAGGCAAAATATAACTTTTTGCGCATAAAAGAAAATATTGTAAATAAGAGAAAAAAATCAAACATTGATAATGATAATTTTATTTTAGAATGTCAAAACCAGTTAATATCAGGAGAAATCACAGTTGCACACTTCTTAGAACAAGTGAAGTAAAAATATTTTTTTTTGTTTATTTTTGTTGATTAATGATTTTTTTTCATTTTTATTTAACAGAAGAATTATTATTTATTTTAAAATTTTAATACAAAATTACACTTCTGTTTATCAAGTACGGAATTAAAAGTTGTGTATTTTGGTCTATTCATATATCTAAGCTTTGTCAGGATAAACTTAACAGTGAAAATTTCGTTTATCTATTTTTATTTTTATTTAACAATTAAGTTGTTTACATTTAAGTGAAGAGAAGAGAACTTTACGTTTATTTTTGTAATTTATAATTTTAATAATTAAATTTTTTTGTTTGATTTATGTTTAATTTTTTCGCTCCTTGCCCGTGGTCCAGTTGAGCTGGTCCCGTTGACTGGACCACGGAAAAATATTTTTTCGGTGGTCCAGTCAACTGTACCACGGGCAAGGAGCGAATTTTTTAATGAACAATATATTTTTTTTATTCTTTTTTAGCCCTCCTTCCACCTAGATCCCACTGTGGATCGAAGTGGCATAGAAATATATTAAATATTTTTAGATCCCCTTCATTGTGGATTCAAGTGGAACAGAAAAAAAATTGTAATTTTAGATCCTCTTGATTGTGGATTCAAGTGGAATAGAAAAGAAATAGTAATTTTAGATCCCCTCATAGGTGGATTGAAGAGGAAAAAAAAGTATCCTCGGATCTACATGTGGATCAAGACTGTGGATCTAAGTGGAAGGAGGGTTTTATTCTAAGTCCTACTTGTAAACACATTTTTGGATTTTTTTTTTTGGTTTCCAAATATGTCCAATTTAACGTTTTTATTTTAAAATGCTTGTTAATAATTGCCAAAATAAAACTTTTTGGGTTTCATTTCCATTCACTCCTTGAATTATATCCACCCCGTTTTACCCGGTATTATTGGTTGGTTGTAAGATTTTGTCTCAAAAACCTAGTCAAGCACTTGTTTAAGCCATCAGTTTATGTACCTATTACTATTTTGTTGTCATTTTGTAAATAGGTATTTTTGAATAAATGTTTCTCTCAACTTTTTTCACGCATCTATTCCGCTGCGCTTCAGTGGAAGCCAGTCTGATCCTCACACAAAGCAGTTGTAAATTGCTTAGTAACATCAGATATACGAGTACATCATAACGCACGTGTAAACCTTTTGTGGAAACTTTAGTCGTAGCTTTGATGTTTACCCACGCGAAGGACCACTTACCCTGCTTAGTTGGTTCCTAATATATTGATGCGGCATTTTAGTTTTTGATAAAATTTACATTAATAAACGCAGATGAGGAAGAAATTTTTCATTTACGTAGGTATAATAAAAAAAATACTGGACAAATAGATACAGCATCAGCTCCAAGTTAAGCAGAGCTTGCTGTTCAAAATCAAAATGCTTTATTTCCTTTAGATCTTGAAGGACTTTTGAACACGTCACAAAACACAAATTACTTAAATGCTGGAAAATAAAGTAATCACTTTGATTCATTGTTCACTTCAATCTTTATACGGTTAAGGTTAAAGTAATGAAGCGAACAAGAAACCTTTACCTTGTTAGTTCTATCTGATATTTTATAGTAAGCCTTTTTGCAAAGAATAGATTTGATAACCGTTTGAATTTATTTATAGATAATTTTTTGCAACTCAAAGTTTAGTTGTAGAAGCGTAAACATTGCCCTGTTGTTTGCATTGTATATAACTTGCAGACTGGAACAGAAACTTGGCCCGAGGATAATTTAGCGGATATCAACTCATCAAATAAACTGTTTTGGCGGTGGCAGAGCTGTCGGCCACTTCCTCCAGCTGGGTGATGTGGTGGTAAGCGTCACACAGTTGTTTCTCCAGGACTGAAGTTCTTTGCAGGACGGACTCAACGCCACATTTTTCATCTGAATCGGAACCTATCTATTAACAACTGAAGCTGTTCCTCAGTAATTTAGCATTCTGGGTATGAAACGCTGACATTTATTATTTATTTATTTATTATGGGTAGGTATTACATAACTGGTATACTGAATACTTAGATGTTCTTCAAATTTTTAGATAACAGAAGACAAAGCACTCTCAACATCTGCAGATCGTAAAACATTTGTCCCGAGCCGGGAATCGAACCCGCAACCGCCTGCGTCCGAGGCGTACCTTTAGCCCCTGCTCCAATAACATACATTCTAGAAGTAACATGGAATTTTCAAAGGTAAAAAGTTTCTTCCTTAGTGATAAGAAAAATACACTAAGGATGATTTTCAATACGACCTTTAAAAAGGCTGCAAATATATAAATAGCTGCCATAGACTACGATAGATAGCGCTGTATGAAACTCAATTGTATTTATTAGTGTATTCCTCGTTATATCCCAGTGGAAACAGAAAATTATTTCGTTATTTTATGACACTTGACTTGTGCTCAGCATTACATCACACATTCATAAACTATGCAAGACTTAAAAAATATTTTTCTAAGATTAACTTGAAAAACCTTCATTGCGTTAGTAACTAGGTCAAGCACTATCTCCAAGGAGTCAAACGAAATCATTCGCTGTAAAAAAAACAGAGGCGCCGCAAACGACGACGTGACGAAATTAAGGATCCCCCCTCATACCTATTTCCCTCAAGGAAATTTTCTCCCGTAAACCTTTTTCGGTTCAATACGACGACCAGAAAAAGATGATTTAATTTATATGTTTATTTCGGTAGATACAATAAAAATAAATAAGTTCTACCTACACGTGTATACTTATACTTAGCGGTTGAATGTGTCCTAAGAGAATAAACAAAAACCGAAAGTTAGGTAAATGTAAATTCTTCGAATGAAAACAGGTTCTGTAGCGAATTTGTTTTGTTTATGATCTTCCCTTGAACTTGGTGCCGGCTAGCGCCTGCAAAGTGAAGAACTGTTTTAGTGCGTTGAAAATCTTCAAATAGTACTTTGCCGAACTCACAGACGTAACAGATTTCGATTTCTTGTATCTTATTTTCCTGCCGCCTGAAAAGGACAACGGGCTTTCTTAAAAAAATGAAAAAAATATAAATAAAAATGTATTGAGTGCGCATAGTGTCTGATATTTACATGATCTTACCATCTCGTGTCGTATCTCTTCGGCGATTCGTTCGCAGAGCTCTGTTGGTATATCGCTTTCGGTTATATCTTGCAACACATAATTCAGTTGGGACTTTCTGTAGGAAAACAAACTAATTTTGTATTCACTCCACACTGTCTACGCTACAGCAGAAACTACTTTTCACGCTCAGCATTACATCACACATTCATAATATTATAAATGCGAAAGCTTATAATGTTTAGATTGATGCCTAGATGTTTGTTACTTATTAACACCATAACTACTGAACGCAAGGGGCTGAATTAAAATTTGTATATGTGTGTTTTGAATAAAACATGGCTACGTTTATCACATAAATGCATTCCCATGGAATACAAATAACTTTTAAACTTTTCTATAGAAGCCGCGGGCAGAAATTCGTTGACAATGACGTAGAGCATGCGAATCATCACTTATTATGCCCACTGCTAAACGAGGAATCCCCAAAACAAGAGGCATTATACCATAACAACCACCTTGGCAGGCGGATTGGACGTAGAGTAAATTTAAAGAAGCGATATAATAATGTAACATCTTTATAAACTAAAAGCTGGATAAAGAAACAAGGGACATGATGACAGTTAGAAGACCTACTCATGCAAAGGTCATCATCATAACCATAATCCCTTGACGACCCAAAGCAAGGCATAGGCCTCTCGTAGTATATGAAAAATGAATTCCCTAACACTATAGCGTAAACAATTAAGTGCATTATAAAGATGCTAACTGTATGTAGATAAGCATATAGGCGCTGGTAGCTCGACGAGCGAGGTAAGGCGCGTGCTCCTCGCCTCCGTAGTTGTAGTCGATCGCTTCTTGCTTGCTGCAACGCGACACCACATCGTCGTCGAACTTACACCACTGGAGAGTACCAAGATATGAGAATGTATCATGAAGTCAAGTAGGAAGTCAGGTCAGGCCAGTCGGCCGCCCCTGTTGTCGCTGGACTGACGTAGCTAGCCACAAGCAACACGAAATGTACGAGGTTGCGAATTTGATTCACGCTTTAAGACCATTTTTTTAAAAATTGTACCAGGTATTTGCTACGTAGTCAATAAATTGTCTATCTATGTAATGTATTCTATTAAGTATATCAGTCACCCATTATACAAGCTTTGCTTGGGGCTTGGGTATAATTGGAAAAATCTGATTGTATTCCACTTAAATAACAAAATAAAAATAATTGCCTTTTAGTCTCTAGGTAGGTACAGATATTTTGAATGCCAAAATAACGCAGTCTGTCAGGTTATAACATTGTCACTTAGAAACTCGTAAACGGATTTTAATTAAATTTCTCAGAGATAATGTTATCTCGGAGAAGGACATAGTACAGATAGATATTATATCACAAAAACGCTTTCGAAAACGTAATAATATCGCTCGGTGTATCCATTTTTCCCATATTACAGCATAAAACAGTTTGTACTCCTGCATAGATTTTAATAAATACGCACCGTCGGCTTCGAACGTTTGTCAATTATCATTTATACAAATACATCTATATCTATATCTATACTAATATTATAAAGAGGAAAGATTTGATTGTTTGTTTGTTTGTATGTTTGTTTGTTTGTTTGTTTGTTTGTTTGAATTGAATAGGCTCCGAAACTACCGAACCGAGTTAAAAAATTCTTTCACCATTAGAATCCTTAATTTTCCGTGATGAACATAGGCTATATAATATTTTCAAAAAAGTTAGGGATCCGCATGAAAAATTCAATAATTGAACCGTGGGCTGTATATTCAACCTCTTTTTCTATTATGGCGCGTCAGAATAGAAAAAGAGGTTGTATAGCGCACGGTGCTTGCTTTTTCTCTACGGCCAGTGTCAGTTTTGGAATGTCGAGTCAATGTCAAAAACCCCAATGCTGGTAAAAAATGTAAAGATCCGTATGAAAACCGTAAAACCCATCGTTTTAGTGTGTATAATTTCTGAAATTTTTGTTTAATACCCGTGCGAAGCCGGGGCAGGCCGCTAGTAATGTATAATAGAAAAATTCATTTTAAAAAAAAGGTATCAACTATTTTAAATAGCGAATGCTCTTAGAGGTACATAAGTAACTTATATGTTTAATTAAGAAACATTCGAAACCCTCGCCGCGCGAGTTACACTCGCATTTGAACCTTGCTTATTTTAGTTCCGCAACTGCATTGCCTTTCACCAAACACAAAGATTACCTTCCCATCTCCCTTGGGATTGATGAACACGACGTAATGTCCTCCGTGGTTATCCCCCGAGTGTACCAGAACCGCATGCAGCGTGTAGTGTGAGGGCGCCTCTCCAACCTCCTGAAGATATGGATCCAAGTTGATCTCTTCATAGAATTCAAACCTAGAAAAAAATAAAAAGAATGAACTTGCGATAACTCTACTTCAAAGTGATAAAAATTAATAATAAATGTATAATGCTGGACGATCGACACAACATCATCCAGCCCCGAGCTAAGCAGAGCTTGTGATATGGGTTCTAGATGACTGATATATTTAATACAATGTATTACATACACAATTTTTTTTTAACAAAAAAAAACGACCAGAACACCCTGAACAAATAATTGCAGATCGTACAAATTTTTGTCTTGAGTCTCTCGGGAATCGAACCCGCAACCTGCAGCGTCGTAGGCGGACCTTCGCCCACCGCGCCACAAAGGACGTCAAATGAGTGTCAAATTGACCACACAGTAAACTTTTTGATTTTCCTTACTGAAGATATACGACCTCATTTAGACAGTACAACCCCTGCTAAATTCCCACAGAAAATTAATTAAATGAATAAATAGTTTATTTCTGTGTCTTAAGTATAACATTCATGTTATAATTGGTACAGGTTTAGATACAGTTCAGTGAATCGATTCAGATACCAAACCAGAAATACATAAAAAGAAATAAAAAACTTTTTAATAAAAGGTGTCAATTAAGTGGTTCAATTAGTGTTCCTATGGGTGTTTGTGGTGCATGCCCAAACTTTGACAGTCAAAGACTTTTTTGACTTTTTTTAAATAATGCTGCCTCTAAGAATTTTGTGTTTGCTTGTATGTGTATGTATGTCCCACACACGCATGTGCGTGTGTGCGCATGTGTGCTTATGCAAGTGTGAGCGTGTGTGCGTGTTTGTGTGCAAGTTTGTTTGGTTGCGTGTGTGTGTGTATGTACCTATGTGCGCGATTGTGTGGCAGTGCGTGTACATTTGTATACGTATATGTATGTGCTCTCGTTTTTACTTATATGTGGCGTCCAGAGGTTATTGATGCAGTCTTCAAGTTCGGGTTTGGCGTAGGCGGTTGATCTACCCTTTCTAAAACCGAAATGGTTTTATTTCTCCAGGAAATTGCCTAGCTGTATATTAATACCTCTTTATATGGTCTTGCCGAAAGCGGTCAAGATGAAATGGGTCTGTAAATTGGTAGCGATCGATTTAAACACGTTTTTTTATGAATCGGCAAGATGATGGAACTTTTGGGGAAACTCCCGAAGAAAAGCCCGGATTACTGATGTAGGTAAGAGGTTTTATGAGGCTCAATTGATTGATTTATTATGCGTACAGATATTTCATTCTGTAGGGTACAGAAGAATCGGTTTTGAGAGAGTTTATTAGGAATCTAATTTCCGTCTTCGTAGGCCGAAAGAGTTAAACTGTGTTTAAATCGTTTCTTAGTCACAATGTCACAAGTTTGACCCCAAATCACTCACTATTTTACTTTATCACTTAATTTTGT
This sequence comes from Eupithecia pulchellata, assembly GCA_963931895.1. Classification (NCBI taxonomy): domain Eukaryota; kingdom Metazoa; phylum Arthropoda; class Insecta; order Lepidoptera; family Geometridae; genus Eupithecia; species Eupithecia pulchellata. The sequence continues at coordinate 2,950,164 of OZ007520.1, read as the reverse complement.
GTCTCAAAACAGCGTAGATATATTTTACCAAAACATTTTTCAGACTGTTAAATTATATATTTATATGAATAGACTTGTATTTGTAGTTTCGATAAATACCTGGATGTTAGTACAAAGCCTGAAAGTTTATTAAAAAATGAATAATGTTATACTCTTAATAAAAAAATAAAAACATTTATGTTAATTAAGGCCACCAATCCATTCCATCCCGTAACTCCTGTCCATAACGCTCAAGCGAGCGAAATACAAGCGTTATAATGATAATGCTCATTACTAATGAGTAATTACTGTCTGTTGTGAGTAGGTACAATAAGTAATTTATATCGAGTGGCAGAATTGTCCGCTAGTTAAATAAATAAATGAAAGTGACTCAACTTCATCATCATCATCATCATCATCACCAGCCTATAGTCCACTGCTAGACATATATGTATAATATTTATATTTTTTTATATAAACTCAACTTACTTATAATGGTAATGTTTCATGGCTATAATTATAATAAAAACTTGATGAGGTACCTGTAGTTTGTTTGCAACAGTCTGCAGTTAGCTCAATTGTTTCAATTGTAAATACTAGCTCTAATTTAGTTAGATAATGGTGATTTACATTGTTAATAAAGGTTTTATGGTTTTATTTATCGATGTATTTTGCCTAAAGATTCATTCGATATAATTCGTATAAAAACTTACGATGATTATTCTAGTTGATTTTCTATGAAAAAGTACCTACTGAAACTTATAGTTTTAGGTTAGCAGTCACTCAAGTCTGTCTTGCGATTTATACCGGAATTAACTCGTGAAATACCCTGGACAAAAAGAAGTAGCAAATATAGCAACGAAAATCTTTTGAAATATTTATTTTTAAGTATATAAACTATTGAACAAATATACGAAAAACTATTATAACTATCTCAAAAGCAAAATCGATTGATATGTCAATCGATTTTGCTTTTGAGATAGTTGAAATTGAAGCGGTCGGAAAAGCATCAGGACATGACTATTTGACTGTCAGTCGAACTACGAAAAATAATATAAGAGCGTGGATGGAGAAGTTTTTGAGAACTGAACTGTTTTCTACCAGTCATTGTCGACGATCAAAATTAATAAACATATCAGGCTGAAACTTTGCTTGCATAAATTTCTGGACTGGTTTTTTTTAAATAAGCTTCAAAGCAAGACTTAATTCTCTCTTAATTCTTCTTTCTTCTTCTACTTAATTAAACAGCTAAAACTATCGAACCTGTCATTGAATTTGATGGAGGCGTCGCTCTGCGGGTCGTATTGGAAGCGCATCAAGTGCAGATGCAGAACTGGCGGGAACTGGTCGAAGCGCACCCCTAGGAATAAATATTAACAATCAACGACGATAAGGGCACCTACGTACTTTACGGTAATCGACTATTTAAATTAGAACAGGCCGCGCCGGGGTGTACCGAGTACGGATTAGAAACTTTATACACTTTGTGTAGTACAGTCTTGTGTTTTTTTAAGGATGATCCGTTTCCAGTCCTGCAAGCGCATTCTTTAAGGGCGCATACAACCTCAACTCTGTGCGAAAAGGCTAGACATATGATTTTGCGTTCATAAGAGCGGGACAGGGCATTGCAACGCAAGTTCAAAAATCACCAAAAATCAAGTTTTAGCTTATTATCTATTAATTATGACATTATTTGAAAAAACCGAAACATATAACATTTTTATTATACTTAATTCTATTACCACGCTTATTGTCAAGATCTGAACTTCTGTATTTATTGAGAAATTTAGGTTTCAGTAAAAATTTAGAGGTAACTTTGCGATTTTTTTCTATCGAGAAAATTTTATGGAATCGTGTTTTCGAAACATATGATCGATAGATTAAGCCCTGAACTTTACCATATATCAATTTCAAAGTTAAATATTCAGTAGTTTAGACGATATGGACATCCGGCGGAGTTGAAAATTAGCAGTTTGAGGTTACCCTTAAACGTTCAAAATCGAACTCGAATGGACTCAAGTGACTTTACTAATAATAACTGTTCAAATTGAACTCAATTTGAACGCTATTTTGTCAAATTAACAAACGAATCTTGTTCATTTGACAAGTGAATTCGATTTCATTGCTCGAAATGAGTTTACAGAATGCGCCTGCTGACCCGTCTACTAACATAACGTCTACTACCACCCCGGCGTCGGCCCAGCCCAGACACGGACTGATATAATATAAATCTGGAACGCGGGTAAGCATCCAACCTAAGAAAGCTGAAAGATAAAATATGTACGCGAGAAAATAGTTTATTTCGCACTACAAAGTGGGTGCAGAACAAAATGCTCGGCTCGTTGCGGCCCATAGTAACAGTTGGTTAACTCATATAGGGGCATAAGTGGCAGAAAACGTTTGAGATTATTTAGTTCAAAGTTTATTGATTGTTCTACAGTTATTGCAGTAAAATTTCAATGACTTAAATAAACTTAAACTATAAATTTAAGCATTCAAATTGATAGTTTGTTTATTTTAGTGAACGACGGACGGGAGGATTGTTATTCATCAGCGCGTAACGTCCATTGTTTACACACACACACACTACAACCACTCATTCCACCGCGCTTTCACCCAAAAACTTTATTCATAGTTTTTACTTGTAGAGTAGAATTTTCTAATATTATAACTATTATTACCTTATAAAATAGGCTAAGAGAGTCTACAGCGAATCACTGTAACCTCGCCACACGGCTCTCAGAGACCTAGTATGAGCGGCAAAGCTGTGCTTATGTAAAGATGTACTACATACACTAAAGACAATATATTGTGTGATAATATTTCCTTATACTATTTGGTTTGTGGATATGACATTAAAGAGATTAAATGCTGAACACGCGGTAAGTTCAGTATTTTCTTTATTTTTTTTTTGTGAGACAAATGCTTTTCCTCTGTCTTGGAACGCAATTGATTATCACATGCAAATGTACACAGAATACTTCTACTGCACTGCACTTTGTCTGATAATTAAATTCCCTAATTCGGCTCTTACTGTATCAAGGCATTACCCCGGGCTAAAACAGCTGTTCCATCTATTTTATCAATTAAAATACATTTAAAAAAATTCTTGGTTAGCTTGCGATACCTATCTTAAGCATTTTAATGCCTGTCATAGTTTTATTGCGTATAGTTTAGGCAGAGATACGAAGTTGCCCTTTTTAGCCATCAAACTGTATTTCCGCGGATCGGGGCAAAGCCTTTAAGCTCTCTCTCGCTCCAACTCAGCCCTTATATACAAAACTTACTCTGCGTATCCTAAATTCTGGCTCTATTATGCGCACTGGTATAAATAATGATAATAATACCTTTCTCAGCCTCCTGAAGGCCGTGCTCGCCGGCGTCGTACTTGTTGTCTCCGTCGAGTAGCTCTGTGCTTATGTAGTCCTCAAACGATTCGAATACTGAAATAACATCATAGTGATAGAATATTCTGGTTACAGGCGTTCGCACTCTATACTGGTACGCGCTTTGCACGTGCCAACCTTATGAGGAAGTTATGTGATTCTCACAGAACTTTTGAGGTTATGTTTAATAAGAATGTACGTAGGTAGAAACAATCACCATTCTATATTTTCATTTAATATTTATTGTCAAGATGCATTTAGATCTAGATAGGAAGAACTTAGGGTGCATTATTCAATAAATATTTCTCGGAATTATTATACTATAGTATACAGAATTATTATAGTATAGTAGTGAACTAGGGTTAAAGCTTTTAAAAATGGTAAAAAGTGAAAGAAAATAATCGAAGAGAAAATAACAGAAATGAAAGGAAAAATAAATTACAAGCGATCTGAGGTCGGGAATTGGATGAGGGCGTGTTAGGGGTTAAAAACGGTTTCTCTCTATTTTCGGCAAAACTAAAAGTCGTATAATGAAAAGGTTAAATGGCAAAGTTAAGTAACAAAAAATCTACAACTTTAGTATTCACACTTTTTTCACCTAACCTCAAAATTTATGTGAAAAATTAAGATATCATGTATTTAGTTTTTTATGTTTTTTACATATACATATTTATCCACAAAATTTGGTGAAAACGCTTCTTTTTATTTCCCACATACTTTCTAATTTATTTGATTTGAATATTTAATTTCCACCTTGTTTTGACTCAATATCGAAAAGGAACCCAATTTTCAATAACAAATCCACGCGTCAAAAAAAACATTTTAAAAAAATCGCCTTTTTGTTTGTTATAATCTCTGCTTGCTGATGATCTAAAATTTATACACATTAGAGAATCGTACAGAGTTTAAGTAATATAGGGAAGTTTAACTTTTTGTAAAAGAATCCCAAAGAATGGCTTTTGAGTTGTCAAAATATTAACTCTTGTACCAGGCTCGCTGAGGAGACAGTTATATACAATATAGAGTTACCATTTACATATATTCTGTGGTTGGTTTTCAAAATTTTGCAACGTTTTATTAACATTACCTATAAGTAGAAAAAAAAGGCATTTAAAATTTTCCGATATTATATTAGCTTCTGTGGCTAAGAAATCCTGATTACAAAAAAAGCATAATTTATTCATTGTTGTAGTTCTGATTCAAATTAAATATATACCATATGGAGGCTTACTAGTACTACTGGTAGTACTAGAGATACAACGGTACTACCAGTTGTACTTCTTAGTAGTACTACTGATACGGAGGCACCATAAATGCATTTGCATTTACCTCGATGGAAGTACTACTCTTTCGATTAACGGAGCTACTCACTATTTTTCATTCCTTTCACACTGAGCTGGATGTCATAGAATGTTTCGTTGCGAGAGCTAGTACATGTTACATTTTTGCATTTTATAAATGACGTCATTTTGCCTTCGAACAAATTTGCCACCGTAGCTTCAACAGCAGTTCCCTTCATCCTATTGTCAAGCTTTTCTAACAGCACCTGAAAGTTGCAGTCATACGTCGTTATTTTGTTCAGAAAACTTGAACCTACAGTTGACGACGAAAATTGTATTGTAATACATTAATGCTTCTGTTCACTCGCAAACATTTTGAAATGGCTGGATTGATTATCTTTTTAGGGAAATATATAGCAGTAAATCATGATGATACCAGAGGATGGACAGCTGAGCGGCTACATCCAGTGTGTATTAACGCCTTCGATCACCTATCTGCCTAATAATCTATACTATCTATCTATACTAATATTATAAAGAGGTAAAATTTTATTGTTTTTTTGTTTGAATTGAATAGGCTCCGAAACTACTGGACCGATTTGAAAATTTATTTCACCATTAGAATCCTAAATTTTCAGTGATGAACATAGGCTACAGATATTTTAAAAAAATTAGGGTTCCGTATTTTGATTTATACCCGTGCAAAGCTGGGGCGGACCGCTAGTAATATTATAAAGAGGAAACATTTTATTGTTTGTTTGTATGTTTGTTTGTTTGAATTGAATTGAAACTACTGGACCGATTTGAAAAAATTGTTTCACCATTATATTCCTAAATTTTTCGTGATGAACATAGATTATAGAATATCTTCAAAAAAATTAGGGTTCCGCATGAAAATTTATCTTTTTGTTAACACCCGTACAAAGCCAAGGCGGACTGCTAGTGGTGAATATTACAAAAGCTCCTTGTTTGGGTACGAGATTTGTTAAACAATGGAAATAGCAGATGAGGGAAATTATGATATGTATAAGTAATTATGGCAAATGAAAGGTGTAAGTACTAATAAAATGTTGAACGTACTCGTAAAAATTCTTGGACATCGTGTTGCATGAAAGAATCAAGAGTCTCCCATCCAAAGCTCTTCGTCAGTTTCTTTGTTGCCACGGGCTTTTCCGAAAACTCGAGATCGTAGAACACTCTTTGAAGAGCGAAGGCAACTGATCTAGAACTGTCGACACCAACTGTAGGAATTTTGTATACCGCTTTCCGAAAAACATTGGTAAAAAACAGAGTTTGTAGTAGAGAGTTCATGTAGCAAGTTGCTCCTTGGTTTTTTAGACCTGAAAACCATTATTTCATGCAATAAATGTGTAACATATTTATCGGGTAGGATTACTGCGTAGTATGCAAACATTATTTACATACATGAATGTGATCTTTTGTATTAGATTGAGTGGTATGACGAATGTTTGCAAGTATGTCCAAAGTTGTTAAGGGTCTAAAGTCATACGCTAGTAATAACTGATAGCATTCGCAAATCTTACCCACATATCCGGTGTGTTTCTTGGAGTCCCAGCAAACACCGTGGGGAGCCTCGGCCATGACGTGAGCATCGATTGTAATGCTGTCGTTGACAACAAAGCCGCTGTCAGGATTCATTAAATTTTCCCATGAAATGAAATGGGCAAAGCCCCAGTCGTTTTCTTTGCTATAAAACAGAAACTTGTTGACTCGACCTTCAGAGCGCAGAGCGGGTTTAGGTATACATATAGGTAAGACTCTGCTATTAAAAAATTAATGAATGGAGTTTTAAGTTATTTTTTAAATTAAAATCTTCTTTCAGTAAAATGTTTCATCTACTATATTAAAGGTACTTTTCCTCCATGAGGCAGATCCGTGGGAATCATGTATATAATTGGCTCTCTAAATATTTTAAGTTTTATGCTATAATTAAAAGTTATCTTCTATAGCTTAGACATTGGATATTTTATCAAGAAAAACTAAACGTTTACATTTTTGTAGATATTAATTTCAATGCTATGAAAAACTAACAGCTTCCTAAAGCGAACATTACTACGAAAAAAATATCTACACCCTCACCAATGATACATATGGTGCAGCTTCCTGCAAAGATTTTCCCCATCAGATTTATGCGTGATCAGCTTCAGCTCTCCCAAGCTATAGCAGGACCACCCCGGTGAGTCGCACTCCCCATTGCACTGTATGAATATGCCCAAAGACTTCTGTTGTCGCCGTTCCGGGGTAGCTGTGTGGCGGACCAGGACAAGTAACCGCCAGGGGAGACACCTGATGTAGCACGGGGGAGAGACCACTTGATCCGTGAGCTCGCTAATGTTCTGAACAGTGAATGAGAACGAAGCCTCGGCTCGAGCTATATCATCATCGTCAGGTAGTTTTGCCTGTAAACAAGGTACATATCAGGAATCTCCGGATATTAAACGCTAGGTTAAAAGATTTATAGAAAAACTCACAGGAAGATTCATTTGCAAAGTGGGTGCAGTTTCAACGCCGCCTGGGTCAATCATATTGTTGAAAAGTAAAACTGCAAAGACAACCGTTAAAAACTACCATTCATAGAAAAAGCATTCAATATTTTGTGATAATTATGTTTAAGCACAGTTATTTTATCCAGGAATACTTACTTTATCTCCAAATAAATACCGTTTTATAGCAAAATAAAAATCAAGAAATGTAATTGTTATTGTAAATTTATCAGATACTTGGGTCCATGACATACGACATCCATCATAATCGTAACTGTCAGTTTGATGTTCACAATTTGAAAATATAATGAAAAATATGAAAGGTAATCAAAAACTTTTTCGAAACATGCTCATAGAACCGTGTAAACATTATGGTTTTATATTCTCATTGGAAACAGAGGAAGAAACTCGCGGCTTGTTGACGACGCAGCGGGCATGCCACGGCCTTCGTCGCGCCTTCGCGGCGCAATCACATCGCTTTGTCATCGCTTGCAAATCGCCAATGTTATTGAATTGGACTCGAAACGTCCGGTTCGAGACTGGAGTTAAATTTTTAGATCCGACAAAACTTGGATACGTATTCGATGGACAAAAGGAACCTTATTTTCCTACATAACGTTTTGTACAAACCTTTCGTGTGCGAACCGACACCCACTTTGCCGGTTTTATAAAATCTCGGTCATCGCAGCAAGCTCCGTAGTCTATTTTAGAGTCAGGAGCGCACAGTATTGAGTAACTCGATTCTAGACTGTTCGTTAGCCCAGGATTTAACATCGGCGCTTCCAAAAATCTTTGATTGATGAAATATTTCTAATTTCATGTTAAGAGTAATCGTAGCAAGTTATTAAATTCGTAGCGATTTCGTAGCTTTTTCGTAGCAAGTTCGTAGCAAGCATGTAGCTCAGTTTTTATAGCACTTATATTACGTATTTATGATTCACGCATAACACAAGTAATCAATTAATCATAAAATAAATTTGACTGACACTGCGATCGCTTTTGTCTAGGACTGCGGCGGATGAGTTTTGCCTCTAATTGCAAACTTTTTATAATACACTACGATTTAATAACTTAACTCAAATTCAACAACTTAAAGTTTTAATAGGCTTGTGAATACATAGTTGTTTGTTGTTCTAATTTATCTTCCAAACCTCTAAACTTTACTTTTCGCTTTTAGGATATTAATGTAGGTATGAAATTAGACGGAGCTTTGCTTAACGGACCTGTATGTGTTTACACTTTAAGGCATCTATAAAGGATAGAATACAAAGGTTCTATTAGACAACGTTCCGTTATTTAAACTCGAATACAATAGACATTTGGCGCAGAGTTAGTTTTTTATCGTCTTATAAAAACACAAACATTTTAACTTCACACTTTATTCACAATCACAGCACAAAAAAGTTCAATTAACATTATCGCGCGAATTCGACCACATGACACCAGACGACCGAATCGTTCCTCTGCTCGGTCACAACCACCTGTTAAGGCTCAAGGTCCGTCCAGGAGGGACCTTCCCCCGCGACCGGGCATAATCACTGGGGGCTTATTCTCGATCACATAGGAGATACTTTGCCCAAAACGTGTGATGTTAGAATGTTTTCTAAATACGGATTGAACGATTCCACGCCACTTTCTTGTCATATCTATGTAATATGTTTGGATGAACAATAGAGTATTCTGGTCGTTTTCTATGTATAGTAAAAAATATATATCTATGTAATCTATTGTATTATGTATATCAGTCATCTAGTACCCATAACACAAGCTCTGCTTAGCTTGGGGCTAGATGATGCTGTGTGAATTGTCCGGCATTATTTATTTATTTATTATAATTTATTAATAGTGAATAAAGGCCCAGTTCAAATCTTGCCCAATCGAAAAAAGTGGAATCGGAAAAACCGTATTGAGAACATTGTGTGACTTTACACGGTTTGGGCATGGAATCTCTTACTATGTCATATAGAACATAAGGGTCCTGTCAGATAAACGCGCTCGCTAGACAACTAATGTTGTGACTGAGAATTCAATTTTTCGGTTCCACATGAAGGCTTGTTTATGAATCGCTTACGTTTTAGAACAGATTGTGACCTCACGCGGTTTGGGCAAGGAATCTCCTGTCATAGAGAATAAGGCCTATGATTGCTCGTCCGCGTCTGGTCACGGTAATATCGTAGTCACGTGGTCGTACACGTGAGTCCTATCAATGCAAATACAAAAGAGTATTTTCTATATTGAACACCCCCCCCCCCCTCCCCTTTATATTGGCTGCGATCCAAATACAGGGGTAAATTTTACAGAAAACGTGCGCGAAATGAGCGTTTTATAAAGCGAAATAACTTGAAGTTATTTATTTATATTATTTCTCTGGAAAAATCAAATGTCTCAATTTTTATTTTAAATCTTGCTGTGTTGAAAACCAATATCCAATTATCAAGCGCATTTAGTTTGAATACCATTGAATCTTTGAAAATGTTATTTAATGGCGGTGGATTTGTGAAAGCGAATCATAAAAACATTTGATACAGTCAACTAAAAAAATAGCAATGAAAAATATATCACAAATATATTCTGCTAAAAAAATATCGTTTAATTTTTTTAATATCGTACCTACACTAAAAACAAGAAGACCTAACAAAGAAGATATAATAACGATACTTGCGGGACGCCTACACCTTACGTTCTTGACTAATAGGTTCTCTTTTTGAACTCTATCTGATAAATATTATGCTTAATGTTGATTGCATTGTTCCTTATTCCATATCGTGTCAATTTCTCAGTTAATATACAATGATGTACAAAATCTAGAGCCTCAAAAAGGTCACAGTTTATACCAATAACGTTTTCTCAGGCATCCAGGCACCCCAGGCATTCAAATATATGGTATATTACAGGTGTACCAAGGCCAAATAGACTTTTATGGAACAGCATATTAAGGTTGATATGGGAAGGCAACTGACTATATTTTTCTTAACTGTAGGAAGTATTGAAATTCGGATTTACGGCAATTATCCTGCGGCTACGCAAACTTGCTGAAAGAAGAAACTCTGTCACAGTGTAAAAAAAAGACTGATTGCTTTACAGTAAAACCGAGCAAAGCGGTTACATTTATAATACACACAGCATCATCTTGCCCCAAGTTAAACAGAGCTTGTGTTATGGGTTTATAGGTACCTACTAGATGACTGATATACTTAAGTAAGTATATCAGTCAACTAGTATAAATATAGATAGATTATGAACTTAAACATGAAACCCGTAGGCTCTTCTACCAAATTGAGTATCAAGATTACTTTAATAAAAGTTCAGTGAACATTTTTTTTTATAAATTATAAATAAATAATGCTGGACAATCCACACAGCATCATCTAGCCCCAAGCTAAGCAGAGCTTGTGTTATGGGTACTAGATAGATGATTGATATACATAATACAATATTATTAAATAGATAGATATTTTTTATTATACATAGGAAACAACCAGAACCCCCGAACAAATATCTGCATTAATAAAATACATTATCATACATTATCACGCGGCTTCGGTCACAAGTCACTTGACGCAATACAAACCAATCGCTCCACACAGAAGTCTGAATAATAGTGCCTTATTATTATTATTTAGATTTCTGTGCTCTGCCTCTATTGTGCTAAGCAATCCTATACTAAAGTCCAAACAAGAGACTGTTACTGATTTCATCATAAGGCTCATAATTAAATAAAAAGCAATCTTAAAAAATATATAATTATAATATTAAAATGCCACGACCGAAGGGCATATCATAGTGCACGCTTGCAGGCTTTCGAACCTGTTAGAGTTGCCGCCGCAACCGCTCCACGAAAAGCCTTTACAAATGCGCTCGTTTATATCGTAATACCACCTGAGGAGAATAAACATTTTATATTTATTAAGTACCAGCGGTCCGACCCATCTTCGCACACAGAAAAATTATTTTTCATGCTGATCCCTAACTTTTTTTGAGAATATTCTATGTTCTAGCCTATGTTCATCAGGGAAAAAGTAGGTTTCTAATGGTGAAAGAATTTTTCAAATTGGTCCTGTAGTGTCGGAGGCTCGGAGTCAATGCCGGAGCCTATTCAATTCAAACAAAGAATAAAATCTTGATTTTAAATTTTATTTTAAATTTAATCTTTGATACTAACATTAGCATAGAAATTACTAACAAATTATGGATCAGTGAAATCCGAAATAAAATAAATTTAATTTTTAAATATTAGTATAGATAAGTAAGGAAATTGGCACACCACAGAAAGCGGTAGTGCGCACGACGATGTTTGATTCCAATTTCATCGAATTATGAGAGTAAAGAAATGTGGAGTGCACCGATGTTGACGCACACACTTGTGGGCTATAATTACACGCCCTGCACACATGCCAAGTCTAAGTAAGAGTTACAGCTGTGGCATAAGTCGGGTAGGAGAATCATATTATTCATGCGAAAATTTCCCAGAAGACCACCTATTATATATTATACCTCTAGTTACCACCTATTTCGTAAAACAAATAATACCTATATACACTTCTATAAATAAGAACAAATCACTTTGAGTGATTGTTTGTCGATCATCTTATCCGTAGACGGACGAGATTGTAATAAAAGGTACATCCCGGTTCAAGATCGATCCGATGCCAGACCATTAGTTGATTAAACCACAGATTTAACCTATAAAACCGCGCGCCATTACTGATACTAATCCATAGTAAAAACCTGTTGTCTATCACTCACTCGTCATTATGACAGTGATACATCATGACATTTCTTTATTTAAAAACAATATCTATATCTATAATCTATAAATATTATAAAGAGGAAAGATTTGATTGTTTGTTTGTATGTTTGTTTGTTTGTTTGAATTGAATAGGCTCCGAAACTACTGGACCAATTTGAAAAATGCTTTCTCCATTAGAATCCTAAATTTTGCGTGACGAACATAGGCTATGTTATATTTACAATAAAGTTAGGGATCCGCATGAAAAATTCAATAATTGAACCGTGCGCTGTATTATTCAACCTCTTTTTCTATAATGGCGCGTCATAATAGAAAAAGAGGTTGCGTATAAATGCGTATAAATTATCTATACGTTTAAATTGAATAGGCTACGTAACTACTGGACCGACTTGAATGATTCTCTCATCATTAGAATCCTTAATATTCTCGATGAACATAGGCTATATAATATCTTCAAAAAAATTAGGGATCTGTAATAAAAAATATTTTGTTGTTAAATACCTACCACTGCGAAGCCAGGGCGGACCCCTAGTCTCTTATAAAGGGGTCGGGGTGTCGCAAAGAGGTTCCCATACATTTTTTTTTTTCAACATTAGAACATTAGCAATATTGTAATACATAGTTACAAAAGAGATAGCCGAAATTTTGAGGAAAAACAAAAAAAAATATTTATTTTAGACTTTACTTTTTTGTAAAAACGTTGGTTTTTGCTGGAGTCGATGCCGGAAAGTTTCGCGATCGCGATAGCCCCGGCGCTGCGGGAAGTGCAGTCTCTCCGCCATTGCGTAACAAGGGACAGGCACCGCGCGAGCCGCAGTGGCTGAGGCTGGTCGCCGAAGGCGACCAAAAAGCCGGAGCTGCGGAGGAGGTGAGTTACGGCTGCACTCCCTTCGCGCCTCCGGCTTATTATACACGGTGTAACAAAATATGTGTACTAAGCGAAAGGGGGTGAATTTCCACCCCCCAGGGGACCAACTTTTGTTCCACGACTTTTCGAATTTCGATCGGTATTTTGGAAAAAACTGCATCAAAGTTTCAACATGGATAGCTGTTTTTTTACGAAGTGACAACCCTAAAGGCAGGGGTTTCTTGTACCTGTGACAATGACGTCAGTATGGGCATAGATGTAGAGTAATAGATAGGTAGATAGATAGATTAGGTAGTCTCCCGCCCCGCCATAGCTGAACTCTACGAAGATAAATACCTACCTAACTGCAGTGGTAGTAGGTATGTATAGGCTACCCAGATAAGGAAATAAAAGAGGGAAAAAAATAAAAAAAATAGTATAAATAAAATAGGAATTTTTAATTTTCTACCCCCAACAACTGATCACCATTGGGGTCTGAAACCTCCCCCTTCGGCTTAGTACACATATTTTGTTACACCTTGTATACACTCTAGGGGCGTCACGCACAAGACCACGTGGAGTCGGGGTACTCTGTGTCAGATCCGCCACTCAAATTGAACCTAATCAACTCTTATCGGAATGCTCTGTATCGGTATTTGTATCTGTATCGGACACAGTTTGATCTCTAGCGCCGAGGTCATTGAACTTTGGGGTCAATCAGCTGAACCAAAGTTGCACCCCTAGTGACCCTCTTTACGATGGCATAAGAAAAAATATATATTAAATATATAATGTATATATATGTCGGCGCGAAGACGTTATTTCTACACTACGATCTAGTTTTAAGAATTAACTGAGTGTTTAAACCTCTAAAATTAACCAAGTCATCGACTTGGTTAGGTTTCCTATAAGAACTTTGTGATAATTCAAAAACATCGCCCCGAGTTTGCTCCTTTGTTATTGTGAAAACGCTAGGCAACCTTTTGCTATAAATAAAGCCACCGGGCGAGTAAAACATTCAGTCTTGCTCGAGCTGTCGGAGGGAACGGACCTCCCTAGAATAAATCAAACGTTCTTGTTTCTAACTGCTGTTTCATTGGGACTACCTTCTATCGAGGAATATCCGGACAACGAAAATCGTGACGTCATCACTGCTGACGTCATCAACTGTGTCGTGGGATCGTTCGGGCCAGGAATCTCTTGCACGAGTCGTCGGTTGGATGGAGCGGACTTCTACCAACAGGACAATGATGATAGTGACGTCAGTCCTGGTGACGTCACCCATTTTAAAAAGCGTAACGAGGGTTCTTCCTTCGTCATCAGAAGTGGGATCAGGGCCTGCTAGCGCTTCTGATCCAAACCACCCTGCGAGGTCATCACTGCCTCAATAACTTCATAACCACGTACCAGCCAGTAAAACCACTACTCCGGGGTATAACAACCACGGATACACCAAGCCCCTCTATGGCAGGAAAAGCCGAACGCATAGACAGTCCTGGAGAATGATAAACGACCGTGGAAAATTGCCCTTGATCATCTCCGCCCAACAGGCAAACAACAAATCGTGTCGGCGGGAGAACCTAATCCACACGGTCCTCGAAACACTTTCTACTTCCCGTGCTGTATTTGTGAGCTAGAACGATGGGTAAACAACCGTGGAAGATGGCCCTAGATTATCTCCGCAACAGGCATGCAACAAACCATGTCGGCGGAAGAAACCAATCCACACGGTCCTCGAAACACTTTCTACTTCCCGTGCTGTACTTTGCGAGCTAGAAACGATGGATAAACAACCGTGGAAGATGGCCCTAGATTATCTCCGCCCAACAGGCGTGCAACAAACCGTGTCGGCGGAAGAAACCAGTCCAGAAGGTCCTCTGAACACTGTCTACTTCCCGTGCTGTACTTTGTGAGCAGGCGTGCAACAAACCATGTCGGTGGAAGAAACCAATCTACTTCCCGCGCTGTGTACTTTGTCAGCTAGACACGATGGATAAACAGATAAGTTGATAACCACTTTTACTTGCGAGCGTTCATGCTTCATTACAAACTACATCTCACTTCCTATTCTTATCCTCCTAATCTACGAGAAACCTCCGAGTACCATCTACGAGAAACCTCCGAGTACCATCTACGAGTACCATCTACGAGTACCATCTACGAGAAACCTCCGAGTACCTATAACCTCCGAGAAACCTATAACCTCCGAGAACCTATAAACTCCAAAGACCTTACCCATTTTCGTAATACTTACAACTCGTTGTAGTATAAACAGGTACCAAACTTAAAAGCAATTTCTCTTTGTTACAGAATCTACGAGAACATACGAGAACCACACAGCCATGACCAAATTAAACTAACCTTTTCGAGAACCTCCGAGAACCATCTACGAGAACCTCCGAGAACCATCTACGAGAACCTGCGAGCACCATCTACGAGAACCTGCGAGCACCATCTACGAGAACCTGCGAGCACCATCTACGAGAACCTCCGAGCACCATCTACGAGAACCTCCGAGCACCTTCGATATACAAACTAAACTAACTTCTTCGAGTACCT
This sequence comes from Eupithecia pulchellata, assembly GCA_963931895.1. Lineage (NCBI taxonomy): Eukaryota > Metazoa > Arthropoda > Insecta > Lepidoptera > Geometridae > Eupithecia > Eupithecia pulchellata. Next base: position 2,934,859 of record OZ007520.1, on the reverse strand, counting down.
TCCAAGCTAAGTAAACCTGACCTTCTACGAGAACTAAACTAACTTCTTCGAGAAACTTCCAAACTAACTTAACCTGACCTTCTACGAGAACCTCCGAGTACCATCTACGAGTACCATCTACGAGAACCTCCGAGAACCATCTACGAGAACCTCCGAGAACCTTCGATAAACAAACTAAACTAACTCCTTCGAGAAACTTACAAACTAAACCTGACTTTCTACGAGAACCTTGTTTGCAACTCGATGGAGTTGTACACAGATACCAAACTTAAAAGCAAAACCTTTGTTACAGTTACAGTAACCGCTGATCCGGCTGGTGCAGAGCGGCGCACCGCCGTGCAGAATGGCCGTGTCGGCGCGAAGACGTTATTTCTACACTACGATCTAGTTTTAAGAATTAACTGAGTGTTTAAACCTCTAAAATTAACCAAGTCATCGACTTGGTTAGGTTTCCTATAAGAACTTTGTGATAATTCAAAAACATCGCCCCGAGTTTGCTCCTTTGTTATTGTGAAAACGCTAGGCAACCTTTTGCTATAAATAAAGCCACCGGGCGAGTAAAACATTCAGTCTTGCTCGAGCTGTCGGAGGGAACGGACCTCCCTAGAATAAATCAAACGTTCTTGTTTCTAACTGCTGTTTCATTGGGACTACCTTCTATCGAGGAATATCCGGACAACGAAAATCGTGACGTCATCACTGCTGACGTCATCAACTGTGTCGTGGGATCGTTCGGGCCAGGAATCTCTTGCACGAGTCGTCGGTTGGATGGAGCGGACTTCTACCAACAGGACAATGATGATAGTGACGTCAGTCCTGGTGACGTCACCCATTTTAAAAAGCGTAACGAGGGTTCTTCCTTCGTCATATATATAAAAAAATACATGTCGAAAATTTTCTAAGTGTGGGACCCTTTTTGCGACACCCTAACCAAAAACTTACATGGGATAATATCCATCACAAGTCCCAAAGTCCGGCTGCAACCGGCATGCGATCTTATTACTTAAATTGGCAATAAGTGGCTTATGGCCATCGTCTGAAAGTAAATTATTAGTAATTTAAAACCGAAACGCAAAAGCCACATGTCTAGACTTTCTGCGACCTTCAGCCTTCATTATCATCAGCGAAACCTAATCAACAACCATTCATTAGATCGCACATAAGCTCTGCTCAGCCTGGGGCTAGATGATGCTGTGTGGATTGTCCAGCACTATTTGTTTATTCTTTGGTCATCATCATCTTTATGTATCATCGTCATTTACTAAATCATTGGCCTATACTATCCAGGTAAAATGGTTAATGTGTTACCACAGATAACATAATGTACCAAGTGTTTATCGACACTCAAAAACTACAGCCCATTGTCAATAGCCCCATTTCAGGATCTGCTTTCCGTTTTGTCGCATAAGGAGATAAGCTAGTATATCAAACAAATACGTACCGCTACACCGGTCTTGACATTCAGCCAACGTTAAGAAATTGTTGAATTTCGTCGGACACCCCTTGTACGTGAAGGTTTTGCAATCATCCATCTTAATATCGAAGTAAAATCTATCGAAGTAAAATAAAATTAAAGTGTCTGATTGTAGTGTCAAAATAATTGTGTAAAAATTAAAAATACGTCTGCCTCAATGTCAAAATCCTATATAATATGCCAACCAAGTCCTGACCGTTGTTAAGAAATAAACTACGAGTTAACTACGAGTTATTAAATAAATCTGATACTTAATTATATACTTAGATGTTCCTATCATTACATACAGTATTCGCAATATTCGAAAATATTGAAAAGCTTGCATGCCCCTATGATGAACGAGTTCTGCAGTAATTTACCGTCACAAATAGCTCATTCAAAAGATTAGGTCTACGAAGTGTGCCTATGTTGGTAAATAGTTGATGGTATGGCAGGTAACTGAAGGCTGTCGCAATATGAACTTTGCTGTTATTGTTATTTATAACTGTGTATTCAGATTTGTGCTTAAATTCGTAACCTTTGGGTGTATTTTACAGTGACTACGCGGCGTCGGCGTCGCAGCGTCGTCAACGCGGCCAGGCGCCAGCAGTCGCCGAATAGAGCCTCCACTATGGGTGCTGTGGTGTAACAGTCTAAGTGCACTTCAATATTATGGCACTTTTAAAAAAAACTGAGAAATTGTGAAGACAAGTCTTCGTCTATTTTAAATGGTAGGAAATTGTAAATTTAATGTGGTTCAATCGTACGAAAAGTGCGTTCCTAGTCAATGAGATTTCAGATTCAGTTTCCGCCGCCGAGCGAATACTTGCGAGTTATGGAGATAAACATGAAAGAAATTGTATTTCTTTCAAATTGTCAATGAGGTAGCTTGGAGCTATACTAAATTTTAGGATCCGAGGTGTTTTTACAGCAAATTCTGGATTACAAAAAAAATCTAGAGATTTTGCTGCGACACCGGACATATCCTGTTTTGTATCAGAACAAAAAGCAGTCTTGAAAAAAAATTGTTTCATTCATCATTACGCATATTTTTAGCAATTGTAGTCATATTTTAATTCATAGATGTCTTTGTATACAATATCATGGATTCTTCAACAGAGTATAGATAGACATATATTTAAGCACCTAGGCGAAGTAACATTATCTAATCTGTGAACCAGGTAGACTAGGTAGGTTTATTCTTATTTCATCTTTTACGTGCGATATCTTTTAGTTTGTACGTTTTGATTTGTCAAGTATGATCGATAAGAGTAGGCTGACCTCACATCAGGACATAAGTACCTTGATCTTTCAGCATTGTCCTGGCACTTATACCCATTGTATTGAAACTTGCACCAATAAGAATTATCCAAATCGCTTAAGCTAATTTCTGTAACAAAAAATAATAATGGTGCATGGACAAACCATACAGCATCACCTAGACCCAAAGTAAGCACAGCTTGTGTTATATCTGATTACTGATATATTTCATACATTATAAAATAGTTATAGTTTTCTAGTTAGAGTTTCGAAACGTTTATGGTCTCTCTCTGTCCGTCCTGTTTGTAATTTTTCATCTTCTAAAAACTTTAAAACTGAAATAAAAATTCATTTCTTGCACCTTCACAGATTATTAGATAAAAATGTTAATTACAGTACAAATTGTGATGTCGAAATTCAAGTCTTACAAGGTCAAATGTTGTATCAAATAAAAGGTTGTACCATTCAAAACTGAAGTTTCAGTAGGTTTCATTTCAATTCAAGGTGTTCATTAAAATTATTTGTTTAAAGTTTAGATTGGCAAATGTTCGAAAGCCTCGGCGCGCGAATTACACTTGCTCTTGACTGATCTTGTTATTTATAGGTACCTAATACAAACATTCAACACAAGCTCTGCTTAGTTTGGGGCTAGCTAGATATTACGGTGTGAATCATTATATTTTCATTACATTACAAAAGTATTCCACGGCTGGGCAAAGGCCCGACACTTGGTCCCTCCGTTGAGCAAGATGGACCTAAGCAATGTCATAGACTATAGACGAATAGGACCGTCATGCCATTGCTTCCTTGTTCTGCCGTGGCGCCTTACGCTGATGCGGCTCTACTGGGTCGTTATATTAATTATTTATTTTTCCCTAGACAAGAATAGAACCATACGAAACCGCTTGCGTTAAACATTCAGCCTTTGCGCCACAGAGGTCGTCAATTAAAATTCATTGAGATAAAGTTTAGTAACATCTTGTAAAAGTGCATTATATAAAATATAAACCTATTTACTTTAATTTTCTGGGTTCATTAGTCCTTTATCCTAGCCTCCGTTTGTACCAAATGGTAACATAAAAATATATAAAAATCTGAAAATCATAGAACATAATTATTACGTTTATATTCTCTAGGGGCCTCTTACCGCTTAGTACCTACACCTGTTACGCGGTGTGTTTAAACTCAGTACCTAAGTAGTTTAATTACCCAATCTTTCTGTTATTGTGTCGAGTGGTTTCAAAACTTACTGACCTATTTAAATCTCACTGAGATACCTAGATACCTAATTCTGGTGTACCTTAACTAAATATTGTTAGCATAGCACAACAACAACAACAACATCAGCATATATCAGTCCACTGCTGGACATAGGCCTCCCCTAATGCGCGCCATAGGTGGCGTTATTTCATCTGGGGGTTTGTGCCCATAATCCCCACGCTGGGCATGCGGGTTGGGGATCGCAGTTCGGTGGAGTTGTTCTGCAGAGGGCTGCTGCCCGCCCCCCGGTGTTTTTCCCTTAGTCGCCTCTGACGACACCCACGGGAAGAGTGGGAGTGGTGAAATTCTATGCCAGCACCACACGAATATAGATATATATATATATATATTATAGCATAGCATAGCATAGCATAATTGGTCGCTAAAACTGCTCAGGCTGCTCGTATGATTCCGCTTCCGCGTAAAGATTTAAAGTCACCAGTTAGTCCGACAGCTTTTTCAATAGGACCAAGGTCTTTTTAATTCTCCAAAATAGGTAATCTTTTATCTTTGCTTTATTTCTTTTTTTTTTTTGCAACTCAACTTTATTTCCGTATGAATTCTGTGTATACAGAAGAGTACACGAACTGACAGAAACGAAACACTTCGTGTTGGAGAATTGCCCTGTACTTTTATACATTACTAGCGGCCCGCCCCGGCTTCGCACGGGTATTAAACACAAATTTCAGAAATTATACACGCTAACACGATGGGTTTCACAATTTTCATGCGGATCCCTTACTTTTTCTAACAGCATTGGGATTTTTGACATTGACTCGACACTCCATAACTGACACTGGCCGTAGAGAAAAAGCAAGCACAGTGCGCTATATATTCAACCTCTTTTTCTATTCTGACGCGCCATAATAGAAAAAGAGGTTGAATATACAGCGCACGGTTCAATTATTGAATTTTTCATGCGGATCCCTAACTTTTTGAAAATATTATATAGCCTATGTTCATCACGGAAAATTCAGGATTCTAATGGTGAAAGAATTTTTTAAATCGGTCCAGTAGTTTCGGAGCCTATTATTCGGATCAATTCAAACAAACAAACAAACAAACATACAAACAATCAAATCTTTCCTCTTTATAATATTAGTATAGATTAGTATAGATATAGACTACAAATTGTAGCCAAGCCTAGTTTGAAAAAGATGGCACCAAAAGAATCCACTTCATTAAAAATTACCGAGCCTTATAACCATCATAAAATAAGCCTAGCCCTATTTTACCCAATATTTATGCATTTCATTATTTTATTTTTCTCTCTTCTGTTAAATATACTTAGTCTCTTATTTACACCTATTCCACTAAGTTCAACTATAAGTTCAACCGTTGAACTAATTGCACCAAATTAGTACCTAGTTTAATAAGTAAAAATAAATATTTATTTTCCTAACTATGGATTTTTTTTGCATGCAGCCAATCAACACCGCACCGTGCGTACGATTTATGACCAACATAAGCGTTCATATCCTTTGATCAGTTGATGAGTTAAGTTGCATTCCATTGGTCGGTTTCGATCAGGTAACTGATTTTGAATACCACGGTAAAACATTAGGTACAAAAAAGAAATAAGACTATGTGCTTCTTTACCGGGTTTTGATGGAATAATAAGCTCCTCTGCAGCGTCTACATCAAGTTCCATAACTATGTCCCCTTCGGCTACTTTTACTGAAGAAATAAATATATGAAGAGTGGAAAATAAAAAATAAAATTTAGCACATGAATAAAAAGCCATGTTTGATAGTAAAATAACTTTTTGGTTTCAAAACATTTTATTGCATAAAAATCATATTACTTTAGGAATGTAAATTATAGCTACCCGTACGATAAGATGTTACGTAACCTGTTAGATGTAAAATGTAGGTAGCAGATTTTTCTCACTGGCGTGCACAAAAAACGTGTTATAACTTTTACCATGAAACTCAAAACGAAAAAGATTGGCTAAAAAAGTTAAGGCAAATTAAAACAAAAATCTTATTGCGAATTTCCTTAGTCAACATTATCAAATCATATATTGTGGTTACAAATTGAAAACTTTATATATTTAGGAAATACTATATTTCAATTTTAATGTAATGTTACCTACATCACATTAATTATTCCCGATGGCATAATGGGATTGAATTGGGAACATCAAAATATGTGTGAAATTTAAACCAAGTCTTTGATTCCAATTGAAATTAACATCCATTCAACAGGCAGAAAGAAAAACAATGCCTAAAAAACAATGAAAAGTAGAGGATTCTCCTCGTGCATAGCTGTCTTGATTGCGATTAAACTCCTCTTGATCTTACGATTCTAGTTACTCTCTCGTTTCGCTCGTGAGTACCTATTCTAGAATTAAGACTTGCGCACGGGCTTCCATGATGCCCATGAGGTGAGACTCTGCATAATGCATTCTTTGCATGATTTACTATAAATTTTCTAGCAGCGTAAACGCGTACAGAGCGGACCTAAGAGTACAACGTACCTCAAATATGGCTCGATGGAGGTTTTGCTCCGGTGCGTATTTGCTCATATTTTTTTCAAACTTTTTGGATATAAATATATTTCATGTTTCCATATTATTTACTGGGAACAGCTGCAGTCAGATCCCGAATAGCCGCTTCTAAAGCCGCCGTTTTAAAATCAGATGTTATTGATTTCCTCACCCTATCTAATATCCATTGTAACATCCACTTCTGCTGAATTCTTGCCTCCGCTCTATATTTCTTAGCGTGGTATATCATCCTACCTTCGGTGGAGGTATAGACTTGCATCAACCTCTCGCGAAAGATAGCCTCATATTGCATCGCTATATTCTCTTTCTTTGCGTCCATAAGGAGTTTCTGCCCGTCAGCTCGCCATTGAGCATCTTTGGACACCATAATCTGGTTTTTATAGATGGCTTTATCGTCGTCTAAGACCTTTTGCCAGCCCGCGACCACAGCATCCGCCTCTTTGTCCAAAGCGGCCCCTCCGGCTGGTCCCAATTTGACAGTCGCTAAATAAACAAGCAGTGCTATAGATAGGCCGCTGTAGTACTCGTGCTCTAGCACGTATATCTCTTTGCTGAGCAAATAATTAATGGTCACAAGTCCAAAAATATAGGGACCGGTAACACCGGTCTTCACGTTGAAAAATGTAAACCACTCTTGTGGTATGAATCCAAGTATGACGGGGCCTGCGTGGTCGGCTCTTTTAAAATCTGGTACTTTGAACGACTTTGTACTGCCCCCACCGCCTTTTTGGGGAGTTTTCCCTTTAATCCCACAACAAGCTTTTTTCTTCAATTTTGGACCGGGTCGCGAACACTTCGACAATGAGAGCACGAACATATTTTGATCAAACAATCGATTGGGCACTAGAAGTAGTCTTTTGAGACCGAGTTCATTAAAATGACGAAGCATCATGGTTTATTTAGCTATTAAAATAAATAAATAATACAGTGATTTGATTTGTTAATATAGCAAAGAGAATAAAACCACGTGATAACTGGATTTATTTCAAAAACCTAGATTAATTCAACTTCTTTTTTTAATGCCGCCGCTTAAATATATACATACCTACCATAGATTATTTTAATTTTGTTTTCGTTTATTGGCTGTGCTAAGGCTCTACTTCACTTCTTTTATAAGAGAAAGTATAGTCCAATAGTCATAGATAGAGCAAAAAGTCAATGCCGCCTTGAAGGCAAAGTGGGAACATTAACATTTATAATTGTTTTTATCGTGGTATTTCTTTCAAACCCTGATTATTGCTAAAGTTACTTGTAGTTTGTTTGCAGTTATTTGAATTTTTGAGGGAGAGATGAGGTTTTGCAATAAATATTGGAAAATGATGCCACTAACATGACGTATGACAGTATAATTGTCATTAATTTTGACTAGGTATTTGTAAAGAAGTATGAACTCCCCTACAGTTACATACTTAGAGCTATTTAGAACCTTACTTATAGTAGTTTAAGTTATTTCTCTGAAGGAATGAAGGCTATTTTAATACTTAGCCCATGTTTATCCCAGAGCATTCCTGGTAAAACCATTGAGGTCCTTAGAAAAACTTATACATAATACCTAATAGAAGCAAGAAACATAATTTATGAATTACGCTTGTATTCAATCTAAAAAAAAAAGTCAGGTAAATAAAAATATTAAAATTAAATCAAACTTTTATTAATGTAAACAATGTTTTAGTTTGGTATATCGTAGGTAGAGGTTGTATATCTTTAAATCTAAAGATTATTAAGCTTTCGACCTTATAGCTCAAAATTTAAAGTCGGTATTTAGCCGCACGCAGAAGAGGGTACTTGTCACCGGAGCACAGGCCCCGGAAGTCGTCCATAGAGAGGTCCATGATAGAGATACCGCCCAAGTTCTTGGACCTAGAACAGGAAACATGTATTGGAAACACGAATATTTATATTGACTCGCCGCAATGCTCCCCGCGTTATTAATAAATAGCTGGACGATCCACACAGTATCATCTATTTTGTCTAGTCACAACATGAGCTGGTCAATATCTGTCGCAGCGCATCAGTATTGGGTACACTTCCAACTGGTATTATATGGATCAGTTGAGCTACCTGTAGTTTGTTTGCAATAGTCTGCAGTTAGCTCAATTGTTTAAAATGTAAACACTAGCTCTAATTTAGTTAGATAATTGTAATTTCTTTTTACTAAAGGCTTTTTTGCCATCCTATAAAAGTCACAACGTAAGAAGATTGACAACTAATATTTAATACACATTACATAAGAGTTATTAAGATAATTATATTAATATACAAATAAACACCAGAACAACCGGAACCAAATCGGTAGGTCGTATGAATATTTGTACTGGGTCGGGAATCGAACATGCAGCCTGGCTACCAGTCGGACCTTCGCCCGTTTCGCCATTGACTTCACGCTAAAACTACAATTAATTCAATATTTGAAATGTAATAAGAATACACCACTTTTTCTCTAGCAAAAGTGTGCAAGGCGGAAAAGCAAACATTAAATGTTTCAAATAATACATACGTCTTTTTAGACCCGCAGCCTTATTGTTTAACTCAACTGGAAATCAGAATCGGCTTCATTTTAACACAAAATTAAACGTTTAAAAGATTTAAAACTTGAGAATTGGATTCATATGGATAATTCAATCCGAAACCTAAGACCGGTTCTATGTATACCTTAGACAATACCGACAACCTTCTGACTGGGTCTGCAACTTGTAATCGGCATGAATTTCACTGGATTTCAAGTTAGACAATAAGGCGGGCCTTGATTGGCTTTCTAGGCCTAGAGAGAATACAAGGCGCTATGGCGCTTATTAGAGGAGGCCTATGTCCATCAGTGGACTAATGTGGGCTGATGATGATGATGATGAGCTGTACTCACTTAGCGTAGGCAGCTTTCTGTCCAGCAGTATCGGGATCCTCGTAGGACACCCAGAGACCACCAGATCCGCTGTCGTCCGGCAGGCGGAAGGCGTACGTTCCTACAGGAATATTAAGGTGATAATAAACAATAACACCATCCACCATGATAACACTTATACTGTCACTCACCATGACCATTTTTATTTCTATGACATCTTTATAATAATTGTTTTATGTTTCAAATTTCTGTAATTAGGTAGCTAAGTATGTATCTAGGTAATCCTATAAAATTCACGTGCCTGAACTCGGGTGAGATATGGCTCTACCGTCCATCAATGTATTATGTACAATGTCTTGTTTGAATTAATATTACTGTATACTGAATAAGGCGTTTTTATGTACAAAAATAAATTTAGAAACTTGTTTGTTGAGATGATTCAGGCAATAGTGTTATATGTACATATATATTATTTATTGGATAGAGCATTACTTATAGGCTTTTATTTTGTCGACAGTGGGAACATGTGAGGGTTTAATAAGTTTCAATTATTATATTAATTTCAATTATTTTTATAATACTATTAAAGTGATTACTATATATATAGATTTTTTTAGAGCAGCTCAAAAAATTGCACTATATTTGACTTACGCAACATTGTATGAGGGCTTGTATAAAATAGACTAGGTAAGGTGTGATTAATTTATGTCGTTTTTGCAACAAGACAATGCTTGATACACGATTCAACACAACAATATACCTATCAAAATCAAAAAAATCTTATTCTAACCATCAGTACGCTTTTTGTACCACTCTCGGCAAGTGGCTAAGAATCCTCGTCCACTAACAGGCCTCGATGACTATTTCTAAAACAACACTACCGTCACCAAAGCGAACATGTACAGTTTGACAAAAGCATAAATCACTATTGAATGTTTTGTGTTAATTGCTTCAATAATCTGATTAAAATCCTGCCGCAAACAGTGTACTTGCTGCATTATCATTTAAAAGTGAAAAGCTTTGTTTGTTGTGTTAGAGAAGCCAAGCTATGAATCAGTACCAACCAAACATATGAGACAAATCTGCGTCCCTCGTTAAGCCCATTTCTGAAATATCAAATTATTACTCATTCCCAGTTTAGACATTACGACGTGACGTAGATAATGCACTGTAGAAACGCTTTGGAGCTTTTTAGTCGATGATTAAATAGAAAACCCTTTTGTCTTCAAGCATTTTGAATTCCTGGCATATTAACTTTATTTACAGATATTACTTTTAACTAATAAATTTCCTATTAAAATTCCTCTATAAAACTTTAAGTCATGTTAAGTACTTACCGAATCTCTTGCTGGGGTCAGAGACCTTCCTGAGATGGGGCTTCATTCCCTTCTGGTGCGAGGGATTTATAAGCTTAGTACACACTTCGGGGTAGCTGAGCAGGCCATCGATCTTGGTGTAAGGACCTGTTGAATTGTAGACAGTGCTTTACTTTCTTATACGGTTTAGATTCGGCGGTGGAATATTGTAAATGCGGATTCGGTGATTCTCTTCGTGGGGAGAAAATGTGTAGAGTGAAACTTAGGTAGGTACTAAAAATAATAGCATGCAATGTTTTGTGATGAACATTGAGCAACTAAAGTCAAGTGTTCATGTGGTCAAAGAAGTTTCGTTAAGTTAGGTAATAAGTACAATCTTATTGCATCTATTAATATACTATCAACCACAAAGAAAACACACAAACATTCTGTAACCCAGAACGTATTCTGTGTCTCGTACCAATGTACACATATACAGGGTGGAATTTTGTAATGCCACCTGGAGGGAAAGTACTCTTAATACTGTAGATAGAAAATTGTACTCAAAGAAAACATTCCTTTAATTTTGAAAAGAAAGAAAACTGCATTCAAAGATTTTCGAAAATTCGCTTGCCACACCCGGGAATCGAACCGACTAAAATCTGTAAAATTACACCCTGTACTTTAATTGCATAGATCGTTAGGGTCAATAATAAGGATGAAATCTCTCTAACAAACTTAATAAATTAAATGAAAGGAAAACCATGAAATCTTAAATTATAAATTGAATGGGTCAAGTTAAGCACTTTAACTCAAAGATCCATCTGTTTACTTGTGTCAGTAATTAATAATTATCATTAACGTCATTTATCCATTAAAAACGACAATTTAATATTTACATAAGACAATTGAAAATTGCACGTTAATAACCACTATTGGTCTCGAGTGAATCCTGTTAGTGTCCATGAAACTAACAGTCAAGTAAGGTTTTCTTTCAACGTTTGGTGCGGAATTATGAGAAATATGGTTGTGTTAGTCCACGTGTACGAAGGTCATTTAAACACTGTCAAGTATCTTGAAATACTGGATCTCTTAAGAAATGAGTTAAATGGGTTCCCCGAGGCAGAGCGAAACCAAATAACTCTACAGCAAGATGGTGCTCCAGCCCATAACAGCAGAATCACTACTGCCTACATTAATAACCATTTTAATACCTGGATTGGTACCAACACTACCAACGGCAGAATCAGATGGCCTGCGAGATCACCAGATCTCACCCCTTTAGATTTTTTTTGTGGGGATATGTAAAAAATCTAATTTACATGAAATCTTATGCGAATGTAAACGAGTTGAGAGTTGAAGTTCAGAATACGATTTATAATATTCACCACAACACGTTATTAAAAGTTACTAGAAATGAATTCGTTAGAAGAATAAATTTGTGTATCCAAGAAAATGGAGCCCATTTCGAGCAACTAATTAGTTAGTTGACTTTTTATTGTAAATAATTAAAATAATTTAAGATTTCATGGTTTTCCTTTCATTTAATATATTAAGTTTGTTAGAAAGATTTCATCCTTATTATTGACCCTAACGATCTATGCAATAAAAGTACAGGGTGTAATTTTTACAGATTTTAGTCGGTTCGATTCCCGGGTGTGGCAAGCGAATTTTCGAAAATCTTTGAATGCAGTTTTCTTTCTTTTCAAAATTAAAGGAATGTTTTCTTTGAGTACAATTTTCTAACTACAGTATTAAGAGTACTTTCCCTCCAGGTGGCATTACAAAATTCCACCCTGTATATTGTATACTTTTTGAAAAGTTAGGAACATTTGAATGAGTACAGCGATAATTTCCTCATACGGAAAGTATGAGTATGATTTTATTATGCGTCAAGTTCTTTAGTCGGTCGGTTGGTAGTAGACGAGTATTGGGTATGGATTTGAGCTGTGTATGCTTACCGGCTTCTCCAGGCCCGTCAGTGTGTAGTGGAGGTACCCCAGCGATCTCGCTGTCGGCATCTAGCTTCCATGTACGGGCAAAGGTAGGGATGCCTATTACCAGCTTGTAGCTAGGGGCACCGGCCGCCAACCTGAAATTCAAAAATTTTGAAATCAGTTGGTACTAAGCAAAATCTAAGTTGGTACTTAGATTTTACAAAACTTTAAGTACCAATAGAGAGACTCTGCTATCTCAGATGACACTATATTAATATCTAAAAATTAAGTAAGTACCATTTTCGCGAATAATAATTAATTTTGATTGTAGTTTCAAGAAGCGTTAGAAGCAAAAATCGTCTTTTCATAAAGACAACATTAAAATAATTCTCTTTCCCTCACAAACACAATAAAAGAATGCGCCCCTATAAAACTTCGATGCGGGACCCAAAATTATTGAGGTTTCTAATAAGCTGCCTCATAACCTGAATTTTATACGGAGAAGGTCGTAAGTTAACATCATACGAGAGGTTAGCGGAAATCCCAAGGGCGGGCGCGCTCGCTGTACTATCTCATGCAAAATTACTTTTGGACCTTTCATATACCACGCTTTGTTACAATTTCACGGGATTCTTTGTGTATAATACGAATTGTGACAATGTGTTAGGCTAGGATGTAGGAACAGCTTTTGTTATAAAAGTGACTAAATAGAAAATAAAAACCGCTGGCACTGGACTGAGTCCCTTCGATTTTTGCTGTAGGTACTTGCCATTATTCATATTCTTAGTATCAAAAAGTTAAAGGTCAGCTAAAGTTGTTGAAATTTTTAATATGGTGTTTTTATGTCTGGTTATTGCACACTTCGCCCAGTGCATATGCGTCCATTTTGTTCCGAATCTAGATGTAGTAGGTAAGTATATATAAATAATAATATTAATCAATTATTTATTATTAATTATAAATTAAATTATATAATTATAGCTATACATATAATACATTATATAAAAGTGTATATTAAGAATGTATACTAACTGTGATTGTTATATCCTCTACTGTACTGTACTGTTTTGTTTTTGTTAAAGAAGAAAGTTTATAGTTTAAAATAGAACTTGATTATAACCAACTTTTAATTACTTTAAAATAATACAAATAACAAAACAAATAATTAACAAATAATTTTATCGTAGTGTACGTCCGGTACCGCTAACCAACCTGTATTAGATTAGAGATATTCAACTAATTTACGAAAATTCCGCTGAATTTGACTAGCATCTCCTCTAATTACTTAATTAGGCAAAGCTAAAAAACAAAGTGGCCGTAGAGAAAATTACAGTAATTATTAGCAGCGAACATGTGGAGGTTATCGCTTTGTGTTTACTTCAAGCTGTTTCGTAATTTACGATAATAATGAATATTCACTGTCCCGCAACAAAAAAATCCCGGGTAAAGTCCGGACTTTACCCGGGATTTTTTTGTTCCTTTTCTTTAATTTAGGCGCGGAACAACTGTACTATAGCCTTAAAACGTCGTAGGAAGTGTTAACAAAATGATAGGTACCTACCGATTTTCCTCATTTGATAATGGTAGGATAATTATCAACCAACCAAAAAAATCCCGGGTAAAGTCCGGACTTTACCCGGGATTTTTTTGTTCCTTTTCTTTAATTTAGGCGCGGAACAACTGTACTATAGCCTTAAAACGTCGTAGGAAGTGTTAACAAAATGATAGGTACCTACCGATTTTCCTCATTTGATAATGGTAGGATAATTATCAACCAACCTAATTACCTAATAGATGAAATTGCCTCTAGCGTTTATAAAGTTGGTGAGTGAAGGAAGAAAAACAAGACCGGTTGCTATGAGATAGTCATAGGTACCTAATTTAGAAGATGCCGCAAGAAATAACTCCCTACATTTATTTACCCAACTAATATTAGAATGACAAAGTTTGTGCTGTTGTAAAATGTTTGCGTGAATACAACGCCAAAATTGATGATCGGATGTTGCTGAAATTTTGCATATTACATATATATACACAGTTCTACTCGTAGCTATATAGGTTATCTACGTTTTTTCCTACTGAAACACGAGTGAAGCATAGGTAACTTCCGAGTGTAGTAAAGTTTTGAACGATTGAACATAGGTCGTTCAATTGTTCATCAGCGATTTTGGATAACTGACCAGTATTTCACTTCTGAATCAATGTTCTGAAGTGGGTTGCGGTTCTGGGGCGCGTAGGTGGGCGCGGAGTAGTCAGCCTCCTTGGGGTTTCTTTCTGGAGTGTAGTAGTCATATGCGGCTAGGTTTACGGTGTCCACAAGGTTGATGATAGAGGGAACGTCGTAGTAAACTGAAAGGAGGTTAGATACTTATTTGAATTTGTTCATACTATAAACATTTACATTCTCATCTAGGTAATAAACTTTGTAATGCCACAAAGTGTAAATAAGATTATCTACTTAAGTCAACAAACACATTATAACAATCGCGTTACATTTAATTTAATTATAGCTTTTTGTGATAAAGTGACAAGTACTAGACCTTTAGTAACACTTATTGTGATAAAGTGACAAGTACTAGACCTTTAGTAACACTTATTGTGATAAAGTGACAAGTACCGTCAGTAACAAAGAAAAATAAATTTAAAAAAAAAACAGTTTATCTTCATGTGCCCGAGCTCCTTTTTTCTGTGATTGAGATAATTCTTAACATTACATGAAGTAATTTTTTAAAACGGATTCTTTCTACATTTTTTAAAGTATATTTATGAGCTCTGCCACGAAAAGATACCTAATCAGTACACATACGCCCAAACTAAATTTACTACGCCCAAACGACTGCTATGCCATAATCACCAGGCTTGGTAGGAGGAATGTGATCGCATTGTAGATTTACCAATATTATAAAGAGGAAAGAATTGATTCTTTGTTTTTTGTTTGAATTGAACAGGCTCCGAAACTACATGACCGATTTGAAAAATTATTTCGCCATGGAATTCTAAATTTTCCCTTATGAACATAGACTATAGACGATTTTCAAAAAGTTAGGGATCCCCATCAATAATTCAAGTATGTTATACCCCTGTGAAGCCGGGGCGGACCGCTAGTCATATTATATATTAACATATATAGAAGAAAGCTACAGCCCTTCCTTCCTCTGTAGCTTTCCGTCTCGTGTCAACCTACGCCTTAGTTTCATGTGTCGACATCGTCTATAAATTGCCTTTGAAATCAAACACACGTAGGTATAACTCGACAAATCAGTTCAGAGGTCCCGCTTACACAACAACAAGGTCAAACTGATATCCTCTTCCATACTAAAGTCTACGTTGATAAACAGTAAGTACCTATTCTAAACAGCGATAACACCACCAAGTAGTGATGATCTAGGTACATTACTGAAGGAAATTGATGAAAATATTATATCTCACAAATTAAGTCACTGTTACCGTTACCATATAAAACTACATTGTAGGTACTCAAAATATACCTACAGTATATAGAGGTATATACACATCCTTTGGGCGTGGACAAAGTTTGTTGTAACGTATTTTTTATATTGTTTGAATTGGGCTACAAAGCTCCTAACAAGAGAAAATAATTATGGGTAGAATTACTTTTGAATCGTTTAGATTCAAAAGTAATTCTGATATTTTTTATGAACACTCATATTTATATGTAACTACACAGTTTTACACGCGTTTTTACAATAAAAAATATTATACGATTCCAGGTAGAGATCTTTATGTAGGTATGTAAAATCCAACCCCGATCCATGCAGTAGTTTTGGGGTTTACTTTATCCAAACATCTTTACAACCGGCTAATACTCACACATTTTTGCCGTTATGATAATAGTAGGATAATCAGTTACCTGAGAACAGTTACTAAGCCACTGCTTAGTAACTGTTAGAAATAACAAAGAAAAAGAACTTTATTTCTTAATCTAACAAAAGTAAATTACATTGTCAATGAGAAGTAACGCTTCTTACTTACCGGTAGAGTTGACATTAGGCAGTAAGGTGAGAGAAAGCTGGAGGTTAGGCTTGACATTCAGAGCCTGCTTCAGTTCACGCACCAGAGCCGTGAAACCCTCGCGATGTTCTACCTCTTTATCGTCCACAGGGGTCGTGCCGAAAGTCTTCTTGACGCCATGCCAGAAACTACCTACAAAAGAAAAAACAAGTTAAAGAAATAATATGTCATACACGTGTTTTGTTTATGAGTTGAAGTTTTATTGGTGACACTAAAAAGTTTCCACTAACAATTCAAGTTCAGACTGCCCAGAATGCTAACAACATTGCCAAGTTGAATGTCAACGTTGACCGAAAAAAGCCAACTTCGATCATAATATGTGGACGAAGTATCGACTCAGCCACGGGTTTTCCTTTTATTAGGCGTTTCGTACTTAAGTACGGATGAGAAGAGCTGGACTGTTTCATAAGAAGTTGGGAGTCTTTGACCAGCACTGGATGAAGTCAAGTTGTAGAGATTACTATTTTGGGAACAATGAAAACTAAATTTCGCGAGGCGATGTGCCAGTAACAAAATTCGATAGATGACTATATTCTAGCTAGACGTTAGAAATTGTAAAATTATGATTCCATGTAGAGAAACTGCGATTTATAATAAATTCATGCAGATAATCCACAATACACTCCAATGCAGTCTAGCATAGGAGGTTATGGGGTAAATTATCACCCTGTCTTACCACGCAGTAATCAGCGCAATTCCCTGAGGGAGCTGTAAAATATTTTATGCATTTTATGCTCGCATTCAGTGAAAGTCGTAGAATACTGACCCCAGCCGGAGCGGATCTTCTTAGGCTTGATCCTGGCGAACTGCCAGGCCAAGTCGATTCCGTCGAAGTTGTACTGGTTCACCAGCAGCACGGCTGAGTTGACGAACGCAGTGCGTGCTGTCGACGACTCCAGCTGTGGATGCACTCGCATGTTAGAAACAAAGAAATTCATCAACTTTTGTATGTGTGTGTATGACATGTTATCGGCCCACCGCTTCGAACAAACGTCATCATACTAGTCTGGTATCACCCACTACTATAGGGTATACAATGTATAGACCTTCTTTTTGCGAACCTCTTCCGCCCTGAATATTTTTAAACTTACGCGATCATACATAATTTTTAGTACAATATTAATGTCGAGTCGAGAATGAAAAAAATTAATAAACGCGATAAATACCCGTTAAAATAGTACTAATAATTATCTCTTATTATTCCGTTAACTTTTAGTTTTAATTTGTCTTAGTCATAAGTTTCGTGAATAAAGAATTATTATCTTATCTTATTATCTTATCTTATCTCTTCTGTCTTGTTCGTCCCGCATCCACACATACCCTACGGTCTTGATGATATCATCAGACTAATTTATCACATACGATAAAGTACCATATAATTTGTCGTATCCTCGTATGTATGTGCCTGGTCCCCGATGTTACCTACCTCTTGTTACCTATCTATCGCCTTGTCTTTGCTTGCGTTTAATAAGATGTTCTGTCCCCCAGGCCGCCAAGCGGTCCAATCAGCCATGTCATTGCCCTGGGATGTTCCCGTTTGTATCGCTATCTAAATAAGGCCATCCAAGTGCGTATCAGTGAGGCGCTGTCGAGGGTTCCAAATTGGATTGGAACTTCCAATGCAATAAATGTAGATAGATAAATGCAATAAATCTAGAATTGTAATAGTTGGTCTGTAAGTACTACCAATCTAAATATTGTTCTATTGTAGTTACAAATTTTATATTCATGTATATATAATATATAAAGATATTATAGAACTCACATAAACACTAGTTGTTATTGTTTGAATATGTTATTAACAAACCAAAACAAGCTTTCTATTAGATACTTAAACAGATATTCACTGATAGTTAACTCCATTAACTTTTAATCTAATTCTTATTAATCCAAATATGAATAACCTCTGCAAATGAAGTTAACAGACGGTTAATTTTAAATTAAATAATTTTATGATAAAAGCACAAAAAGTCAGGGGGTTATCGGTAGGGCTTGGAATTGGGATGGACTATCCCATCACCCCAATATATATTTATTTTATTTGTTTAATTCATTGTGTAGTAGGTGCATACAAAGAAAATTCCAGTAACGGACGGGTCGACGATGTAAGTATAGAACAAAATGAACTGATGAAAAAGGCATCCATTTCTTGGATTCTACGGAACCCGAAAAGTTGACAATGATATATCGCCACCATTATACACTACTGGTTCGAGTTTTTTGTCACCTTTTACGAAAACCAGGCCCTCGGATTTTGTGTCGTAATCATTCAATTCTACGAACTGAAGATGTATTAATGCATTTGGTTCAGGGGAATTCATTGTAAAGTCAATTCATCTTCGTACTTCTACAGTCTAGTCCTCTGTTGGACATAAGCCTCTCCTGATAAGCGTGCTCTTATGAAACCCTTATAAGAACCATTGATGCTATTAATCCCCAAAAACTGCATAATTCTAAGCTATAATTGTGGGTTGACAGGCTCATTCATAAAACCACGATTCATAAAGTATATCTAACTTGTCCATCAATAGCCGTACTCGTAATCATACCAATCCTAGACCAGAGTATATCAAAGACTATACGAACTTTTTTGATCAATATGATGAGAACCGATAAAATATGCTAAGTTAAAGACTCACCAGGAGGTTGTACTTTTGTTCGTCCTCAGTATCGGCATCTCCACCAACTGACAGAAGCACCTTCAGACCAGGGTACTTGGTCTTGAAGTTTACGATGGCTTGGTAGTTGTTGTGGGTCCTATCAACATCCAGGTTCTCGTTGAGAGGCACCATCTTGTAAGTGTCGGGCTGGATGCCAGCGAATCCATAGTGAAGGTGGGTGCAGAAGCTGAGAGCTGGGTCCAAATCCAGGGGCAGCATACGGGCTTGAGCTGGGTAAATACATCCTTCAACTGAATTACGGGTAAAAGCCACGGTTACATGTACGTAAGCGAATTTTAGCGAATTATTTTGTAAGTGGGTCATCAACTTTGTCGACAGTAGGTGCCTACCTACATAATAGTTGGTATCAAGTGGGGCATGGAAAGGGGCATCAGTTTCATTGGGCATTAGTTTGGTAAGAACTCGTGTAAGAAAGAAGTACATAATGTTTATGTGTTTAAAGTTTTATCAAGTTACTCCTTCGCCCCGTGGCCACAATTTGCTGCGACGCAATTGAAACGTAGGGGAAAAGAAAACAAAAAAATTAGCTATAAATACCCGATGATGTCTTTATAATGTAGAAGTTTCGGGAATTCATTCGTTATTTATTCTGGTCCTAATTTGTCTTGCAAAACGAAATCGGGGTCAATCATGGGTCAATATATTTTTTCGCTGTCACATGTTACATGGCATTTTTAATTCAAATAAACGTCAATCTTTCTAGGCATTCCTAAATTCCGAAAGTAGGCGTTTTATTCGCCTAGTTTCGGCACACAACGCAATTTCAGTTATTCCTCTGGTAGAATCATAAAACTCGGAATTACAGAGATGGATGGATGGATAGCAATCAACAGTGAAATTAAAGCATTCAGGGACAATGTTCAGCGATCCAACCGGGACGCTTAAACAATTGTATCGATTACCAGCAGCAATTAGAACTAACGATCGGTTCTGCCTTTTGTTATGTAACCGCAACACAATGCGGTTGCCGGTTTATTATGGCAATGGCTAAGTAAGGCAACGAGGGGGTTTTGGCAATTTACCCCCTTCATGATTAGGGAAGTGTAAAGTGTCATACTAAGTGCTGTCATCTAGATATGCTCCGAAAATACCTTTGCACATCTATTCTGAGTGGAAGACATACAATTGAAATAATTTATTTACGACACATTACAATCATCGATCATGAATCATGATCTTCATATATTCGTTGATATATTTTTAATTCAACCATTTGGTATACATAGTACTATGCATAGTCTACTGCCTAACATAACAGTTGCCGTTGGACAATGCCTTTCGGCTATTGTTGTACCGTAAAACCATAATTATTATGTATTATCTTTTATAGTACCTATACCTAAGGCAAGACCTAATAAGCTCAGAATAAGGGACCTATCAAGTGTTTTTTAACTATATAGTGTTAAAGTAAATAAAGCAAAGGAAATATCTCTTTAAAACAATTTTAATAAGATCTAATCAATTAATCTAAATAATTAATATCTGTTGCAGCGCATCAGCATTGCCATACAGCGAGGCAATGCAGCCAGCATCTTGGGTACGCTTCCAACTGGTACTGATATGGATCAGTTGAGCTACCTGTAGTTTGTTTGCAACAGTCTGCAGTTAGCTCAATTGTTTCAATTGTAAACACTAGCTCTAATTTAGTTAGATAATTGTTATTTTCTTCGTTAATAAAGGCTTTTTTGCCAGTCAATTAGTTACAACAAAAATGGCCAATACTCAGCGGATGCTATGGCAGGGTAATCCTGGCGTATCGCTGGTCTTCCATGTAAGCCAGATCGTATCGCGAGTGAGTTTGCTAAAATCTTGGCCAAACTATAATTAATAAGTAGTTCAATAGTAACAAAGTACAAGGCTATGACCTTGCATCGCTGTTTCCTTACAATAGTTAGTATCTCACGATCAAATAAAATAAAAATTGTCAGGTGCGTTGCGCTATATTCTTGTACCTACATAGGATTAATAACATATTTACTATAATTTTATTATAATAGGGTTTTTTACATATATGTTCTTTTTATAATTTCTTAAATATATTGTGTACCTACTTCAGAATATAAAATCCTTTTTTCATAGTGTCAACATAGGTACAACGAAACTCAGATGTGATTTGTTATACATATGTATTATGTATATAGTATATTTACACAGATAAACTTAGTCATACGACAGATTTTTTTTTAGGAGGCGAGATGCAAACCTACGAAAGAAGTGGTGAAATGGCATTGCTTTGCAACGGGTACCTTATATTATTACTAACTTATTAATCAAAGTCTCACCAGAATGTTTTAAGCCAACCAGCACGCGATATATTATATCCAATGATGTTGATTATATCATATAATATCTTTGATATTAAAATTCTTTTCTCCATTAAACAGATGGGTAAAAGTCGTTTTATTCGGATTGTCCATTATAAGCATAGCCAGGCTATGTACGATCAGACATCGAACACTGCAATTTCTGATAAATATGAAACATCTGCTGAACATCTGAAGCGTATACGTAAGAACATAAGTATACTAGTCACGTTTGTGAAGGCGCCTGCCAAGTTTCCGGCCTTTTATATTTTTTCCGGCATCTAATCTTGTCAGTACATATGCCTAGATACCAAAAATTACTCAAGGTTTTCGCCATTTAGTTTAGTGAACAGGTCTTTGTTCCCGTGGGATTCACAATTCTAATACAGGGATCGAAAATTGCATCAGAAAGGATCACGATCAAACACTGTGAAAATTCGTTTAGCCCGAAAATAATATAAAAAAATGTTTTTTTTTAATATCATATATTTTTTCCGGCTTATAAGAGTTTTGGGCGGCCCTAAAGTGAGTAGGTGTACTAGGTATGCTAGTATGTAATGCGCTCCATTGTCCTCTTCGTGTTAGCCACTTAGCGCGGTGGTGGCGTCATTCCGTTTATTAAGGATACTTAAATGGATAAGGTTAACAGTTGTTTATAAGGAAGCTACTGTTCATATTATCTACTTATATATACCTCTGCTCTCTAACTACTCATATCAAAACGGACTTCTTTTTTAAGGACTAAGCAGAGGGATGGAGATTTAAAATAACGATTATAATATATATTATAGTAGTAATATTATCTAATGAGATAATATAGCAATTTATATCTAGTTAAATAAGACATCTCGTCTGTGGACTAACAAAAATCTACACTAAATACTAAAATTGTTTTTGGTAAAATCCATATACCTAATGTGTGTATGGGAACTTAGCAAAAGTTCCCATACACACATTGTATGGCTGGGACATCGAGCACTCGATGGGCTGGGAGCATAAAAATGTGTTATACCGTAGTACGGTATAAACTATCATAGTACAGAATGAAACACTAATAATGAATAAAACACAGATCAAAATATATGAATATCAATAATTATATTAAGTTCTATGAATTTTATTATTATTAATAAAATTCATATATCAAGTTATATGAATTTTAGGAACAAAAACCTTAAAAAAAAACAGAAATTTGTGGAATTTTTCAAAATATTTTGCCACCAACATAGCTGTTCAGGTGGACAAAATTGGACTCCAAAGTGTCTGCGAGTCTTCAAAACTACAATATAGTACTTTCATAAATTCATAACGCACAGATAGTAGGTTCTTACGTAGGTATCCCCAATCACCCATCAGAATGTAATAAATCAACGCTTAATAATCATTGATGTATTAATTTTTAATAGGTACATCAATGTTAATAATAGTAATAATAATAAGTCAACGCAGCCATCAGCACCACTCTACTACAGTCTAAATATTTTATTAGCCGATAAGCCCACAGGGGAAAACGAAATAAAGTTGCCAATCCACCAAATTGGAGATTGCCGAAGTGTCACGATGTGTGCCGCGACCTACATACTTAGGGATGTTTCTATTCCCTCGCGCCCTTCGGGGATTAACCTAAGTATAGTTTGTCAGCACTAAATCTGTAGCTGTGGAGTGTCGACATAAACTTTATACAATTTGTAGGTTAGGGTGAATATCCTAGAACTCGTCAAGGCAAATGATCAGCACGGATGTTATTGGGTACCTACTTACTTGACTTAAACTTTCTTTACAAAGAAAACGACCAGAATATAAAGTGTCACATCGGACAAAGTATCCCAATTTAACTGTCCGAAACGTCAGAGAGTCTCAAATATCTGCAGATCCTACACACATTAGTCCAGAGGCGGGAATCGAACCCTCCACCACCTACGTCGCGGCCGCTACCTATATCTAGGCGTGTACTGTAACATTTTAGTGCCTATAACACAAGCTTGGCGTGGCGTAGCTTGGGGTTAGCTATATGATGGTGTCTGAATTTTCCAGCAGGTATTTGTTAATACATATTTAGGTACATTGAGATTTATAATCAAATCGTCACCCCGTTCCATGAGGGTTGAACACTGGAGCCAATCAATAAATCCTTTCCTTTAACTTCAGTTAACAATTAATAGTGGCAGTTGTTCAAGGACCTAATCAAATATTTGGTTACCAAGTTCGATAAAATCAGTAGGTACCTACCTTATAATTTGTACCTATACTTGTGCCTAATTGGTTATCGAACTGAGTGTTTGATTAAGGGATACAGCAAGTCAATATTAATTGCTTTATTATTACTAATTAGTTAGTAAATAATCTAATAAAAATTTATAATAACTTTACGTTAAATAGAGACCCCTAACTAGGTTATTTAAGAATTAGTTTGGTTTTGAATGGGAATTTAAAAAGAGGATAGTAAAAATTTACCTCAGTTATTAAGTACCTACCTCTAAATATTGATTATTTAATGTTGATACGCTCATTTGTTCTCTTTACTAACACATGCCTAGATATTGCTTAGATGCTAATTGGAATTTCGGTCAAACTAATAGACAAACAAGAAACTATATTCCATTAGAAACTAAATTTATAAAGAGGAAAGATTTGATTTATTGTTGGAATTGAAGATTGGAATTTAATAGACTCAGAAACTACTGGTACGATTTGATAAATACTTTAACCAGTAGAATCCTGTAATCCCTGGTGAACATAGGTTATAGTGTATTTTCAAAAAGTTATGAATCCCTATTAAAACTTCATGATTACGAGTATAACCCAAAGTGAGTAAAAATTTATAATTTTAAATCTTTGTTAATACCCGTGCGAAGCCGGGGCGCACCGCTAGTCTTGTCTAAATAGTTAGTGTATGACGACAGCGAAAAGTTTCCAGTATAAAATTAATTACATTAATTAGTATCGGACTTATCACACTGTACCCGTATTTGTTCACCTGTATTATCAAGGCCATATCCTTGATTTCGTAACCAATTTGTTTTTGTGCAGCAAATTTAAAGTCAAATCGTTTATTGTAAGCGTTTTAAATCTACTTACTGAAGTAAATTGTCATTAAAAAAATTGTGTAAGATAGTTGAAATATCATTTCATTAGCAAAGAAAAGTTCAATTAATATAATAATAATAATGTCTACATATACTAATATAATATTATAAATAGGAAATATTTGATTGTTTGTATGTTTGTTTGAATTGTATAGGATCTGAAAATACTGGACCGATTTGAACCGATTTGGACCGGTTTTTATGGTGACTTGGAATTAGTTGGAACCTTACTACTCTACTCACAGAGACTTTTTAGAGCATGACATGAATTTATGTTACGAGAAGTTTTTTTTTTTGTGGAAGCCTCCTAACTTTGGGGTGCTACAAATTGACAATCTTTGTTTTTATTGATTCTTTGGTAACAAACGAAATGAAATTAAACTTTACTGTGCTTAGCAAACTGCTTAGGTCGGCTTAGGTACTTACTGGATAAGGTTGTTTTTATTATAATTGTTTTTGAATGAAATACTTAAAAACTTGACTCAAAACTATCAATGCAGATTCCCGACGGAAACATTATTAGGTATATACTCTCAAAGTAATACGTCTAAATATTTTCCTATCTATACTAATATTATAAAGAGGAAAGATTTGATTGTTTGTATGTTTGTTTGTTTGTTTGTTTGAATTGAATAGGCTCCGAAACTACTGGACCGAGTAAAAAATTCTTTCACCATTAGAATCCTTAATTTTCCGTGATGAACATAGGCTATATAATATTTTCAAAAAAGTTAGGGATCAGCATGAAAAATTCAATAATTGAACCGTGGGCTGTATATTTAACCTCTTTTTCTATTATGGCGCGTCAGAATAGAAAAAGAGGTTGTATAGCGCACGGTGCTTGCTTTTTCTCTACGGCCAGTGTCAGTTTTGGAATGTAGAGTCAATGTCAAAAATGCCCAATGCTGTTAAAAAAAGTAAAGATCCGTATGAAAACTGTGAAACCCATCGTTTTAGTGTGTATAATTTCTGAAATTTTTGTTTAATACCCGTGCGAAGCCGGGGCGGGCAGCTAGTATTTTATATATTTAATACGTCTAAATACTAAATGTTTTGCGTAGATGTTTCTACGTAAAACCTTTATTAACATAGACAATTACAATTAAATAACCAAATTAGAACTAGTGTTATCAATTGAGCTAACTGCAGATGGTTGCAAACAAACTACCAGTGGCTCAACTGATCCATAGGTATAGTTTCAACTATGAAATACACACAAGTTCTCTGTGGCATAAACAGAAAAGTCGTTCATGTCCATTGCTAATTTGCTACTAAAGTACAGCGGTACAACTAAAGTACTCGGTTTCATGGGCCGGCGGCAGCCTTATTGTCTAACTTGAAATTCATTACAAGTGAACTTCAAACCGATTACCAGTTGCAGACCCAGTCAGAATATTGTCGGTATTGTCTAAGGTATTCAACTGGTCTTCGGTTTGAGCTATTACTATATATTTACACAATACGAAAGTGAAGTCCAGGCTAGGTTTGAAATGCCGAACTGAAGCCTGTTTACGATTACCAGTTGAGTTAGACAATAGAACCGCTGCTGGTCCGTAGCCATTTCCATCCCGAACCTCGTGTCGTAGTGGTCAGGAGAAATGCTTCATAGCCGACATGCTCAAAACATCTGTAGATGTTAGATCGCCAAGAAGACTAGTTTGTGTATACAAAATATGTTGGTACTTCAGTTCCATTAACACCAACGAGGGCTGGGTGGGACCATGATTACACCTCACGGTCAATCCTCTTTCTGGGTGATGCTAACCCGGGGTGATTGCGCAGAGATGCCTGGGTATTTATTCACTGATATTGTCATGAAAACTGGCTTTTAGGGTAACTAGACCTTCCGGTCTAACACTTCGGTAACATTTAAAATTTTTAATGAGGCACGACTCTGCTCTTGAAAACGCAAACACATACGAACAAGTAATTGCCGAGAGAAACCGGGCATATTATGTGCTATTTGATTAAGAATTCCCCTACCATTTGGTAAATAAATAAGGTGCAAAGTTCTTCTGGGGGCCTGACATCCCCGCGTCTCGTGAAGTCCCTCGAGCCTATAATTTTTTTGGCATTTATGAGTTATAATAATCTAAATCTTAATCTTAGTTGGGCCAGGATTTTGAGAGCCAACCAACACGCGATATACTTGACATGACCACTATCTTTTATATACATAATATGATACTTTACAATAATTTATGACATCGCATCGATTAAATACATAAGCACCAGCACGTCTCTTATTCGGATCCACTATTGTAAGTCGAAGTCTTTGAAATGAATAATTATTAGAGCGAAGCCTCTGTCGGTGCAATGACGCAATTTGTCTCTTATTCGCATCTTACGACACCCACGAGAAGAGTTGGGATGCTGCAAATTATAAGACGGCACCACAGGCCTTTTTTCTATCGCTACCTAAATGATACTTCTACACTAATATTATAATGAGAAAAGATTTGCTTGTTCGTTTGTTTGAATTCAATTGCCGTGTGGTGCCGGCATAGAATTTCACCACCCCAACTCTTCCCGTGGGTGTCGTAAGAGGCGACTAAGGGAAACACAGCGGGGGGCGGGCAGCAGCGCCTTCTGCAGAACAACTACACCGAACTGCGATCCCCAACCCGCATGCCACGCTTGGGGATTATGGGCAATAACCCCCAAATAATGATGCCATCTATGGCGCTCATTAGGGGAGGCCTATGTCCAGCAGTGGACTATTATAGGCTGGTGATGTTGATGATGTTGATATTTTTATTCAAATATTTTTTTCTGTTAAATATCCGTGCGTAGCCGGGGCGGACCGCTAGTACAAAGAAAATCTATTGAAATGTTCAAATATAACCTGAGTCACAAAATGTGCCTCTCACGTAAAGCTGTGACAAGCGCCATAATAGGGCAATTGGTTTTACACGCGCAAACCTTCAGCAGGCGATTCGCGCTGGAGTGGACGCGATTCGAAATACGCTCTATGAATTTTTATATGTAGGAATATGCTACCATCGGTGTTGGAAAAATGATTTTAATTTCATTATAATGTCCATCAACATCCCGAGAACTTTCGGGAGAGGAATGTGGTAATGCCCGGACGTATCGTCTTTACAGAGATGATATCGGGGATGGACAGAGAATAAACTTTCTATATGGCATCTTCATTGTCCGAAGCGCATCTTTACATGCATTTTCACTGCATCTCCCTATCAAGTGCTTATAGCATGTTTGATTGATCAGTGATTCATAGACTTAGAGAGTCTCGTTAGTAGTCAAGGGCCTTGTGAAGAGAGTTAGCCACCTAGAAGGCCGGCTTGTGTGCGTGTTGCGTAATAATTGGATTAGGGCATAACGTAACTAACACGTAATACGAACCCGTAATTAAAGACGTAAAAAGTACTTACGTTCCTGACGTACTTTCACGTGTTTAAGAAACATTTGTACCATTATATTAATTTATGATAACAGGAACAAGCGCATCATTCATTAAACTGATGGGTGAAAAGTGGTAAAGACGCCCCTTATTCGGACTTTAAACATATACGAAAATAATATATAGTTAAATAAATAAACAATATATAACACTGCAAAATCCACACTGTATCATCTAGCCCCCTACAGCACAGCACAACAGCTACATGACTGAAATTCTTAATACAATATTTTACAAGGATATAATTTTATAGACTATAAGGAACCCGGAATCGTTTACCATCAAAAAGCACGACGCAGTTCGAGCCTAGATCACTATGAAAATAGCATTGTGATTTCATTTTGACCTGTATTGTAGGTATGTAGGTGCATACTTATTATTTCAACTATAATTGCTTCTTCTAGTAAGTATTTTTTATGACTTTTTTACTGTAATATAATTTGCGTCTGCAAAATAAATGAAACTGAAACGAATAATAATAATGGACCTATGTGCGATTGATGGCTTTTCACCACCTAACAAGAGCAAAAACTTAAAATGAAATAAGATGTGAAAAATATCTCCAACAAGTAGCAAGGTCAGAAAGATCAACAAGCATAGACTATTCGGTACTTAATTGATCTGCCATTTATGACATCATATCTAAGCGGCCTTAGCAAGGTAACTACATAAAGGATAAACATTGGCCTTACAGAAGTGGATTATTATTATTGGTGTATCAATAACAATCTATCTCATGAGTAGATACCTACTGCCGTCGCGTAGCTTAAACCAGACCCTGAACGAATCATACTATCGTGTTTCCTACATACATGTGTTCTTTGAGAGAAAAGTTAAAAACATTGCTTCTTATCAAAACTACTTCTCTGGTAGCTACTAGCTTTTAATATAATTTAAGTGAGTGAGTAAAATATAAGTTTTTAGTCCGTGGTGGTTCCGCTATCTATATGAAGTACCTAGATACTTTGGGTATTTTACACAGAGCGTTGTAGGAAAAAACCTAAAAATAAACCTGGTGCCACCCTAGTTATGCAAGCATGAATATTTTCAAAACCATGACTGTCCGGCCTCATAAATAAACAGTTACTTATTCGAGATAAAATTCTTGAATGTGAAACCAATTACAAAAATCTCGCTAAAATTCGCCAGCAAGTTGTGTAATGGACGTTAATACTTACATTCCCGCACGTAGCTCTTGCTGTCGTAGTAGCAGAGGACCTTAGGGGTCACTGCCGGGGTTGTTGCGGCCGCCGCGGCCAGGAGCCCGGCGAGAGCGATCAGGGACTTCATGCTGAGTGAGGAATGGTCTGACCCGCACGCGGTTTGTGTGCAGAATGAGCCGCGGACCAGCGCCCGCCTCACAAGATCACCGCGCCTCGGAGGTCAAAGACTAACGATGTCCACAATAACTCGTTTCGCCGAATCTTATCTCTTGTTTGTTATTCGAAGACCGTGATTGTAGTTACTTGACCGATCTACGAGAAATGTAAATACCAATAAATCACAAACATAGATAACCATTGTAGATAACTGTAGGTAACTAAGAATTGCTATTTGTCCCTTTTTGCAAGCACAATAATTGGAAAAAATTTGGTCTGTTACCTAAGAAACTCTATGAACCTTTAATGTATTTTACCTAGCGATCAACACCTTCCCTTTTTCTGGATTAGGCCGATAAGTTGGTAGGAACTTTCTTTTATAAGGTACTTATGATTTATTTGTGATTGATGATTACTGATTAGGCCTTAAACATTCATGCGATACGGGATTGAAATAAACATTTTAGAGATATGAGAGACCTAAAAAAAAATATTAAGCAATGATTTCAACGATTTAAATTATACGTCACCTCTGTAATTGGTAGGTAAGCATGAGGCCTACACATTTATAAGAATCTTTTACTTTAGAACTTACAGAAAACATAGAACTTACGAGTTTTTCTAGTACTAGACAAGACCGATACATTCTTGAAATAGTAAAAGGTCGAAATTGAAAAATAAAACTAATCAGTGAACGGTACGTTTGTACCTACAATTGAATATGAATATGACATTAAAATTCGCCCTAGAGACACCCTGTACCTCTAGGTATTACTATTACTGGTATTACTGTATACACCGTATTCTATCCACGATTCATGATTTTATGTAGGGTACAATAAAATCATGAATTGTGGATAGAATACGGTTCTTAGGTAGGTACTATTTTACAAATCTGTTTGAAATGCGCGAAACCACACGAGCAGCAAACTATGATGTCATCCGCAGATTCATGAGGATAAGACAAGAAAAAAACATTTGTACAGTACAGGCAAAGCACTGCTTACTGAGAATAGTATGAACACTTCCATTAGTCGTGAACAACAAGGCTGTATTATAATTAGTAAGTAGCTAATAAAGTTTAAAAGTATTCGTTTATTTGCTATAACTATTGCGTACGTATGAAAGCAAATAACCGAGGATGCAATGGGACAAAACCAGTTAGGAGATGCCGGTGGCTAGCTGTTCCTACTGGCGATAAATACACACCTATGTCATCATCATACTATACTTACTGTCTAAGCTGTACGCAGTCCCCTAATAAGCACATCATGGCTTATTTTATCATAAAGGGGAGATACCTATAACCCTCGCTGGGTATGCGGGGTTGGGGATTGCAGTAGAATGTCTAGGTATAGCCTCAAACTAAGCTGAGCTTATGTTATGGGCACCTGCTAGAGTAGAAGTACACAGAAAGCACCCAGAATATACCGAACAAATATCTGCACATTGTCTCGAGGCGGGAATCGAACCCGCAACCTCGCCATCATCTTAATGGGTAGGCACGCTCAATAGGTATCTAAATAGCTACATCTGATGAGGACGAAGTATTTTTACTAACTGTCTGAGAATTTCGGCCAAGATAATTGTAGCCTGAACAAGATATTTTCAGGACTTTCTTGCTGTACCTACCGTCACAGCGGGTGACTAAGCAAATACATACCTAAACCTCAAACAAAGACGGTCTTAGTAAGACCTAACAACACTTAGGTACCTACCTACCTATTTGACTCATGCGTGCTTCATTTGTTTGCTTTAGGCCTCGGTCTCGAATTTTGCGGGCAGCGGGGCGGCGGCGGCGGCGGCGCGGGAGAGGGGCGGGCAACGCATACCTGTTCTCGAAACCACAACCAGCGGGCAGATCGCGCGGCACTGTAGCGGTGTAGTGTTGTGTTCGTGGTTGTGTTGTCGACATTCGCAAACGAAATGTCTGAAAATCGGCGACAACATCTTTTTGATTCAAATGTATTCCTAACGCTCGATTTATTGTGGGCACAAAAAGAAGTGGATCCCTACTATAGGGCAAGGAAAATAAATGGCGAGTTTTATCGAAATTATGAAGAACAGAGACAAAATCCCGATAAATTCTACGACTACACCAGAATGAGTGTAGAAACTTTTGACTATAATTCTAGAAACTATCAAGAGTGATTTAGAGTCTGGAATTAATCCAAAAAGTTTTAGAGGTATATCTCCTCTTCTATTTTTATGGTTCACATCTTTGCTGTTCCATATGGGTCTCCTCTCAAAGATTGCCGAAATAATTTGCTCTTGCACGTCCGAGGACATTTTGATACGTCACAAAAAAAAAGTACAACACTATACTACAATGCAGACGCGCAACGCGGGACGGTCACCGCTCGACTGGAGTGCACCGCTCGTTGCCCGCCCCCGCGCCGCTCCCGCGCCGCTGTTTTCGAGACCCGGTCCATTTGACGATACGCATAAGATCCTGCCGCTCCCGCGCCGCCGCCGCCGCCGCCCCGCTGCCCGCAAAATTCGAGACCGAGGCCTTAGTCACCCTAGAATAGTCTTAGCACACAAAACATCTTAGGCGAGTGTTTTGCTGATTATACATCTATGCAAAACTGCTTCTAGTTTTAACAATAAACTCTAACGTTAAATATTGATCTGGACCTTGAGCAAAAAAGTAGCTTTTTTCGCTCAGCTTTGCTCCTGCCAGTTGAATTCAAAGTATTCATATAATCCTCCAACCAGGTGGTAGAATCGTGTTCTTCAGCGCAGTCCGCAGATCGGCTTCGGCGGAAGCTGAAGACAAGGCACTAAGGCATTCATCAGGCTCCCCTGATGCAGCCGGCCTAAGGTCCAGCCTTCGTAATATACCAAGGCTGATGATGAGATAATGAAAATCGTCGTTCCCTCAGGAAGATCGTGACTCTTCTATCCGCTCCTGTCTTCTGTAAAAAAGCCCTGGTAAAGGATATATCCAATTTTGGTGTCCGGGTTTGTCCTGCATTTGCTCCAAAAGCTTTTGCCTCCAACTTTTCAGTTATTTACATCGCTTCAGTTAGTCACAAAGAACCTTACGAAGCAAGAAAGGTTTTAACATTTTGTTTGTACACCAATGCGAGCCTACAAAAGCATAATATTTGTGTAGGTATTACCTAGTATAATATCGGGGTTTGTCTCCACGGACGGGATCATATTGAATGAAGTATTATAAAGTAGGTATGTAGGTACGCGGTTCTTTAGGCCTTTTACGATGAATAATAAAATAAATATTATTAAATGAAAAATTCACGGATTAATTACATTAATGCGAACGATAACTTGCAACTAAATGTCTTGATTGATTGCAACAGTCTGCAGTCAGCTCAACTGTTTCAATTCAAGTGTAAATAGTTGTTCTAATTTGTTACCTAATTAATTATAATTTACGTTGTATTTTAGGAATAATAGAAAGATTTATATTTTTTATTAATTAGGTTGGTCTTCCTATGAAATATAACTAAACTAAGAAATTTTACAAATGTAAATGGAAAACCCTATAAACACAATACAAATAAAATAATAGGGTAAGTCCGGGGGAGATGGCCCTACTAACTTTGACGATATATTTTCTAGAAACTAGGGCGATTAAAACAATAATTTTAATTGTAAATAAAACTTTAATTATTCTTCTACTAGTATTATACTCTCAATCAGCCTCAAAATCAACAAAAAATAGACTTAAGTGTCTTTAAAAAAAATCACGATTGGCCATCTCTCCCAGAGTGTCCGGGGGAGATTGCCATGGGGCTCGGGGAGAGATAGCCTTTAGTTTTTTTGCCATTTCCCTTGCCTTTTAAATTTTTTATCTCCTTTAAGTTCTTTTTTCCGCATCTGGAGCACATGTCTTCGTATTCAGTGAAATTTTCATGCACCCACAGTATACACAATTTACATTGGAGCCAGTCTTCAATAAGTTGTGTCTTATAGTAGTTTTCACCGCAGCCCCTGCAGTTATCTTCTTCATTTTCTTGATTTTCACTTCCGGACGAATCGCAGAAAACCATTGGAATTTCTTCACAGCTACTGTCCGAGATCCTGCGAATGGCTCTACGTTTCCTGACAGT
The DNA here is from genome assembly GCA_963931895.1 of Eupithecia pulchellata. Classification (NCBI taxonomy): domain Eukaryota; kingdom Metazoa; phylum Arthropoda; class Insecta; order Lepidoptera; family Geometridae; genus Eupithecia; species Eupithecia pulchellata. The sequence goes on along the minus strand of OZ007520.1, from coordinate 2,901,385 downwards.
CTTTACCAATCATAACCAGCCTTCTCTTAATTTGAATTGTGTGAAATGTTTTAACTTTAACTGCTCCGCAAAACTAAATGCTTTTTGTGTCATCAATAGTCAAGGGAAACCCTTTTCCCTGCATGTCTTTTATGTGTTTACAGAGTCTCTTTTTCTAGAAGTTGGACCCATAGGACCCTTTGAGTCATTATTAAATTTTAGTCTTCTCTCCAACGTTTTCCTAGGTATATCGTAGATAATAGACGCTCTGTAGCCAGACATCGTTTTATTTTGAAACTCCGCCATGGCTTTTTTTAGATCATCTTCTCTCCAAACGCCTCGAGAAGAAGCTGCCTTCCGGACGTTGAAGTTAGGCATCTGTGAAAAACATCGTCATATCAGAATACTTAGTAAAATAACAAATATAAAATAAGGCCATCTCCCCCGCAAAAAACATGGTCGTCTATCCCGATTGTACGGGAGAGATGGCCACTTCAATTTAACAGAGAATAACGTCATCCTCATTGCAAATTTTTAAGTTAGAATACGGGAAAAGGTAATCATATCACAATAAAAGTACAAAAACGGGGATATTTTGGAAAACTTTTTTGAGAACACAGAATATATCAACCCCTTACACTATATCGGACATATGTCAAAAAATGAAAGTGGATTTTACTTACTTTTTCATTTCTTTTGTCAGAAAAATCACGTTTACACTTGTTGCTAGCAGTGTGGCGAAGCGAACCATCATGAAACTAACACCGTCTGTCGGTAATAAGTTGCAGTTTTTTCAATTGGCTATCTCTCCCGTACGGCTGTCTCCCCCGGACTTACCCTAATATACCTTCAAATAAAATGTTCTTACCTATATACATATAACTGTGCTGATCTTGTGGAGCTAATAAAGTATATATTACTTTATCTTACGGAACAAAATAAGGTAGAGTATAAATATGAGTACCTACCTAACCTAGGTATACAAATAAGGATCTGAGGAAGGAAAATTTTCAATTAAACAATAAAATCTATCCCGAAACTATTTAATGGGTTGCACCTAATTACAGTTTTATATTATAAATCATAAGAATAAAACACAAGACAATAGACAATACTGATCACAGATTTTGTAATAATTATGTCAAATTGGGAAACATGAATGACCACCAAAGCAGTAAATACCTACTTTACATACATACCAACGCCAAGTAAAGTAAAATAACTTAGCTTAACAAATATAATTTCATTAGGTAGCCTTAATTAACGTTTTTTCTTCACATCCCCGCTTTGATGAGATACAATACAGTACATTTAGGTTCTCATATGAATGAATTGGATTAATAAATACCTACTAGTTTGCGTATTATCTTGACAAAGTTTTTGGCACGAAGTGACAAAGGAGCAAAGATTGCGAGTATATAGATAAAATTTCTTCGGCTTATTACATTAAGTCTTCAGTACATAAACGAGAGTAGCAACTTATTGAAATAGCTGAAACGATTTGACACTGTTTTTGCAGAGATATTAGAACGTCCTAAAGCCTAGCGATTCAATTCGACATCAATGAAAAATAAAAAATTCCCTAAGAAATTATACAGAAAAGATAGACTAATATTTTTATTCCTTTCCTTTGCAATAGTCTCTACACTTGGCGGATATAATCTTCCTGTGTATCATAGTGCAACCGAGGATGATCTCAATTCAGTTTAGCCGTCACCTTTAAATTAACATAAAGGGCATCTGTGCTGTTGGCTACTAATGTAGAACAATTCTATCATCATAACGCTAGCCAGCTAGCTAGTTCATTAACGTCCTAAAATTGATAAAACTTACAAACATTTTGATTTTATATAGACAGCTAATGCCGTTAGAAGTTAATATATCGCATTCACTGCCCAGCCTAAGGCTGGACACGCTGATAGACAAGTGCGTCGTGGGCCATAAAGTGTTAAAAGCTATAGGTTGAATCAGATAGTTTATTGTGATAGGGTTTAGTGATTTTCGGGGGCTTTGCCTTGAATTTGCGCGTTAGCCTGAGCCGGCACCGGAGGTTGCTGTACGACCGGCGGTTGCTCAGAAGGTATCTTCGCGGGAATCACTGGTACCTGGTTGCCTTGAGGCTGTTGGTACTGCTGGTTGCCTTGTGGAGGTTGTTGGTTGCTTTGTGGAGGTTGTTGGTTGCCTTGTGGGGGCTGCTGGTATTGTTGATTGCCTTGTGGGGGCTGCTGGTATTGTTGGTTTCCCTGTGGGACCTGCTGGTATTGTTGGTTTCCCTGTGGAGGTTGTTGGTATTGTTGGTTTCCTTGTGGGACCTGCTGGTACTGTTGGTTTCCCTGTGCAGGCTTTTGGTATTGTTGGTTTCCTTGGGGTGGTAGCTGATGTCCCTGCGGCTGTTGGAACTGTTGGTTGCCCTGTTGGAACTGTTGGTTGCCCTGTTGGAACTGCTGGTTGCCTTGTTGGTACTGTTGGTTGCCCTGTTGGTACTGTTGGTTGCCCTGTTGGAAGGCAGGCTGGCCAGGCGCCGGCGGTTGCTGCGGGTACTGGTTCATGTGCTGGATCGTCCGCTGCTGGTGGTAGTACGCTTGAAACTGTTGCCGAGCCTGTTGGATCTGGTGCATCGCGCCTGGGATCGGGTTACCGTGAGGATCCACCTAGAATAACAATAAATTATTATAATCACATGTAGCTTTATTTATGTATTTGTGTACAGCTAATGTAATATGTAATGCTATTGTTTGTATGTGGTTCTAATGCGATTTGCGCATTAAACTATTGCAACGTTATTGTAGTCCTGGAGTGAGTGTAAGCATATTGGTTTCATGCATTTAGTATGCTAAGATACGATATTATGGCAAAGATATTTATTTCAAAAACAACATTAAACATTCACTTACAGAAAAATTAATTTTCTTGTTATCAATATATTACTGCGTTTTATAATGTATCTATATTCAAGTGAACAGTTTCATTCCTACCCGAGGAATGAAACTGTTCACTTGAATATAGATACATTATGTTTAGACAGTTTTTGCATTTCAGATGCGCTTAGATCATTGAGTATGGCTTAGATAGGGATTAGTGTCATGTGGGTTAGTGCCTAATGAGTGTAGCTATGACTGGACATAATTATTTGGTTGCCTGTGGTCTATTTTGCTGGTTGACATTTCTCTAGAAGTTACTCAAATAAAACGAAGCAGGAAAAGCATAGGTAGTGAGTTCCTTCCTATTAGAGGAACTATTGGCGAAACCAAACAGAGATGTGCATATTCAAAGTATCTACGTACCTAGCCACGCTGCTGTCTATACTAATATTATAAAGAGGAAAGATTTGATTGTCTGTTTGTTTGGATTGAATAGGCTCCGAAACTACTGGACCAATTTGAAAAATTCTTTCACCATTGGAATCCTAAATTTTCCGTGATGAACATAGGCTATATAATATTTTCAAAAAAGTTAGGGATCCGCATGAAAAATTCAATAATTGAACCGTGCGCTGTATATTCAACCTCTTTTTCTATTATGGCGCGTCATAATAGAAAAAGAGGTTGAAGCGCATGGTGCTTGCTTTTTCTCTACGGCCAGTGTCAGTTATGGAGTGTCGAGTCAATGTCAAAAACCCCAATGCTGTTAAAAAAAGTAAGGGATCCGTATGAAAACTGTAAAATCCATCGTGTTAGTGTGAATAATTTCTGAAATTTTTGTTTAATACCCGTGCGAAGCCGGGGCGGACCGCTAGTACATTATAAATTTATTATTTTATTAGTATATCCACGTACCAAACCGCGCTGCTGCAAGTATCTCAGCTCTTCAAGCCTCATCTTCTCGAATTCTTGGTATTCCAACTGAGTGTATACTTGATTCTGGTCGATGGGTTGCCAGCCTGCAAATAGCATTCAGATCAAGTTTTTGCTTATCCAGTTTTTAAACCATCAGGCAATATCCGCCTGACAGTGAATGTGGATAACCTAAAAGATTTGAAATGTATTCTAATAATTTATCCAGGAACGGACTACTTGGTTAAAAACAACAAAAACATAATAAGAATTCCATGATGTCTTACCTATTGGAATTCGATGGTGTAGTAAGACATTGCACGCCCCATAGGGCAAAATACATTGTGACATTCTATTACAATCTAAGAACTTTTATGACATGTATTTCTTGCAATAATTATTTGATTTGATTGATGCGTAGTTTTCAATAAAACTGAGTCGCAAATACCATCGCCCTCCTCACAGAAAAGGTGTTTTATTATGTAATAATTGTGTTATATAAAATTATTTCTACAAGATAATAATTAATCTGCCGTAGCGGTAGCGACGACGTAAGAATTTACCCCTCCAAATCAGTCTGTGGATGTCGTAGGGATGAAATCAATCATGAATCAATGAATGAATGAACAATTTATTGCAACATTTACAAAAAAACATTATCTAAGGTATATCTTATTTATGTCTTTAAAAAAGTACAATATACAGCCGTATTGCTGGAATCAATTTATTTCAGGCTTCATAATATTGCCAGAAACTAGCAGAGGGAATTCCCACACCTACGACCAAAATCGGATGATTATAGGAACCCCCTTTTATAGGGGAGGGGGCAGGTTTGCTGTTCCCTGATTCACCCTCAAGGTGAGCTGATGAGTTCTGATAAGCATAATATACGATTATTCTCAGTAATTTTCATTTATAAGGAAGCTATTATCACGCTATAACTGAATTCATCCTGTGGTAAACATAAGAATGAATTCAGTTATAGCGTAATAATCGCGCATCAGAATGTGCAAAAATATGTTTACCTTTATCTTCATTGAACTCCTGCTTCTTAGTGCCAACCATGAACTCATGGAAGTCAATAAGTCCATCTCTATTCGCGTCATTTTCCTTAAACACGTGTTCCCTCATCCTCTCCATCTCTTCAGACCGCTCTTGCATGTCGTGCACAGGCGCGTTAGGTCCGTACATCTTGTTCAACTCCTTTATGAAGAGAGCTTTAACTTCGTCCGCATCCCATACACCGTTGCCGTCGACATCTGAAGATAGGTGGTATCAATGGTATCAATAGTACCTATGCATTTCGCGGTGGTGTGTAGCAGATAAGGGCAGTATTGGGAGGGTTCAGTGAGGATATTGGGAGGGTTCAGTGAGGATATTGGGAGGGTTCAGCGAGGATATTGGCAGGGTTCAGTGAGGATATTGGAAGGGTTCTGTGAGGATATTTGGAGGAGTTTTTGCTGATATTTGGAGGATTCGATGCGAAAGATATGACTAAGGTTAACTCATGAGGCGGCTATTTGTTTAGAAAAAAACTAAAAATCAACATTAAATTCTTGACTTTAAGTTTATCGGGAGTGATTCTTTTACCTACTGCGAGAGTACATTTTAGGGATCATTCTCCACTCTCAAAAAAGTTGAATATTGACAAATTAAAACAAACCTTTGGAAAAAAGTAAACCGTATGGAAAAACAAGATTTTTAAATCCCCATATTCATTTGTATGTAAGAAATAATCGTGTACTTTAGATATGTAGGTGCAGAGTAAAATTTGGGATTATTTCTAATCTTGCCCCCAATTCAAGTATTTATTGAACTTAAATATTTATCGCCTAGTTTATTCATGTTGTTCTAATGAAACTCAACAGAAATCGACGTAATAGTACGTTCAATCATGCAATTGCCGAGATTTGCTATTATCAAAACTTATCGCAAGAACAATTGGTTAGTTAGGTAACAGACCATTAAACAGTATGTACTTATCGATGAATTAGCGACAAACTACTGATCGTGCTACAAAAAAATTTAAAGAATGTTACCACTGTGGTTATATGATCCTTGCCATTCGGATATTGATACTACTGGTATTCTTATGACTAAAACTGACAAATTGAAACAAAAATATATAAGAGCCAAATCTACAAATACTAACTTGACTTTTTACAGTTAACAAGCTGCAAAAATAAACATATCATGCTATTTGCGGAATAATGTATTTCAATCACGAAAACAATGATTAATTTTTTTATGTCCTACGCCACATGCGACATTGTTATAAGTATGCAAATCTACAGGCAATGATGCAATGCAGTACACACAAACTGAACTCGCATGTTAGTGAGTAAACATGACACGCAATGCATCTTACCATGCATCATGAAAAACACCTTTGGGTCGAAATCTTTCGGGTCCATACCACCAGTTTTCCATATGTCTAACAACTGTTCTCTCGTCACAGGGTGGTGGAGCTGTTAAATTAAATAACAGTATTAGTAAGGGCACTCACCGTGCATCATGAAGAACACTTTAGGATCAAACTCCTGGTCCATATGATCCTGCTTTTCCCAAACTTCCTCGTACTGCTGCTTAGAACCGGGGTGGTGAAGCTGCCATTCATGAAATATTTCCGATGATATAAAATTGCTTGGACAATAGCAAGGAAGTGAAATAAGGAAATAGGTATAGATTGGAAATTCTTGAATATTTCTACGGAGAAAACTTCTATAAGCATTTTCATATCGCTTCGAATTACTCACAACATGTTTATTGTTTCGAAATCGTTCCGGGGAATTTAATAATACAATGCGCATTCGATAACATGACTCAGGTTACTGGGGTCAAGCTTATCACGAGAAAAGAGCTGATTTAAACTTGTACATTTCTGGAAAGTACGCAAAATGTTGCAAGATATTTTATGCTCATGTCTGTAGGTACTAGATACCTACTAATTTACACAAAGAAGGAAACATTGATAATTCTTTAGGCTTTATAGATTTATTGGGCCGTGCTCATTATTGCTCATTAATTTATGCAAGTAGTAGGTTGACGATGCGACCTTCTGAAAAAGGCGTTTCTAGGTATAAATTACCGTCTTGACAGTTTCATATGTATTAAAAAATCTTATCAACTCAACGCATGTTGCTTTAGGCACAATATCAGTGAAGGTAACGATTTAAAAAGCAGGTTCAACGACCTTGACCTTGTACAGGACTGGTTGTAAAGACCATCGGCATAACGAGTTGGTAGCGTTTCTTTAAATTGGTTAACTTTTGTTGTACTTTAATAAGTTGCAGAAAAACACTTGCGTGGGATATCTAGACTCTATTAAATTTAGGGACATAAGCCATTATTATACTACTTTTATTCAAATACTTCAAAATATGGAAAAGTTTCAAAAGTTATGTTATACTATTGCTGTTTACGGAAAATTTATTTATTTTATTTAAATCGGTTGGTGTCAAATATACTTGCTTTTGCTTTAGTAGTTGGTAACAAGTACAAAAATAGAAAGAGTTTTCACATAGTTAAAGCTTCGGCGACGTGTGAATTAGCGATGCAAAACTAGTGCCAAAATGTTTGTAATTTAACCATATTTTCACCACAACCAGCTAGTATTTGTATTAAAATTGTATTTATATAGGTTCCAGCGACAATTTTTTGTTTCAAAAATTCAAATCAAAATTTGGCTTCAATTTAATTTTAGAAAAGCATTCTGAAATTAAATTGAATCCAATCGCATTTTAATATCAAAGAAGACATGTTTTCTTAGTATTTGTGTAGATTAATATTTTCAAAAAAGCTTGTGGCAGGAACCTAAAATATGCAATTAAAATACAATTAATAGGAATTCATCGGTCGCCGGAGCCTTAACAAGCACGTGATCTACACACTTTTTAATTATTTATAAACTCATTTCTTTACGAGTATATTATTTCCTGGGTTTTTGTAGGTTCCTGTGACAAACAAATACAAGTTTTTGTAATTACAATCAAACAATAAAAGCAAATTATAATTATCTTGTATTTACAGTCTAAACACTTGAGCTAACTGCAGACTGATACAAATAATCTACAGATACTTGTCTAATAAACTATTTCTTTCTTTCTTTCTTTCTTTCTTTCAGATAGCCCAACTGATCTACATAAATTATAAGCGCCCGCAAGACGGTGGCTGCAATTTTTTGCAAATACTACAGTATACAAGATGGCACAAAATGTGTACACTTAGCCAAAAGGAGCTAACTGCAGACTGATACTAACAATCTACAGATAGCCCAACTGATCCATATGAATACCAGTTACAGGAGCCTCCAAGAGGCTGGCTGCAATTTTTTACAAATACTACAGTATACAAGGTGGCACGAAATGTGTACACTTAGCCAAAAGGTCATTCTAGACCCCGACCAGGGGGATTAACTTTTGTATTGTTTTATTTTTGTTTTGTTTTAAGTATTTAAATTTTTACCGGTTGATGCTGTTTCCTGGCCTCCTCTTCTCTTTTTATTTTCTCCTCGTACTCTTTCTTGTGGGCCTCATCCATTTTCTCCATCTCTTGATGTTTCTGGAACTCCTTTTCCAATTCATATTTCTGAGAACAAAATAATCACTTTAGAAATCATTGATATAAAAACAGGAGTTCTCAATAAATCGAACCAAAACATTTTTAAAACAATAAAAAACAATAATCGAATAAAAATAAATCGTTATTTTGAAATAAATGTGACAGGATAAATACAATTTTAGTACAAATAATAGCAGATCATTGTTAAAATATGCTGGAATTACAAATAATTTTGTTATTACGTTTGTGTGAGGTATTCATTCGTCACCGGAGCCTTAATAATAATAACAAATACCTAAAATAATGATGATGTAGTAGTGTAAAATATTATTGTACTAAGTTGTTCAACTATCAACATCTAATTAGATCATGAGCGACTAGTGACCATCGACTATTAATGTTTTGTTTACACAAAATATTCCATGTTTTATTTATTTAACATACTGGTTAATTAGCATACTGGTTCAGTGCCTACTGACTTTCATAGATCATATATATATAAAGAATGGTGGACTATCCACACAGCATCAACTAGCCCCAAGCTAAGCAGAGCTTGTGTTATGGGTACTAGATGACTGATATACATGATAAATATATTAAAAAGATAAATATTTTTTTATTATATAAACAAAACCGACCAGAACACACTGAACAAACATATGCAAATTGTTCAAAAATTTGTCCCGAGGCGTTTTTTTTTTATCCTTGCATATGGAATAAAGTTAAATCATTAAAGAGCATCATTATTTCCTGTAGCACATTATTTCCTATGAGAAAGTATTTGTAAATTGACCTACACGAGATGTCAGTGCAGATCTTAGTTCCACTTAGAATTAGTTTCCTTGAACTATTCCTTGCGTTTCTGATCGGCAATTTCAAGGTCGGTAGACTTTCTTGATAAGCTTCTTCAAGTCTTCAATCTCGAAGGTGTTAGGTTCAAATGGTGTTCAAATCTACAACCTTGAAGGTAACTTTTTACCTTGAAATGCACAATACACTCCTACGCGAGATGTCAGTGCTGAGATTAAATCCCCCACGTAGAATTAATTACCTTGAACTCTTCCTTGCGTTTCTGATCGGCAATTTCAAGGTCGGTAGAGACTTTCTTGATAAGCTTCTTCAAGTCCTCAATCTCGAAGGTGTTGGAGTTCCCGTGGTCAAGATGATCGGCCGACTCGTGTTTCTTGAAGCTTTCGTCGGCGATGTCGTTTGTAAGCTCGAATTGCTGAAAACAGCGATCATATTAATAGTAAACGATGAAAGTAAGAACCCAGCTTTGCAATACAAAAATTTTAAACTCGACTACATTACTTATGTATATAAAATAGAATTTATTTTTAAAAAATATAGACAAAAGTCATGAATGATATGTGTGTTCAGGTAGTATTTAAAGTGAAGTCCTAATGTTTTCCGGGTTCACATTTAGATTTTCGGGGTCAGCTATCAATCGGATCCAAAGTTCCGAAGTGAAATAAATAATGCTGGACTATCCAGCCCCAAACTAAGCAGAGCTTGTGTTTATGGTATAGATGACTGATATACATAATACAATAATATTTTTTAATACATAGAAAGCGACCAGAACACCCTGAACAAATATCTGTTGATTGTACAAACAATAATTTTTGTTTTTAAACAATGTTCACTTTAATAATTAATGTAGGTATTGATTGTCTTGACATAAGCTCATGAAAACCTAAGCTGATAAAATAAAATGAGAGCGAAATGATATTTAAAAGATTAAAAAACTTTAATCAGGGTGATCAAAACAAGAAAAGAGGACCAAGAGTTATGTACTCCAGGTCAATGCAATCTATACTAATCTATATCTATACTAATATTATAAAGAGGAAAGATTGGATTGTTTGTATGTTTGTTTGTTTGTTTGTTTGAATTGAATAGGCTCCGAAACTACTGAACCGATTTGAAAAATTCTTTCAACATTTTAATCCTAAATTTTCCGTGATGAACATAGGCTATATAATATTTTAAAAAATGTTAGGGATCCACATGAAAAATTCAATAATTGAACCGTGCGCTGTATATTCAACCTCTTTTTCTATTATGGCGCGTCAGAATAGAAAAAGAGGTTGTATAGCGCACGGTGCTTGCTTTTTCTCTACGGCCAGTGTCAGTTATGGAGTGTCGAGTCAATGTCAAAAACCCCAATGCTGTTAAAAAAAGTAAGGGATCCGTATGAAAACTGTGAAACTCATCGTTTTAGTGTGTATAAATTTCTGAAATTTTTGATTAATACCCGTGCGAAGCCGGGGCGGACCGCTAGTAATATTATAAAGAGGAAAGATTTGATTGATTGTATGTTTGTTTGAATTGAATAGGCTCCGAAACTACTGGACCAATTTGAAAAATTCTTTCACCATTAGAATCCTAAATTTTCCGTGATGAACATAGCCTATATAATATTTTCAAAAAGTTAGGGATCCGCATGAAAAATTCTATAATTGAACCTTGCGCTGTATATTCAACCTCTTTTTCTATTATGGCGCGTCATAATAGAAAAAGAGGTTGAATATAAAGCGCACGGTGCTTGCTTTTTCTCTACGGCCAGTGTCAGTTATGGAGTGTCGAATCAATGTCAAAAATCCCAATGCTGTTAAAAAAAGTAAGGGCGGATCCCTTACTTTTTTTAACAGCATTGGGGTTTATGAAAACTGCGAAACCCATCGTATTAGTGTGTATAAATTCTGAAATTTTTGTTTAATACCCGTGCGAAGCCTGGGCGGACCGCTAGTATTTTATAAAGAAACAAGCATTAAATTGTTTTCAATTTGTGCAAGGTACAATGTTATGTACCTAAAGCAAGCCTTCGTGACGCAAGAGTTACAACGTGTTTCGAAATAATTTCTCGATTCCAATGATGCAAAACGAAATGTGATTTTGGCCATTTATTACTAAACAGCATTGAATATGTGTAAAATGTGCAAAATTAGCAATACAATATGATTTGTTTCTTATGAAACATATCCATAAATTCATCTTCATACCAAGTATAGTAGGTTTACTATTATAGGTACCTACTTGTTTTTATTTATTTGCAACTTCGCTTGAATATAGTGAGATACATTATTTTAGCAAATTAAAATGACACTAAATAATAATTATATACAATGTTGCACAATACTACCCGCATCATCTAACCTCAAACATAGCAGAGCATAAGTTATGACTGGAGATTGGATAATGGGATGCATACTAGGTACATGAATAATACTTAATACAATATAATAACATAGATCACCCAAAACAAATATCTCCAGATCATGCACATATATTACATTAACTAAGACTGTTCTAGTTCTCATGCCAAGAGTGGTAATTATGGCATGACTCCCTTGATTTGGTGTTTAGCAAAATCTGTTTACTTATATTTACCTTGGTGGCTAAGTGACGTAACCTGCTGAGCTCAGCACGCTTGATTTCATCCAGCCTGGTCCTCACATTGTGGTTCACAAGGTCTAGTTGTTCAGCTATTTTGCCGGACTGGAATAATGACAAACTTTTTTAAATATGATTCCAATTAGAAGGGCTTCAACAGTAAATATTCAAATTTGACGAAATGCAGCTTTCAGCAGATTTTTGATGTAACATAGTGAGAAAGATGGTTATGGCAGTGGACAGACAGTCAGTAAACATTTAAGGTTCTTTTTGTTTATTTCATAAGGCATAATTGTTAATTGATACTGAATAACTAATTACCCTTATATCATCTTCATCAGCCTTCTCCAACTGCGCTTTGAAGTCAGGATCACTCTCTAAAGCCTGTACAACCTCGTTCAAATACCGATGGTACTCCAGCTGTTCTTCCTTGATAAACAAAAATAAATACATAATTAAAACATGTGAACCTCTTTTATTCAAGTATCTGCAATGTTTATAGCTAATCGGGAAATGTTATGTAGAAAATGTTGTGGAATAACCAATAGGGTATGAATGGCTATAAATAGTTGTGTAGTATATATTTGTCACCCTTACCAAACTAAGCTAGATAATGCTAGTCACACTAATATTTTAAATGTGAAAGTTTGGATGTAGAATATTTTTTTACACCAAAATTACTAAATGGATGTGACCATAATTTTGTATATGTATGTCCAGACTAAGAAAACAAAATACAAAAATCTTTGTTAGGAACACAGAACTAATCTAGTATTATACATGACAAGTTAAATAATCTAACTTATTGTATGTCATTATGTGAGTGAGTGTGATCGTCCTGAGGATACCAATCTCAAAAGAGTCCAGCCAACAGAAGTTATTAGGTTTGTGTGTGTGTGGAGGTGTGTATGTGCATGATAATACATAGGCTACTTCTAATAAGTCAGTTCTCATACGATAGAGATAAAATTAAAATGTTTCCATAGAAACAATATCTGCCGACCTACAGGCAAAAATTTAATTGTCTCTGTTACAAATAAAATAAAATTACCCAGTCCGCAGGATGTTCACCCTCATTGACTTCTTTTGTCTCATTTTGCGTTACAGGTGGTGCATACGAGCAGTGCAGGATGAAAGCCATACATAATACTCTTAAAAGTAGCCTCATCCTTGACTGCAACAAAAGACATTAATAACTACCTATCAATTATCTAATTATTATTATTATTAGGCCTATGTCCAGCAGTGGACTATTATAGGCTGGTGATGATGATGATGATGAATTATCTAATATCCATACCACAAGTTCTGCATACCTTGGGGCTACATGATATTGTATGCATAATCTGGTATTATTCATTAAAATAATTGATAGAGATACCTTACCTGTATACTTACCTACACACAATGATCAGTCAAGCATAATATAAGTCAAGATGTGAGTGAAAACCTAGGATGATTAGTTTTAATGGGTGTGCCTATTGAAACTAATCTACACTACGTATAGGGCAATCTTTTCGTATTGCATTTTATCTACTTCAGATTGACTAATTATAAAATGTTGTTGGATTGGTTTACAAGGTGTTATTGCACCTTCAAACGTAAAACATAAATAGCTTAGTTCATAAACAAGTGCCTAAGGAAATTAATAACTAGAGGCACAAAATCCTGATTACAAGCTTGAGAAAAAAAAGCATTTGAACGATATATTATTCTATTTAGCGCAAACAAGGCATTCGATACTTTCTACTGATTCTACTTTTGTAAATAGCTTTTACACAAAAATACATGATCCTTCTTACCTTATTCATATGATGATTATCTTATAACGCGCAAATTAACTGCAATTCAATTTAATTATTTTAAAAACTCGAACAAAACAGCAAAATTATTCCGGAACCTCGTACGTACAGTCAATTCGAAAGTCGTCGACTCGTCGTCGTCAAACAAATGTCAAAAACGACATTACCAATGACAGTAACAACAAAGACTTTTGTTGTTACTGTCTTATTATTGATGGTGCTGCCAACAAACACAGTGCTAACAAATCTAATTTTTATATAATTATTTTTACAAAAATAAAAAATTAGAGTGCTTCCTATCATAACGTGTGATAAATAGGTGCAATGCAATCGCTTCACTACATAGTGTAAAACAAAGTCGCTTTCTCTCAGTTTGTCAGAAGTCTTTTATATTTTTTTTGTATAAGGCTTTCACTATAATCTTTATTAGTAAAATTTTAACACACTTCATTAAACATAAAATGTAACCCAAGCTTTCAACACAAACAACTTATCATTTTAGTAGCTATATAATAACAAAAATTGTTCCTTGTAAACCACTAATAATAATATGCAATTGCATTTACAATTGCAATTGCATAGTAATAATATACAATTCATCACGTTATAAATAAAATTTTATCTTTTTCTTACATAACTAATAATAATCTTGGGATTTTTTACGACAGCACTTGACTACTCTGAAAAAAAAACTTTAGCATCAAACGTCAGTCCTAGGATGTCAAAGCTGGAAAAAATATTTAAAATTTAGTTTTTTTAAGTAAATTGATACTAAATAATATATATTAACGATACTCACTTATTGTTGTTACTCCTGCAAAAAAATAATAATATAACGATTCCTTGAAGCGCTGTAAATAATATAGTAGCAGATATATCTCTAACATCTCCTCAGCCCAATCCATAATTTTAACATGAATATTTAACAAACATTCATACACTCAATGCAACATTGCATTGTTTACAGTTTTTGTGTTCCTATGTGGGTGTAAGTTTCTGATAAAACACCTTAAACACCCTTTGAAGTCGTCACGTTACGGTGTCCTATGCTTAGAGCTGGCAACTGGAAGAACAAAATTGAAGATGACGGATGACAATCATGACGTGTTCCAATCACAATGTTGTTTGTTGGTAAGTCATGTTATTTTTTAATCAGGCTGGGCCATAGATCTATTATCCGCTCTATTGTTTCCGCGCTACGCATAAAAAACTCCTTGATTGACGCGCGGTTTGGCGCGAAACCGAGCTTGCGCTCCGCTCTGCCGATAAGTGGCTACTAGCCCGTTCTTTACAATGGAACTCATTGGGTATTTGTACTCTATAGAAAGGGTGTGAATGAAGCTTGTCAGTAGTAGGTCGATATCGTCATTTATCTAACAACACCGCTCAAGTCGATTTTTGGCGGTATTGACATTTTGATGTCATTGGATAAATTTTAAATTCGCGCGTTAAACTGCCTGTCAGATTCAAGGATATCAACCAATCAGAGGCCAGTATTCAAATAATAGTGACAGCGCATAAGTCGGTTATCCCGCCAACACCGCTCAAATCGGCATTCCGCCATACTGCGAGCGAAAAATACTTTACTACTACTGATTTTAGTGGTTTTATAGTGTTATTTTTGTGGAATTTGTTTTAGGAAGTGTAATTAACAAAGAGTAGGAGGTAAGTTACTAATTACATTATAAGATATTTTGATTTAAGTGTTGAATTGAACCTAAAATCGAATGAGTTTGTCGCCATGTACTTAGGCGGTGTTACTAGGATTTTGCTATTGCATCGAGTTCATACTCGTATTATGACTTATGCGGTGTTACAAACTTTATTTCTTGCAGGGTGGAGTGGTATTAAAGACCATGGATGGAGAAGAATAATGAGTCATCGAGCGACCAGAGTAGATACAGATGAAGAATTATGTCAACAGTTGCGAGATGCTGGACTAAAATTGGGCAGTAAACGGCGTAAGCAGAGCTTTAGAGAGTCAAAAAAAAAGGAGTAAGCTTGATAAGGCGCTTTTGTAGTTTTTTTAAATATCAATGTTCGTGCAGTTTCGTGTTTGAGTAACTTTTATAAATTATTTAATTTTGTTTTATTCTTTTTAGATTTCAATCTAAATTTGGATACGACGTTAGACATCATGAATGCTTCATTTTTTGAAAAAGTCGGTGAAGACTTATAACTCGATGCACTTCAGCTTCTTCACATAGAGGTTTTGCTGAGACGATACCAATTAGACGTCGTGTGTACTTCAGCAAGCAGCCATGTCTTCCTCGCAAACTACATCAACTACTATCATGACCCTCAGCGACGATCACGGTGATTTGGTAAATAAAGACGATGAAGGTTTCATTGAACTCTTAACGGTTGATCAAATAATTTCTGCGTCTGGCTGTGCAAACGTTATACTTGCTTCAAATGAAGTAATAGCTGAAACGCTACAAATTGACGTTTCTTCAGAGAGTGTCATACAGGATGCAAACGTCTCCAAACCTACAGAGCTATTGGTTTGATGAATCGAATTGTACGCTGGAGGGCTCGGCTTTTGCTTCATGTTTAATTGATCATTTGCAAAAGGTTTTGAATAAGAAACTGTTGCCCGTCATTTTATATTCTGATGGCTGCTGTGCACAGAATCGAAACGCCAGTTTAAGCAATGCCCTGTTACGTTTACTATCAATAGAAAACAATACTACCTCTATAATTACCCAAAAGTACCTGGACAAAGGTCACACTCACATGGAGTGCGATTCAGTGCACAGCGCTATCGAATGTAGACTAAAACGTAAAGAAATTTACCTTCCAAAGCAGTACGTATCGATCACAAAGACAGCAAGGAAAGATCCGATGCCATACGCAGCACGACTTTTGGATTACACCTTCTTTACTGATTTTAGTAAAGATTTGGTGTACAAATCTATACGCCCAGGAAAAAAGTCAGGTGACCCAGTTGTAACAGATTTACGTGTCTTACAATACAGACCTAACCATGAACTACAGCCTTGACCACAACGTCCTACACCACTGTATCGCATCAAACCAATAAATCAACTGATGAAATTTAATAAAGCTAAAATACCGATTACCAGGCGTAAGTATCAGGACTTGCAAGACCTGAAAAGCGTCTTACCGCAAACGTATCATTCATTCTACGATGAACTACCGCATAGTGAATAAGTACCTATATAATTCTAAAGGTATTATCCTAAAAAGGTATTATCCTTATCCTATTTAAATTCATTAGAAGATGATTTTTTTTAGTATTTCTGCTAACATTTTACTTATTGTAAAACTCAACACAAAAAGTTGATCTCGTTAATGTGATTCCAGTTTTCACAAACCAATACCTACCTGAGTAAAGTTCCTAATTATTAATAAGTTCTAATAAACAAAAAATATTGTATGATACCTATAAGTAATTCATTAAAAAACTTGAATTTTCATTGCTTTTTAATTCATTACAAATAACATTTTCTCTTACATTTTCTTATAATCACCGCCTAAGTCTCGTAAAATTATCACGCAACACCGCGTAAGTCAATTTAAAATGAGTACGTCGATAAAAAAAATAAAATAGGCATATTAAAACATTTGTTGTGTATATTAAAGCAAATGTTAATAACTACAGCCTTAAAACTTTTAAATTAAATAAAATGTAGAGTTTTTAGTCTCTCCTGAAAAGTGAGTAAAAATTACTTGAGCGGTGTTGTTAGATAAATGACGATATTCTAAGTATGAGGTCGGGATAATGTCAAAAACACAGAGTAAAAATTACGTCAGCTGATAATGAGCGGAATGTTTTGGAATAAATGGTGTATTTCAAATTTTATTGTCATCTATCCACATTTTCTGCTTTATAAACATAGTTTGTAGTATTGCCTTTACAATTAAAATAAAATAAGTAGGAGTCTTCAAACAAATTAATAATCTAATCGTAATTCTACAAAGTATGATTGATTTTTCTTGCACTCGCGTCATTTGACGCTTGGATTTAGATTCCAAAATCTTATGTTTGCAATGGTTTACCATTAAAGTAAATAGATTATTGTAAACCCTTACATTTATTTAGTCTAAAAAACAAAAAACAAATAAAGGTTTCAATAATTTTAAGTACACAAAACGAAAAGAAACAGGACGATTCGTTTTAGGAAAAAGCCAAGACTTGTCAACATTATTTGCAAATAAATGGGATAATTTTCTTACGAAACGGCAAATCACAATCAAATAACACTAAACACAATATCACTGCTTTGGTAAATACACATTTTCAATGAAATCCTTATCTTTAGATCGAAAAAAACACGATATAAATTGCTGTTGTTTTTTTCCAGAGAGCGCGCACGACAAGTGATTTGCTATCTCACTTCTTTTTATTTTTTTTCTTGAACTCTGTCAAACTTGGTGCTTGATGACATAGACAATTTAACTGTGAATACACAGTAACGGACCGTAAGACTCCTTAAGCTGTAGATTTTCGAATAGGAATCAATCTTTGGAACGCGACGTCACTGGCCTCTCTGGAGGCCAGAATCAATCTACGGTTGTTTTTTTTTGGCCGCCTAAGAGGCCGGAATCAATCGGGCGGATATTGAACAAAAAATTTTTCGGCGGGAACCTCAATTTGCAAACTGCGTGCTGCGAGATTTTTTTCCCTTTTTTTTTAAAAACCTATTGTTTTTTGCTTTCTAGAAGTCAAAATTAAGAAATAATTGATCGTAACTGATGAGCTTTCCATGAGCTTGAGCAAAAGCTCGCCCAAGCGAGGGTTCTGAGAGTTTTAGTTTATGTACCTACCTACTTATTCGCGTCGATACCTTGATGCGTCGAGTCCTGTAAGCTCTAAAGGAAACAAAGCACTTTGATTTTGATTTTACCTCGAGGACTCAAAAAAAAGGTAAGTAAATTATCTAGGTACCTACGTGGTTTGTTCTTCCAAACAACGATGACTGCCCATTAAATGAGCGAGAGTAGGTATGCCTCTATAAAAGCCTCTGAGGAAATAGGTACGGTGTATCGGGTGGGTACAGTATATAGGTACCTACACCTTAAAACATTTAATAGGTAGGTACCTAAATATAAAGTCTGCATCACTTGACCTGGACAATAAGGCCAATAAATTCCTGCAGTATAAAAATTGTTACACCCGACACGCAATCAGTGCCAGCACCAGCATTCCCGCTGATAAATTGTTGTTCTCATCTCGGTCGCATCAGATCTATCGAACAGGTAAATAAATTTTCTGACTGATTGTTAGCTAGCTCGTGCAAAGATATTCAAGTCAGGCGCTTCATGCGCAGAGTTCTACTGGAAGTTATACCTACTGGACCTGCAAGTTCACCGTAGTTCCTAGTCCTACCTACTCAAACAGTCGTGGTGAGACCTTCGCGTCCACCACCTTCCACCACATTGCCAGGACAGCTTTTCCTAGACACTAGAGTGACGAGATAAGCTGCTCCCGTAAAGTAGTCTAACTATAATGTACCTACCTACTTGAGGTACGGTCGGACGACGGACACATTGCCAAATTTTGTAAAAACGCAGAGGTGTGTGTGCTCCATCTGCTCAGAGGTACATGGTTTCCGGCAGTAGGTATCTCTTAGAATGCTAAGTGCAAAAATTTTGGTGGCTATGAAATTGATAAAGTCGATTCCACAAACCCTTTTATATTCTCAGGGGACTTTAACGCACACAATATCCATCTGTCTCGTCTCATGGTAAACGTGGTTATCGACGACAATAATGACGGCAGCTCAACAACTTTTGTTTCGTTTTAGATTTGTCTTTCGCTTCGTCGCCTCTGGAAATGAGTTGTGGATGGTCAATGCATGACTGTCCTTTTAGGTTGACGACTGATCTTCCTGTATTAGTAAACTTCTTGAAAATATAAATATTGGTACTGATTACCTACTGATTTCCAACAAACACGTGAAACATGTACCTAACGCAAACCACTTGCCCATCGACCAGTGGTAGATTGGAAAGTGTTTATTTAGTATACGTAATACTTAACACAGTATACAATATGTACCTACCTATACTGTGGTAATAATTCTGGTCTGTAGATAAGTACCTACTTATGAAACTTAAATATCTACCTACACTCGAATCTATTCCTATTCTTATAGTGTTCCTATAGGAATAGATTTCTTGAGTGTAAAAAGCCTGTGTAGGTAGGTACCTATTGGAAGAAAGATTGATAAGTACCTACCTACCAATATTGAAATTGAAACCTACAAAACCAATCTTATCGTCCTATTGCATTAACATCTTGTGTTGGAATATTTCAACAGCTGCATAGGTACCTACCTAAGCAGCTTTTGGAATTTCATATCGAACACAAACAAGTTGGGTCGCAAACCGGGATACCTTATACCGAATATCCGGTATATTCGGTATAAGGTATCCCGGTTTGCGACTAGATACTAGACCGAAAGAAATTTTTTAAATACCGGGATTAAGTGAGCAGAAACCAGGATTTTCGATATTTTCGGTATTCCATACAAATGGATGATAAATAAGATAAGTACCTAATCCTCACACGAATGGCGCACCTACAGCTTGATGTTCTTAATTAGGTTTTAATCGTAATGTAAATATGGCTGCGTCATTTTGTGATATTACAGGTCATGTAGATATTACAGCTAGTGTCAACGTTGATGTTCATTGCAGAGTTCTTCATCGAAGGTATTCCTGATATTATTGTTTGGATGAATAAATTTTTAACGATAGAGAAGTAGGTAGGTATCTATGAAATAGGTTTAACAGACATCTTTTGGCCCAAGGCATTGTTTGTTGGAGTATGTCAAGGTATACATTCTACCACGATTCTACCTATAATCTTCAATCTGATGCTCGCAGATTCGCGCGCAATTTTCCAAGTTAAAAGTTAGCCACCTATCTCCTAGCCAAAATTATATTATATATTTCTTGGTTTGTAGGTCAAGGATCAAAATTACTCCTGGGGTTTAATTATAGACTCTCTGTAACTACTGCCTGGCTTTGGGAGAAATTAGAGAATTATTATAAAGATTTTTTTAATACAAAATTCCCTACATGGCTTCGCTTCGTGGCGTTATACGCAGCCGCGCATAATAAGTAATATTCGGAAGGAAAACTAGGCATAATACTTACCTAGCTACCATGTAAGTAAAGAGAAGTGAAAGGTATAAGAATTGTTCGAGTGATATTATTTTTATTGCGTAGATAACTGTGGTAGGTACCTACCACAAAGCTTCTTAAAATTAGTGTACAGATTGTCCGTTAAATATTTACGAGATAAGCTTCTTATAAGCCACAAGACATTAACATTGCAAACTATAAAATACTTAGTCTAGTTATGGATCTATATGTATCTATGACTACAAAGTGCTTGATGGACTACAAACACAGAATATAAAAATAGGTAACTACATAGAGTAGAAGTCTTTAAAATATGACTATTTGAATAGCAACAACAAATTCAGATCATAAAGGATTTTGATTACATAAAAGATGAATGTAAACATTTTAAATAATTGATTTTGCCTGAGCTGAGGCTTCACACAAAATAAATAAATTTTAATACTCTGATTTTTAATCACAACACTCAATATCAGAAAAAGCTTTTCTTTTTTTTAGCTTCTTGAAAGTGTGAAGTTCATACCTATACAAGAACAAACCATACATTCCATCATACAGACTACATAAGGTAGGGAAATCATCTATGGGTGCTTACATGCACTTCTATAATAGGATTACATCTGAAGCAACTGAGATCCCTTTTAATTTTAAACGTTACATAAAACTAAATCTTATCAAGGCCCTCTAGTACATAATATGACTACATCAACGATGTTAATGCTTCGGCAGATGTCACTCAGTTCCACATGGACAAGCAATGAAGTGTTGGTCTGAGATATATTATAAATATTGACATGTACTTATCTAAAACTATAAAAAAAATATTTACAAATGTACTTGTCAATAAAAAAAGTTAGAAAATCATTAACACCTTATATCATTTAGATAATATTTGTTAGTTTGAAGTTTGATTTAGCTATTCTTTTTGTAAGCCTAAAGAAATTAAGTTATTAACTTTTGGATTGGATTCACTGGACATAAACTATATCATTTGAACAGAAACTATTCAATTCAACATTATTTATTGTACTTAATAAGGTCGAATACTTATTTAAATCTTTAATTGTATTATTTTAAATTGAATTTATTATTTTAACTAACTTAACCCCTTACCGCATACAAAGCCATCTGTGGCTTTCAAAGTTTCTTATTTTTTTACAGTTTATGTAAAGATCACATACAAAAAAACTCACTTGAATCATAACAAGCAATTCTTCGTAAAACGGAACGAAGTTTTTTGTATATGTGGTGTGTCACATCTGGCGATATTTTTGAGATTATGTGCAAGGCGTCCGACTGATCAATTGAACATAAAATAGTAAAACTTTCATCAATACAAAAAAAATGTAAAACGGTAAGTAAGAACTTCTAATAAAATAATTTCACAGTCTTTGATTCATCCATCACTTGGGTTGCAACTTGGTTTTGCTTTTACTTTTGTTTTTGTTTGGTTTTTGACCATTTTCTTGCAAACTCCATTTATGGCTTCGTATGCGTTTGCGTTCAATACACGGTCATCCATGTATGGCTTTGTATGGAATAAGACTTCTTTCTGCTTTTTTCAGAGATGGACCCTTCACGCCTTTATGGGTCTTCCAGGCATGTAAATGTAATACCTGGTGATGGTACTGGTGGTAAATGCTTGGTTGCTTTGGCGTAGGGTCAATGAAGAAAAGCACATGCCACTGTTTATGTTCAAGCTCACAGTTTCAGAACATTTTCGCAAAGCAGGCAAAGTAATCGCGATGCCAAGAAAACGTGGTCGTCCGTCAAGCATTCTTGGAAAAACCGACGTCAAGCAGAGCTGGTACCCCATCAAGCCGAGTCGGCACTCCATCCAGCTGTCCGTATTCACCAATGTCCTCGAAAAAACCCCGAAAAACTCCAGCCAGGCATCAAGATCTGCCACTCAATTCAGTACGATCTGACAATACTGATCATTTTCCCACTAGGAAGAAAAATAATCGACAGCTATGTCAAAACTGCTCAAAGTTCCGTTCTATCACAAAATGTGTAAAATGCCAGGTATATCTGTGCTATAATGAGAAACGAAACTGCTTTACAGATTTTCATAAAGTGTAACTGCCTTTTCACCTGATCACATACAAAGCCATTTATGGTAAAACATATTTTTTCTAGACTGCATACGAAGCCATACATGGCTTCGTGTAATAACTTTTTACTTAATAATTGTAATTTTTTTTTTTCGTTTTGTTATGGTCCCTATGAAGTAAATAAACACATTTTTGCATAAAACAATTTTTTATTGAACCTCCTTCATAATTCATGCAGTAAGGGGTTAATTCAGATTTTATTGTGACTTTTATGCGATATTTATTGTATTAATTAATTTTAATTAGTTAGTGTAAGTGGTTGTATGACCGTTCTAATTAAATAAATAAATTGAATTGAATATCGTTTTCTACATGTACATTGTATGGCAAATTATATTTAGATCTGATTAGTAGTTTTGGATTTCTTTGGTTACAATACATGTTTCCTTTTTTCACAAACTTTCACCTTAATAAGTATGGAATAGGAAATTTAGTACATACCTCAATAATAAAGTGTAAATATAAACACATAATAAACACCTATACCCTTAATTAATGTTCATAGAGAACCTTACATTATAGTTATAAGTTTACTTATAATTCATAATAATTATAACAATATTCATAATAATTAATAATAATAATAATTATTATGAATTATAAGTAAACTTATAACTATAATGAAGCGAGACAAGATTACACAGTAAGTTGAAGATGATGAATAGGCACCGCACTACTTTTAATCCTCACATAGGAATTAAATGAACAAACCTTGGTGACAAAGACTTTTGTGATGTAGGAAAGTTGAGAGTAATTAATTTTGCAGTTTACTGTGCCTTTTCTGTTGTACTGTAACTGAGGACCTACAAAGTTATTTGATTTAAATGCTAATGATAGAGTACATGATTTAAAAGTAGAAATCAAAGTAGCTGTTTAAATATCCTCAGAGTTTTGCAAAGTTAATAACCCTTGGTATTCCATTTCTTTGAACATAACCTCTTGGTTAAGTGTGTGCAAGGTGTTTTGGAATCTTTGACGAAGTGTCAGATTTTCCATCCCAGCTATTTCATGCTGTGTCCTCTTTTTTCTCTCTTTCAGTTCCTCTAGCTCAACTCTAACCTGTTCTATTCTGACCGTCATACTATCCCTAGAGTCTCGAGATTGTTCTTCATCATCAAAAGATAAATCAAATCTTTTGTTCTCAAAAGTGGTTGGTGTCTCATAGCTTCTATTGGCAGGCATATCACTTGACAAGTCAAACATCTGAGGGTCAATCTGAGAAAAGTCTATTTGTTCTAGCTTTGGTACATCACTCATTCCCAATAAAGGTTCAGGCTCTATGATATTCTGCATGCCGGGGAATTCGACTTTGCTCTCATCATTGTCCTCCAGATCACTGTCGCTGACAGCTCCTCCAAATATATCAACAACATTAGAGACAACGGTGTTTTTGGAAGTAGATGCTTGTTCACCTTTGTTTGATGCAGGCTCTCGTTTGGAACCTTTCTTAGATTTTCCTTTCTTATCAGGCTTTACATTGCTAGCCTTACTTGTAGAGGGTTCATCATATTTGTATTCAAGTTTAGAAGAAGAAACAAGCTCATCATCTTCATTCACAATCTCAAATGTAATGCTCTCAGCTTCGTTGTCAGCACGTAGTAACCTTTTAACTTCCTTCTCTATTTGAGGTGCCTCTGCACATTTCTTCCTTAATGTTTTACGGAAGCGCCGCTTGCGTGCATTTTTGGTTGGAGGTGTTAGTCCATGGGGAAATAAGAATTTTTTATCAACTTTGTAAGGATCCTTTTTCTTGTTTTTGGCTGGTGCTTCTTCTTCCACTGTTTGGTCTGGTTCTTCTTTACATATCATCATTTGACAAATATCAGCAGTTTTGTAAAAGCTTTTGTTGTCAATAGTTTTCATGGATTCCACAATAGTAGGTAAGTCAACAACTTTTCCGTGCATTATTCTATTATCAAACTTCACTTCTCCTTTACGCATGTCTGGATCCATTTGGATAAAAAGACGATTTTTCATGCCGTCTCCAGTTTGCAGGAGTTCCTTTAGCTCCTTAGCAGGTTCTTCGGGAAGTCGCATGATAAACTGCGTCTCCAGTTCAGCAGCATACTCTGGTTCTTTTCTGTCTTTGTTCATTTTTAGCCAAGTTAATACACGCACTTGAACAATATTTATTACCCAAAAGAAGGTATAGTGCCTACAGCAAACAAAAAAAAACTCTTGTTACAACAGCGCACACCGCTCCAATAAAACTGTCCTTTGAAAGATTTCCATTGATTTTAAACCCTTTTGTGTTCGTACTCGTACTCCTTAAGATCAAGGTTCATCCTTCTAGGCTACCTAAGTAGTTAAGTTGATTGTTCTATTAAAATGGAAAAGGAAAAACCCTAAAACAGATACTTCACAGAACAAGACTTGACTTCTTTGATATGGCAATAAACACAGAACAAGTCAGCGAAAAGTCAAAAAAATAAACAGACGGACATATTCGACGAACGAAACTGACAGTTTACAGTTCACAAATTGTCATCACATCTCCATCATATTATAATGTTTCCCCATCAATGTGCATTAGTGCCACTTCCAGTTCGAATAAACAAATCTCTAATCTTAACCGAAATTAGGGATCCGCAAAAAGTATCGATACCTGAGTATACTCGATGCTTTGGTTACGATACCGAGTAATTTAGTAGTCGATACTATTTAATACGATACTGAGTAAGAATCGATACTTTTCACCGTACTCGATACTTTTTCATTGTATCCATCCCTATTACCGTTCTTCTTGACTAATGTTTATGGACTCTGGCTAATGAATGCTGCTACTATACTAGGGGAAGTCCCCGTCCTAAATCACGGAATTAAACCGAAACTTTGAAAGTGTAATGTAGTCAGTTCCGGCGGAGCGTCTATTTTCTAAAGCTGGAGCCCTGATCACGGAGACTCGAAACCGAGACTGCTGGGCTCGAGGGTCATTAAACTACTATTTTTGTCTGGTTGCACGGGAGATGACTTTGGATTGTTATAAACATAATTTTAATTTAATAAACCACTTTTAAGTACTATTTTTCGTGTTTTCATTCACGCTTAATCAAAAATTAAAAAGTACTCGATACCTGAGTAACTCGATACTTTTGATACGAGTACGATACCGGTATCGATTGTCTTTGTTGTTACATTTTGTTTCGATACCATATCCCTAACCGAAATTATGTAGGTACCTTAGTGCAGGTAGGTACACGCCTGATCACACCTTGCCCATTTCATCATCTGAAAGTTGCATCAACATCACAACATGCGTCACATACAGGCGCAGGTTCTGTTGGGTTACCGTGCAACGTATGTACATGCAAGGGCGTCGCCAAAAGGGAGGGCAGGGGGGGGCGGCAGCTGCCCCCTTATAGTATAAAAAATGTACCTGCCAACTGCAAAGCAAAGCAGATAGTAGGTAATCTTCTGAGCTTTTTACCAGCCTTCTGTAAATTTCACAATTTCTCAACCATTTTCAGCAAAATCAACAAAATATCGGCGCTCATTGCACTCACTGTTATAATTTGTTTTCTAATATTTTTTTTTAAATATCTCGATTCGCTTCACTCACCGTTTGTTACTCATGGTTTTTGATGGTAAAAAAAATAACTTGGATAAAACTCGGGTCGTTTTATGGCTCGAAACAATGCCCAGCTAAAGTTCCATGCTGACCTACTACAATTCACATTATGCCCCTACACAGACACCAAGGACATCGACTCAAAGTGCTGAGAGCAGAGTGCAGATCACTAACTCTGGCCTCACAATCGATGAACCGCGTTTTCGAAAGCCTAGAGTCATCGTGTCGTTGGAATACTGCTATTGATATCCGAAAAATAAGTTTTCTCATGCCTCTCAATTTCCTTTGGTGACACAGAATTATACTAAAGTAGTTGAGTAATTTGCGTTCTGCAATTCAGATATTTCATTTGCTAAGCTGTATCCAATCAGCCACTCGTCAACCCTTCGCTGCGAACACACATAACTATCCTTAATTGGGATTTGTATTCTCTTCTCAAGCCTACGAAATCCAACACTGATCCTCCGGTGACCTTGCCTACTTCAACCGGGTAATATTCTTGAGTGAACCTGCAGGTCTAAACACCAATGGTTAGTCCTATCTCAGAGATATCCTTGGCTCCATAGGTGGGTAGATCTTCTTCTGCCGCTAAACCAAATTGCTTATAAGTTTGCTGGACCGCGGGTTAACCACCTACCTACACATAAATTCCACATTACATACAAGATTTGGTCTTTATTATTTTTATGTAAAGTAATAGTGCTTTCGGTATATTCCACCGCGTAAAAAAAATATTATTCCCATTATAACGAAAACTAATAAAAGTAAACTTACCTACCTATATTTTATATCCAGCAAAAGTATTTTTTTGAATTCGTATTATCTCAATCATTTTCGGTGTATGCTAGCTACTTTTCAGAAAACCAAGGTGGCAACGCGAATCGAATATGACAATGGTCTCTTCCGGTCAAGCGCGGCGGCAGCAGCGCGGTGCATATAGTATTGGCGCGGTGTAGTACCAAGGGTGTACCTATCGTAGAACGTAGTGGTTGTGGTTATATTCTCTTTGCCTATCGTCTCTGCGCCCAGCCTGCGCGCAGGGCACGGCTCGTGAGAGCTCGTGAGTTGTATTGTTCTGTGGGGCACGCTCACTCAACTCTTTTGTAAGAGTCTGTTCCATCGATCGCTATTCATTTCATTCGCTCTGTCGTTCTATCATACCGATTAAATCGATTTGATCTGGCGCGGGCGTTACTCTACTCATTGAGGTTTTGTTATAAACTGAAGTTCTATTTAGATCCCTTGAAAAACTAGCTCGGGTGTCGCTCGAACTGCTTTGGAGGACTCAACCAATCTCACGGCATTTACAAGAAATCCGCTAAAATGGCTAGCGGATCTGTATTCAGAGACAACTTCTACACCCATGCTATCGTGGGCGTCGTGAAGTCGACCATCGCTGAGGAAGCCGACGTCGATATGTACGCGCTGAAGTATCAGCATGATTATTTAGTGAGGATCCTTCGCGATATGGATCTAGATGTGATTGAAGTGGATTTCCAAGGGCCGTACTCCGCGAGTTTGCTGCTCGACAGAGTGGCGGTTTCTGTCAACGGGGTGGTCTACATGCCAACACCCAAGTCTTCTGTAGAAGAGTATAATGTAAGTTAACCAAGATATAATGTTTGACTGTACTGTACATGTTATAAAATACAATTAATATACCAACATATTGCCAGCTTTCATGTTGGTAGTTTGGCTTTTGATAACAACAGCTGGCTTTTATGGCACTAGAAGTATATTCTAGCCAGTATCAAAATAAGTTTGATTGTTCAATAAGAAAATTATTTCATGTTTCACAATGAGGCTTCATGCTAATCACATCACATCAGGTCTATTGTTATATTTACCCTGATATTTGTTCTACTGAATAAACCCTTAGTAAATGAACTATCAATCACACTTATCTAATTTTCAGCTCACAAACCTGAAAGTGATCCTGCAACATGAGCTCAATCAGCTGGTGATTGATCAGAGCAACCCCGATGCTCGCGTCTGCGGAGCTGATGTACTCATCCATGGTAAATGACAAATTGACACTATTACTTGCAAATAAGATAAATAAATCATGTAGACAATACACACACCATCACCTAGCCCCAAGATAACTAGAGCTTGTGTTTAGGGGTATTGATGACTAATATACCTACTAGATTGCTCTTAATGTGTATAGTCAAATAACTTAATAAAGATCAAATTTTCGTGTGATAGTAAATCATGTGTATCGAAATGTTAATCCAGTGCACTATTTGACTATAGTTCGACCGAAACCGCTGTACCGCTCCCTAAGAAAGTGCGGCGAAGTGGGGGCCGAGGAAAAAAGAGCAAGAATACACATGAGATCGATATTGTCGGATATATCTTACGATATCGTACCAATATAAACAATATTTTTGTTTTATATATTATATCGATATGTTTATATTTTTTTATAACTAAATTATCTACAGATATTCTGACAGAGCTTCTGCTTCAACTTCATCTTCCGTTTCGCCATCGGAATTTGAATCAGAGTCGTTCTGCAAATTTATAATTAATGGATCGATAATAATATCAAATCTACTATCGCGATCCCAGTAATTGTTTTCATTTTTTTGGACATGATCATCACATTTCTGCCATTTTTCCGCCGTGAACTCCGAAAACAATGTATTCAATAAGTTTATCTTTTCATCTAGAGAAGAGCTAATATGGTTATGAGCTATATTGTTTTTAATATCAGCCCAGACTAACTCTATGGGATTCAAATCCGGATGGTACGGCGGTAATCGTAGAACAGTATGTCCATTGGCTTTCAGGAGTTCATCAATTCTGTACACGGGCTCTTTTTGTGTATTATCGATAAGAAGTTGCAGTTGAGATTTTGTCATAGCTTCTGAAAATTCAACATTGTGGCGCCGTAACCAGTTCTGCATTTCGGTTTTGAATATATTATATAATATTATATTCAATATTCGAAAATATTCGGCCACTTTAAAAATTATGGCCTTGACATCACGAGATAGCGCTCGGCCCATCTTTGGATATTTATCTCATGTGTATCTGACATAGACCGTCCGGTACAAAGGCGACCTACTGCCGTGAGCGTCGACGGCAGACTGATGGATCGGAGCGGCCGATACTTCCCCCCCGTCTCGCCGCGCGCATACCTCAGGAGCGGTACAGCGGTTTCGGTCGAACTATAGCATAAAGCTGAAAGATTTGTGTAAAATCAAAATCAAAATCAAAATCAAAATCAAAGTGCTTTATTTCCTTAAGACCTTACAGGACACTTGGACACGTCACAAAATACAAGTTAAATAAGAAATAAAAATGGGAAATAAAGTGATCACTTTGATTAATTGTTCACTTCAATCTTTTTTAGGTAAAGTAAAGAAGCGAACAAGAAACCTTTACCTTGTTAGATTGTTAGTTTTAGAGTTGGAGCATAACTCGTCCCAAACTTTTTTGTCGTCTAGATAATCTGATATTTTATAGTAAGCTTTTTTGCAAAGTATATTTTTGACAATCCGTTTGAATTTATTTATAGATAATTTTTGCAACTCACTTGGAATTTTGTTGTAGAAGCGTATACATTGCCCTTTAAAAGATACATTAATCTTACGTAGCCTAGTAGTGGGCACAGCCAGTTTGTTCTTATTTCTAGTATTTAAATTATGTATATCGCTATTTTTTATGAACTTATTGATATTTTTATGAGTGTACATCAAATTTTCATAAATATATTGACATGTTACTGTCATTATGTTTATTTCTTTGAATTTTTCACGCAAGGATTCTCTGGGACCCATATTATAGATTGCACGAATAGCCCTCTTCTGCAGCACAAATATGGTGTT
This sequence comes from Eupithecia pulchellata, assembly GCA_963931895.1. NCBI lineage: Eukaryota > Metazoa > Arthropoda > Insecta > Lepidoptera > Geometridae > Eupithecia > Eupithecia pulchellata. The sequence continues at coordinate 2,871,241 of OZ007520.1, read as the reverse complement.
AATATCTGCAGCGTTCCCCCACAGCAGTATGCCATAAGACATAATACTATGGAAGTAGCTGAAATAGACTAGTCTAGAAGTATCAACGTCTGTAAGATGACGGATTTTTTTGACTGCATACGCTGCAGAACTAAGTCTCTTCGATAGCTTATCTATGTGTGAGCCCCATTGAAGTTTACTATCTAAGGTTATTCCTAAAAATACAGTACTTTCTACTATTTCTAAAGATTCCTCTTTTACCTTTACATCGGCCTTAACTTGTTTTACATTGGGTAGAATAAATCTAATACATTTCGTTTTGGTTTCATTAAGCAGAAGATTATTTACACTAAACCAATTGACTACTTTTGAGATTGCATTATTCACATCGTCGAAATTTGTATTATGACGTTTCATTTTAAAAATTAGTGAAGTATCATCAGCAAACAATACAATCTCGTGATTATTCTTAACGAGATGAGGGAGGTCGTTAATATAAACAAGAAATAGGAAAGGACCAAGGATAGACCCCTGCGGTACACCCATTGTAACTACAGATCCCGAAGACCGTTCCCCATTTATGTCAACTCTTTGTATCCTGTCACACAAGTATGAAGTAAGAAGATCCAAAGAGTTGTCTTTTATTCCATAATGATGTAGTTTCCTGATTAATGTTACATGGTGTACACAATCAAATGCTTTTGACAAGTCGCAAAAAACGCCTAAAGCATCTTGCGACTTCTCCCAAGCATCAAAAATATGCGATACCAACTCTACACCAGCATCAGTGGTAGACCTGCCGCGAGTAAACCCAAATTGCTTACAGTGAAGCAGGTCATTGCCATCGAAATGCCTTAGCAATTGATGTAAAATAAGTTTTTCAAAAACTTTGCTGAACGTTGGCAATACTGATATTGGTCTAAAGTTAGTGGGGTCAGACCTACTACCCGATTTAAACAATGGAATTATTTTACTATGCTTCATTAGATCAGGAAATATGCCACAGTCAATGGATTCATTGAATATAAAAGCTAGATCTGGTGCAAGAGTATCAATCAATGGTTTAATAAGTCTAACAGAAATGCCCCAGAGATCTGCAGTTTTTTTTACATTTAATAGATTAAAAGCTTTTTTAATATCAGTTTCATTGACATGATTGAAATTAAATTTATTTTTGCATTTGGGTACATTTTCTATAAGCAAAGACTCAGCGATAACTTGAGATGAGTTTAAGCACTTTGTAGTAAAAATTGGAATGTCAGTAAAAAAGTTTTCAAATGCTTGGGCTACGTCAACATCATTTTGGACTGAGCAATCATTAATCTTTAAGTTATAATCATTATCGTAACTACTGACTTTTCCAGTCTCACTATTTATTATTTTCCATGTCGATTTTATTACATTTTCACTATTTCTGATTTTCGAGCTTATATAATTTGATTTTGCCAGTTGACAAACTTTTCTGAACATTTTTGAGTAGTTTTTTACTTTTTCTTTGAACTCAAGACTAAAATTGTATTGTTTTTCATTATACAGTTCATACAAAGTTTGCCTACTCTTATGTATACCTACTGTTGCCCACTCACTAAAGTTAAGTTTTTCTGAGACCACAATCGACTTGGGTGTGAATATTGAATTGAATGCAGTGGTGAATTTGTTAAAAAAACTGCAATATGACTCATTGGGGCTGTTATATGAGTAACAAGGTGGTGGTTTAGAATCCCAATCCAATTTCAACCGCTCAAATCGACTTGTGGTCACAGGTATGTATGTTATTTTTTTTTGTACATTATTATTTTTAACTTGAATTTGTAATTTGATTATTTGACCTAAGTGGTCTGATTTTAAGTTGCTTATTACATTTTTACTAACAATTTTATCATTTAAGCAAACAAACATATTATCTATACATTTTGCTGAAGTTTCAGTTATTCTAGTAGGTTCCAAAAATAGTGGCTTTAGATTATAAGAGTTAAATAAGTTAATTAATCTACTACTTAAGGAGTACACTTCTAAAAGATTAATATTAAAGTCTCCACATACTATGAGATTTTTGGTTGATTTTGATATTTTATATAAGATGTCATCCATAATTTTTTCAAATATTTCAAAAGAGGCTGATGGTGGGGTGTATACGCTTACTACAATAGTTTGCTCCAACTCAACACATGCTACTTCAATGTGGCTTTCAACCGATAAACAAACTATGTCTTTACGTTCTTTAAATTTTATAAGTTTATTTAGTAATATTAAAGAGCCTCCACGAATAGCATGTGATCTGCAAAAAGAACTACCAACCTGATGGTTACTAAAGCTAAACATGATCTCATAGCTTTAAACATGATCTCATAGCTTTTAGCTAAGAATAAAGCTGGGTTTATTCTGTTGCTAAATCATACAACACATCAAAATGAGGTTGACTATACTTTGACATTTATTTTATAATCCTTACGCATCGAGTACGTATCCAGTAGAGTTGAAATGTCAGATATGATTGTTAAGAAAATATTCAGCCAAAAAGTACACATAATAATAAAAAGTGTCAACTGTTGTCATTGGCCGAAGCAATGTCATTTGATAAAAAGGGATGGGGTAAAACTGATTCTTATATCGATGTTTTGGCGAGTTTCATATTTACGATTAATGATTTTTAATAAAATAATGCTCATTTGTTTATGTCTTAAAATTTAATAATGCTACTTTGTTTCATTTAATTAATATTTCACTAATTATAATAATGAGTACAATAGTATTATACAGGGTGTCTCAAAAGAAAGTTCACATTTAAAAAATCGATTAAAAAAAAAGTAAGATGTTTATTGAAAAAATGTTTATTACATATTAAAATACACTGTTTGGGAATTTATTTTTTAAAAATGACATCGTCCAAATGTAAACCGTTGCGTTCACGGCATTCGTTTATTCGAGCACTAAAATTTGCTATGACGGCTCTGCAGGTATTCTCCGAGATGGCTGCGATTTCGTGACGGATATTTTCTTTTAATTGTGCCAGGGAAGTCGGTTTGTTGGCGTAAACTTTGGATTTGAGATAACCCCACAGGAAAAAGTCCATAGGTGTCAAATCGGGACTGCGTGGAGGCCAACTTATGTCACCTCTCCTGGAGATCAATTTGCCAGGAAAAATTTCACGAACTCTTGGCAGAGACCTGTTGGACGTGTGTGAAGTGGCTCCGTCCTGCTGGAACCATGTTCTTTGGTTATAACAAGGAAAGTGCTGCAGCTCAGGCACGAAGAAAACGTCTAACATCTCCACATAACGCTCTGAATTCACTGTAACTGTGCGTCCCCTTCCATCTTCAAAAAAGTAAGGGCCGATAATTCCTCGCGCCGACATTGCGGCCCATACGGTGACTTTAGGCGAATGTAGGGGTGTCTGATGTTTTTGTTTTGGATTGGTTGCACTCCAGTTGCGGCAATTTTGCTTGTTAACATATCCAGTAAGATGAAAATGGGCTTCATCCGAAAAGAAGATGTTGGTAAACGTTGGAAAGCGCTCAATCATCTGGTTTACGTAGTCAAGCCTCTGACCAGCATCCTGAGCCTTTAATTCTTGCACCAACTGAATTTTGTACGGGTGCAGTTTTAAATCTTTATGCAAAATGAGGCATAATGACGATCTGTGCACGTTTAAGGCCACAGCACGCTTCCGAATTGAAAGGTTCGGATCGTCCCGAATAGACTGGGCGACACTGTCTACGTTTTCGACCGTTCTCGAAGATCTTGGACGCCCGGATTTTGGTTTTTCCAGTGTTGAACCGGTCTCTTCAAACTTCTCGACCCATTTTGCAATGAGTCGAGTGGTTGGCGCATCATTCAAGTGACGAATATGTCGAATGCTGCAGAATTTTCTACGCGCTACAGTCGCCGAATTACCGTTTTTATAAAACTCGCGTACGCACAACGCACGGTCCGCTCCCGAGAAACGCTCCATAGCGACTAAATTCCCAAGAGCCAGGCTACCGAGTTACCGACTGACACTCCCCCCGCGCCCCTCAGAATAGTTGCGTTCACGCAATAACCAAAACAAATGTGAACTTTCTTTTGAGACACCTAGTATATGGTGTTGTTATAAATTGCCTTTTTTTTTAAATTTCGAGTGTCTTACTTCGTCGGAATCCAGTTTTATCGTCTTGTAGGCTTTGCCAAATATCTTTCGATATAATGTTATGTAGGAAATCTTCGAAAAAATTTAATCCGATGTAATAACAAAATCAAAATCAAAATCAAAATCAAAATCGTTTATTTGATACCATGTACATAATTTAAAACTAAAACATAATGCAACGGTACTGACGCTAAAAGTATAAAACTGTGTCGCGTTCAGTATCGCCCTCCTTTGGACATGATATAAAATATATATGTACTAAAGTTAAAGAGTTATATACTAGGTACAAAAAATCCTACGTTATTCTTATGTTAAGTTTAGTTAAAACATATTATAGTTAGTTAATAAAGGTACCTACATAATTAAATTGAAATTTACATAAGACATAAGACTAATATTATAACACTATGCTGTGACTGTGGTGGTGTAAAAAATAAATAAAATAAGTTTATAAGGAATAATCTAAGTAGATAGGTACCTTCGAGGACACCTGTCTCATGAGAGTCAGGGCAACGAATTGGTACCAGTTTCTGAGGGTAACAGAGTTGGAGAGTACGTAAAATTCAAATTTAGTACAATATAATAAAATAAATTGTCTATGTGTTTTTATCAGAATAATAAGAAAAAAAATTGTGCAATTAAGATAGATATAATTATTTTATTTTCGCTATAAGGAGTTCAGTATCGTCATATGAAAGGGTTAAGAGCCAGGTAGATATTTTAAGTTTACAATTTCGGAGAGATAAGGGATATATGTTAAGTTTTTTATTAACTATATTATAAAGCATCGAGCTAATGTGGGGATACTGTCGACTGGCTGTAGCAGTCCTGTGTGAAACTGTTTCACAGACTCTGTGGAAGCGTCGCTTAGTCCTGCTTGGCATAGGGTCGTATGGCACTTGGCTATGTTTACGTAATAGGGTGTTAAGAATAAACAGTTGTCGGACAGTGTGGACTTGACAGAGTGAGTATAGGTCAATCGTAGGGAACAGTCTAGGTTTGCAGCTTAGCACCTTTAGAACTGCTCTTTGAGCCCTTTCCAAACGTATAAGGCGCGTCTTGGAAGCTCCACCCCAAGATGTTATACAGTACGATATTATTGACTGTCCGAGGGCGAAATAAACCATTTTGAGACATTGAAAGTCAGCTGAGTGTCTCAGGTTTTTGAAAACGTAGATTAATTTCCTCACCTTTTTTACTGTTTGTGTTATGTGATCGTCCCAAGACAAATAACCGTCAATCATGACCCCCAAGTATTTGATAGAAGTTACTTTAGTGACAAATTGACAATCACATGAATCTACAGGTACGCAGGTATGGGCGGGTAACCTAGTGATGGAGAGCGGTTGGCCAGACGAATTGAGCGAGAAGGTTATAAATTTTGTTTTATTGACATTTAGTGTAAGAAGATTAGCTGACATCCAGATCATGACTTTACGTAGCGAGGAAACTGCAGCCTCATAAGCCTCTTCCCAAGTTTTACCCCGGACGATTAAGGCTGTGTCATCAGCGTAGGTTAAGATTTTGCAATTTGGGAGACGGAGATCGCACAGGTCATTAACGTAAATCAGGAACAGTGTAGGTCCTAAAACACTTCCCTGAGGAACACCGCAACAAACCGCTTCATCGCCGCTAAGATGTCCATCAATAGTAACACACTGTGAACGTAGAGTCAGGTAGCTATTAAAAAGTTCTAGAACTGTTCCACGAATGCCCATGGCCTCCAACTTTGATAGAAGTAAAGGGATAGAAACAGTATCAAAGGCTTTAGAGAGGTCGATGAAAATACCAATGGTTTTATATCGGTCATTGAAGTTATCAGCGATATTATTTGTCAGTTCTAGAACAGCATCCTCCGTTGACTTACCCCGCCTGAAACCATACTGATTGGGAGACAAGAAATCATTAATATTTAAGAAATTAATAAGCCTACCATTAATAATTTTTTCAAAGATTTTTGACAAAACTGTAAGGACAGATATGGGCCTATAGTTAGATGTATTATTTCTATCCCCAGACTTGAAAATAGGATGGACAATCGCCTTTTTGAAGGCTTTGGGAAAGACACCTTGAATTAAACAGTTGTTGAAAACATGAACTAAGATTGGTATCAGAACATGGCGGGCAGATTTAATAACTGTATTTGGGATACCATCCCAACCGACGGCGCAGTTGTCTTTAAGATTAGTAATAATTCGCTCTAGTTCTAAGTGCTCAATATTGAACAGAGCCATAGAAGATACGGGGGGTTGAGATAAAGAAGAACTGTTAATAGCTGAGGCACGTTCGTGAAAATCTGATTTAAGAATATCCTCTGCAAGGGATTTGCCAATGCTTGCAAAATATTTATTAACAATATTTACAGAATCAGAAGGAGAGACGGCTAGTTTTAAAAGCTCTGTCGATGATGTTTGCTTGTTTGGGATGTTAGACATTTTCTTAATAATCTTCCAAGTGGTTTTCGGTTCTTTTTTTGCTAGGATAAACTCTTGGCGCTCGTACTCTGTTTTAAGATTTTTTACTAAATTATTGCAAAAATTTCTGTAGCGTGTGAATGTGATTTTAAGTGTTTCATTATTAGGTTGCTTTTTGTGATTGCGATACAAGTTGTCTTTATTGCGAATGCATCTCAAGATGCCTGGAGTGATCCAGGGCTTAAAGATTCTTTTACGTCTGGAAACTTCTCTGGTTTTAGTGTGATTTTTAACTATTGATGCGAGAACTTCAACTAATGAATCAATAGCAGTATTCGGATCTGTCGATGATAGAACCTCTGAGAAATCTGCTTTTTCTATGGCTGAAACTGCAGCAGGCAGGTCAATTATGTTAACGGACAACAGTTCCTCAAAGTACAATAAAATTCTTAGGGGACCCTTCTACACACAACAATCAAAAAAACCTAGATACAAAAAAGTATTTCAAAAAAGTACCTAATTTATATGTTTACAAATAGCTAGCAATAAACCTACTCAATCGTTCAAATATCACAAGCTAAAATATTACATCTTAATCGGTATTGTGTGATATCATGCTTGACCTGAAGTATCGATATCGATAGCCTGAACCAGCAGAAGTTCCTTCTCTAAATAAGTAAGTGCTATACCACAGACGGGTTACAGAGATGCGCGGTTTTTGTATGGCGCCTCTACTGGATATGTACTCGATGTCCTTACGCAAGCCACATCACTGTTGTTGAAATATTGCTGGCTATCCTCATAAATATCTTCAGAATTTTTTATGCTTTTTCCAGGTCGTGAAATTTTTGTGGGCATATCAGAGACTACCAATGAGGCAGGAGCAGTTGAATTGGCAGAAGCCTTCAAAGATTTCCCTGTTACTGCTATTCAGGTACTGTATTTATTGGTTTGCATTATTAACCTGTTAATTTAAGCTTTTATGTCATTCATAACATAAATAACATTCAATGAGATGGATTATTATAGGCTGATGATGATGATGATGAGTATAATACCATAAAGTTTTGATTTGAGCAATACAAAATTAATTAATGAACAGATAATACTTCATTGTGTTAAGTATGTATACCATACATAGAAATTTTAAATAACACAGAATTACATTGAGCATCTGTATTGTTGGCTTAGCATCAGTTAGTTATTTACATGCTTTAAAAGTGTCTGGCCTTCACAAAACACCAATTGGCATAGGTATAAGTATAACATCTTATCATCTACTCTTTCAACCTTGCTGAATATTTGAAAATAAAACTAAAATATTATTTTCCCCAGATGCCACGAGGCACCACTCACTTGAAGGACTATGTCAACAACGGAGGAAAAGGCATGTTGGTAGTAGGGCCTGGGAGTGAGGCCCAAGAGATCCTGGGTCTACTGGAGAGAGAGGCTGAGGGATTCTTTGTGAAGCTTAATGTCCCTGAGACACTGGCAGCCAACTGCCTCTATCTGAACAAGACACTCATCCACCGCGCCATTGAAGAGATACCAGCATCTTTCAGGGTATGTTTTTTGTATCGCAAATTAGTCAAACTTCATTGTTTCAGTGCGCAATTGTGTTTTGCTAGTCTTCTGTATGTCGGACTTTTCCTAACGCGCGGCATATTTGGTGATTCTACCTACTCTATCTTACTTCATAATACTGTATTTGATGAAGAGATGCTGTGTGAAAATATATTTGCTTTTCCAATGACACAAAGCAGACTTGAGCGGCGTTTAGGCATTGCGATTTTTTTCATACAAACCTAATTGTATCGAATATCTTCCCTGGCGGAGGAACCAGATGAATTAATGAAGGGAGGTCTACACTGAGACGGCCAATATAATAATGATGATAAATGGATAAAGACAGATGTCCAGTGGGCGAAAACAAAAAATAAAAATGGGACTGGGAAGGACATTATAAAAATTGTTGATCTAAGGTCAAATAAGAGTTATCCTAATTATGTCATTCTCTATCCGAATCTCTATCTAAACAACTTACATATTTGTAATTATGAGCTGTGGCGCAGAGCTGATGAGGATTTATTCAATTAATTAGAGTAGATGTGAGGCTGTGAGAAATTTACGCTATACCGACCGACGTGGGTGCTAGCGCAGTTGGGGTTAATTGGCACCAGGGTCAGTTAAATATACCGGCCAGGTGTGAGTCGGCTCGCACACAAAGGGTTCCGACCCACACTTGATCGACTTTCGCATAAGAAACAATATAAACTCAAGATTTTATGGTCGCAATGAAAGCAAAAAGTCAACATGACGCGGTCAACTATCCAAGTACTGACCGCGCCTAACGTTGCTTTACTTCGGTGATTGATGGTGATCTCTAAATGATTAAATTTGTTTTATTTTATTATTGGTTGTTATAGTGGAAATAGTAATGCACGCTCTGTGAAAATTTCAACTGTCTACCTTTTCATAATTAATACAGACAAACAGAATAGAACGGAGGCTTAGTACTCTATCTCTAGTTAAAAACGTCTACTGGTTTTTCTGGGCTTAAGATAGTGCCTTAATTTGCCATTTGCGTCTAGTGCGAGTTTCCTTATCTGCGACATCGATTTTTTAAACGCACCTATGCTTTGCTTCGGCCGAGTAGTAGGTCGCGATCAACTTGATTAAATATATAACAAACCAACAATTTTCTTGATTGAAAAAGTGAATTCTTAAAAGTATTATAAAAAGCACACCATGAGCTGGCGAGCAGAGCGACCCACGAATCTTCTCAAGACTTATTTGCAAATGACCTTTACCCCGCAATTTGGATTCCATTGGCGTCGCACGTGTTTTTCCGAGATAAGCACGAGAGCCCACGGGTAGATTTGAAACAGCACTTTCAAAAATATATTTAGTTCAACTTTATTAGTAAAAGTTGAACTATTCAGTTCTTCCTTGATCTGGTAGATGGCGTTGTATTTATTTTCACACTGCCATCTATAAGTATGTCGCGTAATACAATCTCAATTGGTACCATTTATCAGATAAATGCTGAACAATTTAGTTCCTCCTTAACATGATAGATGGCGTTGTTTGAATTTTTACACTGCCATCTTTATGTATGACGCCTAATACAATCTCAATTGGTACCATTAGATAAATGCTGAACAATTTAGTTCCCCTTTAACCTGGTAGATGGCGTTGTTTGAAATTTTACACTGCCATCTTTATGTATAGTATGACGCATAATACAATCTCAATTGGTACCATACCTCTATTATTTAATGCTGAACTATTTAGTTCTTCTTTGTTCTGGTAGATGGCGTTGTTAGAATTTTCACTCTGCCATCTATAAGTATGACGCATTAATAAAATCTCAAGGGGTACCATTTTATTAGATAAATGCTGAGCTATTTAGTTCTTCCTTGTAGATGGCGTTGTTCGAAGTTTCATACTTCCATCTAAAAGCGTGACCCTGAACTATATTAAAACCCTTTATTGTGCTCATCCTTGTGAATTTAACTCGTTGAGGTCTCCTGAAGTCTGTGGTCCAACTTTTTGGCTCTTTGAAACAGCTTATAAATAAATAAATAATGCTGGACAATCCACACAGCATCATCTAGCCCCAAGCTAAGCAGAGCTTGTGTTATGGATACTAGATGACTGATATACATACTACAATATTATTAAATAGATAGATATTTTTTATTATATATAGAAAACAACCAGAACCCCTGAACAAATATCTGCAGATCGTACAAATATTTGTCCCGAGGCGGGAATCGAACCCGCAACCTCCTGCGTCGCAGGCGGACCTTCGCCCACCGCGCTACAGAGTCGTCGCTTATTTTGCGGGAGCTAAAATACTAATAAAACAACAATAACAGCTGTGTGAATTGTCCAGTATTATTTATTTATTTACTACATTCATATATTAAGGGGATCTAATATTTTCTGTAATTTTCTTTGACAATATTAGGAAAATGATTTGATTTGACCACAAACAGACTTTAAATTCCTAATACTTATAGTATATTTTAAGTTTTCAATTCACTTTTACTGTAAGCAAAATCAATTTTTCGGCTGACCAAAATATTTTTATTGACTGACCGTTTAAATGGAACATAAAGAGAGGCATCCTTAATAGTAATTAAGGTGAGGTAGGTAGCTTCTGTCAAAATTTTGCTCTGCTGGCTGCAAAAAGATAAAACAGCTACAGCGGCGAGCGGAGCGAGATAAGAAATTATAATACAGTTTGATACTTATGACATTTCGCCTAGATTAACTTAAGGAATATAAGTAACTAGCGGTCCGCCCCGGCTTCGCACGGGTATTTAACAAAATTTTATTTTTCATACGGAACCCTAACTTTTTTGAAAATATTATATTTCCTATCTTCATTACGTAATATTTAGGATTCTAATCGTGAAAGATTTTTTCAAATCGGTCCAGTAGTTTCGGAGCCTATTCAATTCAAATAAACAAATCTTTCCTCTTTATGATATTAGTATAGAAAATACAAAAGTAGGCTCATAGTATTATTTATTTCTTTCCAGATTTTCTGCGAGAAGACATCCTGCTCTCGTCGCTCGATCTGCTTCTCGGAGTTCGACAAGTTGAACGCTGGCCTCTCGTCCGTTGTACTGCTTACGAGAAAATTCCAGTAAGCTTCGTTATCGAATTAAAAAACTGGATTCACTCGTTACGAGAAATACAGGATTTACTCAAGAAGCAAGATTATGCCAATATAATGACTTTGTCACTGAAATAACATAATAACGATTTGATAATATAATAAAATAACTTGCCAGCCTTACTAGCCAGACTGCGACTGTTGGGATAACGTAAACATACATTCTGGTATATACAGTAATTAGCATTAATAATAAAATAAGTCTGATGTTTTTGAACACAATATAAAAAGACTTGGCTAAAAGTTATCAATATTTTTCATGGAAGATGTAAATTTAATTACTCGCAAGGTCCTCATGAATTGAAAATGCATATGTTTCTATGTTTTCAGGGATAAACATTTGTTGCCCATAGCTATGCCACTGGGGCACAATCTCTTGTAAATTTAACAAGCGTGAATCCAGTTACGTTAATTGTAATGATTTATTAACATAACATTTGTATACTGTACTGTACTGCCGAAGAATTTTGTTTTTATATTTATGTTTTGAATCCAAGTTAAAAAAGTCGAGAAAGAATCTACTATGGTGGGTCTACTAGTCCTTCCATAGTTACCACTTTCTCGGTTTTAGATAAATCATTTTTAAGAAAAATATACTATCCGATAAGTATATGCTTATTTTGTAAGTGATCATTGTCTAGGAATTATTTAATCTAATACTACTGAGCTTTGTACGTTTTTTGCCTTAATTCTACACCTGAAAAGTATTATAATTTTTCTAAAGGCTTATGTACCTAGTATTTTAATTTTAATGTTGTTGTGTTTAATAACTCACTAATATTATAAGAAATTGTTATAGGAAACACTGAGTCTTGGTATACATGTACTTTTTTTTAATATTATTATTGACTTCTTTAAAAACCTCTTATTGTACTGTGTAATATATTTTACAGTACAATTTATAAAATACCAGCTAGTTCTACGTAATTTTTAAATAGGTAACTTTTTTATGACTATACATTTTAATTTTTTTATTTATCTACTTCATTTTGTTCAATCTCATCACAAAGACGAGTGGTTTCAATAGAATTTCAATTACAATTATATTATTTTGAATCTTGGCAGTTGTAATTTATCATTCTGCATTCATGCACTTGCCTTGCAGCTGAACTTAGCAGCTTTTCATGTATGTTATAAAAGTTTTTCATTCCCTGTTATATGACGACTTGTCAAAAACTGTATGACAAGTTTCATGAAAATCATCGGATTAATAATAAGCTTAATTTATTTAGTTAAAGATTCCTTTGAATCTCAGCCTGTACCATACAAGCTAACCTATTCCTAATAAATTGCATTCCCTCTAGGCATTAGTTATATTAATTAGGTATCTAGTTTGTTGTGTTTGCGATATTTTAATCATTTTATAATGTTTTTCTAGTTATGGGATCAAAAATCTCAACTTATTGTTTATTTAGTAAAGGCAGTTTTATGTTTGGCCTTCATCTACTTTAGTTCTCACCTTATTACAATAATAATTTCCAGTAAAATGGTTACGATTAATCTGTTAATCTTTTTATACTAGTTACCATTGTAATCTCATAAGATTTTCTAGAAATCAAATTTACTAGCCAGTGTAATCATGTATCTTGACTTTTATCATAAATGATATATGGCTATCTATATGTAGAGCCAAAATAATCATCTATGTAGTCTTAATTGTATTGTGAACCGAAAAGAAGCCAGAGGATTGAGCCCTCGTGTCACAACACAAGTTAGCAAACTTAGTTAGAGCGAGGTGTCATTGTATTTGACCCTGTAAGGTTTACTACAAGTAGGTTTGTACGAAACCAATGAGGAAACACCATTATAATAAAAATACATTATAAGTCCCTTAATTGTACTATTTTGTAAACTTCATATTACAAAGAACATGTTAGGAAATAGGTGCTAGAAAGCATATTGTAAGTATGTGTGGCCAGATAGACGTCATTCAAACAAAATAATTACTGTTTTTAGTTGGCACATCAGCTTGCAAAGTGTCTTTTACCAAGTTTTGTGTTAAGTAGAAACCAAGATTGTATTGTATCATAAATAAGGGAGCAATATAATATTTTTACGCAGAGGGTGCATTTTGAATCCAGAGCGAAGTGAGGGATTCTTTCGTAGAACCCTGAACGAAGCGAGGGATTCAAAGTACGTTGTCCGACCTAAAAATATATTTTGCGCCCGAGTGATACACTTTTCATCACCTCTATGAGAAAATATAAGGCACCTCATATTTTATTGTACCAGCCAATCTTTATTCAAACAATATGGCAAAGATAATTGGCGCACTTATAAAGAGGATTAAAAACGCATTACTTCCCGCTAAAAATTTCTTATAGAAAACACCAATGGATGACTTTAAGGTGAACCAATCCTTTTCGAATAGATGGGACGAAAAGTACTTTTTAGGGTATTGCTCCTTGAGATAAAGGCTTAACTATCATTAGCTTATATACATTCGTAGCATAAGCGACTAAATTAAACAAATAATGTATGATTTTATTTATAAATCCCTCCAATGGGAAGTTCGTTTTTAAAACAATTTTGTTTGTGTGTACCTACATATTCTAATCAGTCACATCACAATTTTTTTAATGTTGGTAATCTTTTGTTAGCAATTTTTAAGCCTTGTTCTTACAATGTACTTATATTTTTGTGTAAGTACCAGGTTTGTTAATACTTTGTATGTTTTATTTATATTTTTGCAGTAAATGCTAAAAGCATTTTTAAAGTATTAAAAAAGTTATAAATCATTTGATGACTTGCTTATGTGACGCGATACAATCGTTACTTGTTGATTTTTAATACAGTTATCTTAATGCCTGGCTGATGGGCAGAGCTTACTCTTGTTTCCGAATATCCTTGTATTCTTATTCAAAGTCATAAGAATAATAATACAAACATATTTTTAGTTTCGTTGTTATTAGGTACAAAGTAATTATATGAATAAGTATTTATTTCGGCAAACAAATGATAATCTCATTCTTAATATAAATCATAAAATGTAGCTACTACTTGGTAAGTAGATTGGATATTGTTAGAGGTATGATATTGTAATCGATTTTACTGTATTTAATGCATACTCCCTCGTGGAAATGACTGTATCGATGTAAGATTAATAAAAAAGAAAAAAATTGTTCATTAGTTTTTTTAAAGTAAGTCGGTATCCCGCAATCTTTTTAGGAATTCTTCACTTTATACGTCTTTTTCAATACCCCGGACTAAACGTCCGCAACATAATAGGCGTCTGTATTTACGATTTTATTAAAAAATACTGGTTATTTTTTTCAAATGCATAGGTAGCTAGTAATAGTAACTGTTGAGGTGTCCCCTCATAACAAGATAAACCTGGCTGTAGGATCAATTAGTGACGATACAGTCTGTATTGTCAGTCGTCACCACTAATTGATTCTTGCGTAATAAACATCATCTCAAAAAATCCAATTAATATTCCAAAGAAAATGTCTGAAGTACCTACTTTGGTCAGACGGTCGGTACCTTCGCTTTGTGCTTACTTATTTTCTAGTTTGCTTCGTAGAGGCACAGGCACAGGTAACATAATACGTAGGGGAGTAAGATATTCGGATTATTTATTGTAGACCGGGAATACATTTTACGTTTTTTATTCCAAAAACGTGAGCGAAGCCGAAGAGCCGAAGCTAGATCTAAAGGTTATGCAGATTGTTTTAGAGCAACATAAGTAGCTATAAAACTAAGATGGGTACAGTTCTGTGACTTGGGTGTCCATTAAAATAATCTTTTAATGTGCCATCTATTAGGAAAATGCTGAACTATTTCTTCCTTGACCTTGCAAGTTTTTAGAATTTTCGCACTGCCATCTAAAGGAATAACGCTGAACTACTCATATTTGTGAAATCAACTAATAGATGTCTCTCCTGAGGTCTGTGGTTCAACTTTTTAGACTTTTTACAAAAATAGTTTTATTATAGAGTAAAGCATGAGTAAAGTAATCTGTAGCTACAATTGTGGGTACGATAAATAAACCGGATATCTTACAATTACCCACGGCACGACGTTAACTTGGAATTAAGCCGAAGGTACCTACCAATCAGCTACCGTCACTAAATCGACATATCGTACGTCGTGCTCCATTAATAATTGCTAAAAGAGTGTTTAAAGTAAAAATCCAACTAAGTAATTTATATCGTGGTGAACCTCCTAGGACGCTCCTTCTTGTGGTGTTTTCCCCTTCGTAATTCATCAAAGATTCAGTGAGTAATCAACGAAAATATTTTCGCATGATTTGTGCTCTCTCAAAAAACTGACCTACGACAACTCGCAAAGTGCTCGCTGTGTTACTGCATACCTCATAGTTACTACGCTGATCGCTCCGCATATTCGGTGCAGCATCTGCGCCTGACACCAATTAAATAGCAAAAGCATAAGCCTGTTGCTAGGGATTGCATAGCAGAAGGTCGCAATGGACAAAACTTGTTTTGGATGTAAAACTGCTATTCCCGGCAAGGAACATATGAAATGTGAGGGCTGTAAACAAAAGTATGACTTGCCTTGCGCTGACTTATCACCCAAACGCTTTAAAAAGCTTACACTAGAATATAAGCGAAATTGGAAGTGTCCAGAGTGTAAATGCAAGATTCCGAAACGGGATAACAGTAATACGCCTGTTCGTACGCTGCCATCAGTAGAGACACCGCACCCAGATGAAGATGACGAGACTTACAAGGAACCCCCGTCTGTCGCCCCCTGCACCACCCTAGGGGAGTCAACACGTAGACTTAAAGTTCGCTCTCCCCAGCCTCAGTACGTCACGGAGGACGCACTACGAGACATTTGGAGGAATGAGATGAGACAGGAGATGGAGACAATAATAGAAGCAACCATCAAGAGAACGGTATCCAACCAATTGAAAACAATAAATAGTCAATGTACCGGATACCAGGAATCCATTGCCTATGTCAGTACTCAGTACGAAGACCTTAGAAAAGAAATTACTGACTTAAAAAAGCTGCTGAGTGATAACACCTCAGAGCTGAGCGGCCTGCGAGAAGAGAATAAAAATCTGAAGGATAGCTTAGGTACATGTATGGCTCGTGTCAGAGATCTAGAGGAGGAAAATTTGAGACAACAGCAATGGGTTCGGATGCAGAACGTTGAGGTCACTGGTATTCCTGAAAAAATAGGCGAAACCCTGATTGACATTGTACAGCAAGTTACTCAACACATCGGAGTCACCATTCGGGATTGCGATGTAGAGTTCGCACACCGAGTGCAGCCACGACACGCAGCGAGTGCGGCCCGCGCGCGCTCCATCGTAGTCCGACTTAGACAACGTTCTCTTAAGGACCAGATAGTCGCCGCTGCGCGCAAACGTCGCAACCTTACGGCTGGTGAGATGGGATTGGGTGGTGATACCGATAGAGTTTATATCAATGAGCATCTCACCAAGGATAACAAGATGCTACTTAGCGCATGTAAACAGAAGGCTAAAGAGGTCAATTACAAGTTTATTTGGACAAAAAACTGTCGAGTCTTTGTCCGCAAAAACGAAAGCTCCCCACCGGTTCCCATAAACTGTATGGGCGACCTTGTCAAAATAGTCTAAGTTTACTGAGGCCGATGCATTCTGTATTATATACGATTGTTGCTTTATATATTAGGTCCTTACATATGAAATTGGCGTTTTTCGTACTGGCCACTTTAATCACAAATTTCTCCTCTTTGGAAGCGGATCCATCGCAAACCACGTCCGAGTTAGCTGCAGGCTGCGGTGTTAGTGATAAAACTGTTTTAATTCACTTGAAGCAAATTGGGAAGATTAAAAAGCTTGAAAGGTGGGTACCTCACGAATTGACTGAAGCAAACCGGCAAACGCGCGTCGACTGCTGCGTTACGTTACTAAACCGGCACAATAATGAAGGTATTTTAAACCGAATCATTACCTGTGATGAAAAATGGGTTCTTTACGATAATCGGAAGCGCTCAGCGCAATGGTTGGATCCTGGCCAGCCAGCCAAATCCTGCCCCAAGCGAAAATTAACCCCAAAAAAGTTACTTGTAAGCGTTTGGTGGACTAGTGCCGGTATTGTTCATTACAGTTTTCTCAAATCTGGCCAGACTATTACGGCTGATGTCTATTGTCAGCAATTGCAAACCATGATGGAAAAGCTAGCGGCTAAACAACCTAGGCTGGTCAATCGCTCCACGCCACTGCTGCTTCACGACAACGCTAGACCACACACTGCGCAACAGACGGCTACTAAATTAGAAGAGCTTCAATTGGAAAGTTTAAGACATCCTCCGTACTCCCCGGACCTTGCTCCAACAGATTACCATTTTTTTCGAAATTTGGATAACTTCTTGCAAGGGAAAAAATTCAACTCCGATGGGGCAGTCCAAATCGCCTTCAAAGATTTTATTGATTCCCGTCCGACTGGTTTTTTTAGTAAAGGGATCAATGAACTACCTATAAGATGGCAAAAGTGCATAGAAAATAATGGTTCATACTTTGATTAATTAAATATATTATATTAAAAAATATTCGACTTTTGTTCCTCCCATACAAAACGCCAATTTCATATGTAAGGACCTAATATATCAATGTATACGTTTATTATGATAAATAACTGTCTTAAAATGTCATTGAGATATGTTGGAACGAATTACCTGCAAACTGTTCTACCTGTAACTAAACCCCTGATAATTTCATTTTTAGTATTTTTAAATATCCTATACACATCGTGTAAAACTTTGTACTGCCTAACTTATTTACACATTATTTTTACAAAACAAATACCTAAAACGATTAACTGTTATCCTACCAACTGTTATCCTACCAACTGTTATCCTACCAACTGTATAATTTATAGCGTTGCTACATTACAGTGTGTTCTCCTAATTGCTTTACCAACTACGAGTATTTTACAAATTATTCTAAATATGTATTATTATATTTTACAATTTACTCCATTGAACAACTCATACTTTTTACATATAATTGAACAAATTAATTATTTACTTTCAATATTTACAATTGTTACTCCTCCATTTGCCTTTTTGTTATCGCATTATGTGTATATACTGCGTGACAGTAATATACGCTGTAAGTCACTGCTCAGGTATTATGTATCATTTATCAGTAGAATCAATTATGCCTCTATTCTTAATGATTGATAAAATCAAAAAACTTAAACTATTCTATCAAAATGTTCGCGGCCTTCGCACCAAGACAAATGAATTTTACAATAATCTTCTGCTATGTAAATCTGATGTGGTTTTAGTTACTGAAACATGGCTTTGTGAAGGTATACTGGATGCTGAGCTCTGCAACAGTAATTATTCGATATTTCGTAGGGATCGGGGAGCTGGGATGGGAGGAGGAGTAATGATCTTGTGTGCCGAGCATTTACATGCCTGCGCGAGACCTGAATGGCAGAAACGAGATCTAGAATGTGTTTGGGTAACGATTCCGGCACGTTCCCTAGGTTCCTTGCGCGACATGCATATTGCCGTTGTATATGTACCACCTAACTCATCTATTGCTATAAAAACACAGTTTTTCATCGAATTGATGTCCCAGGTCGTAAATTCACATTCCAATGATCATTTTATGGTGTTTGGTGATTTTAACTTGCCTTGTGTAGAATGGAAGTCTGGGAACCCAATAATACTGAGGAGGGGGGCGGTTGAGACTCAGAATTTGGCTTCTCATCTGATCACTCACACTTCACTGCTTGGTTTATCCCAGTACAACACTCTCACTAATAAATGTAATAATACTCTAGATTTGGTCTTCTCAGAATCAGCCGTAACTATTAAAAAATCAAGTTTCCCTCTCGTAAAGGAAGATACTTTTCATCCATCTTTATCTATTGAAGCTACTGACATCTTGATTCCCCCGTTGAAACCCAAATCTCGAACTAAATATCAATTCAAACGTGGTGATTTTAAAACGATTAATACATCTTTGAGTCATCAGGACTGGTCATTTATTGTAAATGATAAAAATATTGAAAATATGATAGATAACTTCTACATAATTTTGCGTAAATTAATAGTCGATAATATACCGCAAGTTCGTCGCTCTGTCACTTATAATTATCCGATATGGTATAGCCGAGATTTAATAAAATTAATTAAAGAAAAGTCTAAAGTGCATAAGGATTGGAAACGCTATAAAAATCCCAACGATTATTTTTTCTTCGCCGAGCTTAGAAAAAGGCAAAAGGTTCTCCAGGACGAATGCTACAAAAACTATATTAATCACTCTCAACACAAAATTAAATCTAATCCCAAGCTTTTCTGGACCTTTGTGAAATCAAAGAGGCAATGTAATTCTAACTATCCTCAAAAAATGTCCTTTGACAACGTGACGCTTGAAACTCAGACTGATATTTGCTCCGGTTTTAATCGGTTTTTTGAGAAAAACTTTAATCAGCCCGCTGACAACTACTTTCTAAATGAGCTCAGTGATAGTTGCCAAAGTATTATTCACGATATAGAAGTTAATAGCGATGAGATCAAGAAACTTCTTAAAAACCTAGATATCACAAAGGGAGCTGGAAGTGATAACATTCCGCCAATATTTTATTTTAAATGCGCGGACACATTGTGTGCTCCTATTTCTTTAATATTTAACCGATGTCTAAAGGATGGTTACTTCCCAAACATTTGGAAGCAGGCCTATATAGTTCCTATCCACAAAAAAGGTTCTAAAGCAGTAATTGAAAATTATCGCCCCATATCCATCCTCAACGTTATTAGTAAACTTTTTGAAAGGGTAGTTCACAATCGCGTTTACCCCGTTGTATCCAATTTAGTCCCAGAAGAACAACATGGGTTTATGAAGGGACGCTCGACATGCACAAACTTAGGCGTTTTCATTGATTACATTGCCAATAATATGGATGGGGGCTCTCAGGTGGACGTGATCTACACAGATTTTGAAAAGGCTTTCGATCGTGTTGACCACGTCATACTCCTCCATAAGCTTTATGAGCTCGGTATTCGCGGCAACCTATTAAGATGGATTGAGTCATATCTACGTAATCGCTCTCAAGCGGTGGTTGTTGGTGGCTTCTGCTCCGACTTCATTTCCATACCATCTGGAGTTCCACAAGGCTCCATTTTAGGCCCTCTACTATATGTTTCGTACCTGTATGATATTGGCTTATGTTTGAAATATTCACGGTATCTTATGTACGCGGACGACACCAAGATCTATATGAAAATTCAAAATCATTCTGACTGCTTGAGCCTACAATCTGATCTTGATAGGTTAGCCATATACTATACTAGGAATCGACTCGGTATCAATGTTACTAAATGTTCTTTTTTATCGTTTACAAGGAAAAAACTTCCGAAACTTTTTCAATATCAAATAAATGGTGTTAATATAGATAAATCCGAGTTTATAAAGGACCTTGGGGTGGTAATGGATGCAAAACTAACTTTCTCAAATCATGTTGACTCTATAGTTGGCAAAGCTTATAAAAGTCTGGGATTTATATTAAGAATTAGTCGCCCCTTCTCAGATATTGGTTGTCTGAAAATCCTATATTACTCATACGTGCGAAGCATCCTGGAGTATTGCAGTTCAGTATGGAACCCGCAGTACCTAATGTACATACAAAGCATAGAGAGCATTCAAAGTAAATTTATAAAACACCTCAACTATCGATGTTATCGTGGTTACGGAAGAACTGTTGACTATAGGGAATCGTGTCAATATCATAACATTATTAGCCTTGAAAATCGACGTAAACTAGCAGACATGTCCTTTCTCCATGGCCTATGCAACGGCTACATTGATTGTCCGGAGCTAATCTTGAAAATGTTATGTTTAAATGTACCAAGCAAACGCACAAGGCACACAAAAACGAAACTCTTTGCTGTGTCTAAATCTACCTCTAACTATGCACACCACTCTTTTGTTAAGCGACTACAGACAAACTACAATAAAGTTTATAATAATACAGATATTTTTAATACTACAAAATCGGGGTTTAAGCGCGAGGTTCTTCAGGTTTTAACTGAACTGGATTAGTGTAGATAACGTAATTTATTTTATACCTAAGGCACTATGTATATATATAAACTTAATTTTAATTCTTATGTAAAATTTATAGATTTAGTGATTGTAAAAAGTGTTAGACTCATAAAATGTAAATCCTTTATTGGCTGTAGGTAATATTAGTATAAGTTTAGTCAAGTTGTATTTCTAAGAGCTGTGGATTTTGTAAATAAATAAAAAAAAAAAAAAAAACCAAAATAAGTACCTTGACCAACGACTACCATTGCTCAACAGACCTCTCAAAACAATTCCGCAAGGCTCTCTAATTGGTGATTGCAGTGGAGAATTAACAAATCGGTCATGTGCGAGTGTAGGTAACTCATCAATCTCAAAATGAGGTTGTCTAGTACAAATCGTTGAATCGAAATTTCAAATGAGATCTATACCTTTGGTTAAAAATACTTACAAATTTGTTTAAATCTATTAATAATATTATAAAAAGGAAATATTTGATTCTGATGAACATAGGCTATAGAATATTAAAAAAACTGAGGGATCCGCATGAAAAAATAAATTTTAGATTAGAGAATGCGGAGCCGGGGTGGACCGCTAGTAGGGTACCTATCTATCAATTGATAATCCTATATAAAATTTACCATCCATCATAATGTGTAACTTTAACACCTCTACTGCGATCTCGAATCTGACGCATTAGAATCTACATACCAAACACCTATAGACAGTATAGACTGGTGTCGGTTAACGCATTCACGCCGCAAGCCTACTAGATGGAAGATGTCCACGTCCATTTGCGTCATGATGGTCAATGTAAGTGTTAGAACTCAAGCTTAGAGCTGGTAAGTAAGACAAGCCGACCACGGCTCAGTTCGGCCTGGCTTTTGAGGTGTGAACTTTCTGGACAAGAGGGAATCTCAGGGCGAGCTTGGATAAGCAAACTTATAAACGAGTTAGAGAAATTAGAGCCTAATCATATAGATCGTTTAAGATATGCGGTAAGATAAGACAATTTATCACAAAAATAACAATTATACAAAATATATCTTAATGAGAGATGGATAGGCTGTGACTATGAGGTAATTTGTAGTGAACCCAGATCATAGAAGTGTAAATACTTAACTGACAATAAAATGTCCGTCGTAATAATGTGATTGTATTTAGTTTACTTAATTAAATTACGCTAAGCAGTTACTCTGTAACCTTTTTCTAAAATAAAAAATTATAAAAAAATATTTTTATTATTACTAATTATTTTTTATACATATGGCTTCTTAAGCAACATCATAAAAGGAAAAGTAGAATGAAGATAATGAGTAGAGATCGGATATTCTGATGCATATTTACCTAAAGTTAATATTTGGCCATCAAAGTATGAAAGCGGCTTCTTAGGATACTTTAATTAAAAATATAATCCCGTGATTCCGCGATTGCATAATTAAATAATAATCGAATATATACAGGGTGCCACGTTATTTGTACTTAGCCGAAAGAGGGTGATTCTGGGCCCCGGGGGTCAAGTGTGAAAAATCTCATATATCATTTTATGAAAAAAATAAAAGTTTTTTCCTATTCTAGTTCTTTAACACGCACTCTTGCAATATTCGTTATAGAATAATAAGTTTTGTAAAATCGTTAATTAATGCGATGCACTTAAAATCTCGAAACTGAAAAAAAACCGGTAATATTTTGCTAAAATTAGGTACTAACATTAAAAATCATTATTTTTGTGCAAATTTACTATTTATATTAAAAGTTTTTGGATTTAAAAGAAAACAAAACAACACGTTTTTGAATAAATAAAGTAGGTACACACAAGTTTTTACAAAAGTTGCCAAAGTTCTTTCCATAATAGCCAGCCTCTCATATTTAGGTAAATATGCATTAGAATATCCGATCTCTAATAATGAGTCTTAGAAGACCGAAAGTAGGTATAATATTGTAGGAGTACCTACCTACCTACCTACATATATCTGGGAGAAAGCGGTTGACGTCTTTTCATAATGTTATGAAAAGAAAAGGTTAGATTGTTTGTTTGTTTGGATTGAATAGGTTCCGAACCAATGGAACCTTATTGTCTATGACATAGGAGATTCCTTGCCCCATGTGACGTCACAACGTATTCTAAATTATGGTTTCGTCCGATTCCACGCCGCCGTTGCGTTACCTTGCCGTAGCTGTGCAACGCGTTTGGATTTGCAATAGTGAATAAAGGCCCTGGACCGATTTGACTTTTTTTTTCACCATTATACGTACATTATCCCTGATTAAGATAAGCTATATCTATAATTAAAAAAATGTTAGGGATCCGTATGAAAACTTCAATATTGTAAACCAATGTGTACGTAGGTATGTGAATGCGTGTAAAAATTAAGATACGAGTATTTTGGAAAAAGGTATATCTGCGCGAAGACGGGGCGGACCGCTAGTTTTGTAATAATAATGTATGTATAATCATTATTGCACTGACAAAGAGCATTTTAATTTTTAATAGTTTATGAAGTTCTTTGAATTATTAAACAGATTTTTCCATTAACTCTAACTAAGTAGAAATAATAAATAAATAATGCTGGAAAATCCACACAACATCATCTAGCCCCAAGTGAAGCAGAGCTTGTGTTATGGGCTAGATGACTGATAAACATAATACAATAGATTAATTACATATAGATATTTTTATAATACATAGAAAACGACCAGAACACGCTGAACAAATATCTGCAGATCGTACACATACGAGTATTTGTCCCGAGACGGAAATCAAACCCGCAACCTCCTGCGTCGCAGGCGGACCTTCACCCACCGCGCCACAGAGGTCGTCCGAAGGCCTTACATCACACTATCAACGGAACCAGAGGAAGACAAAAGGAAGATCCAGCTGGACTGGGCAGCGTTCGGAAAACTACGTCTAGCCTTCAGTTCATCCATACCACAATGTCCTAAAACGGAAGTTTATAAATCAGTGCGTTCTACCAGTTATGACTATAAGGGTTAAAAATGGTTTATCTAGATTTCTTTCAAAACTACAATTCCTATAGCAATAATGATTAGTAATTAACGGGTATTTATCGCGTTTCCTCTTCTTCCTTTCTTCTTCTCGTGACCACGACAGTGCAAACCTGTTGAAACGTCGAGAAAGGAAGAAGAAGAAGAAAGGAAGAAGAGGAAACGCGATAAATACCCGTTAATTACTAATTATTATGTGTTCAGATCGCGTAAGTTTCAAAACATTATATATATACCTATAGCAATACTTTAAAGGCAAAGTTGAAGGTAATTAATAATTTTTTGATGATGTTCGTTACTAGAAACAATTGCTTAACAAAGTCGCTTCCTGCTGCCTATTTGTCCCAATGTATGCTTAGATCTTTAAAACTCGTTGCATAGTTTTATAGATCTTACCATCTATAGGGACAAATAGATTTCGTTGCGGTTTTTTTATGGATAGAGTGATTCAAGAGAAAGGTTTTTGTATTTGTATTAAACTCGTGCGAAGCCGGATCGGGTCGCTAAAGTAAAGTAAAGTAAATTATCGTTTATTGCATGAAATACATGTTGGTACAGCTGGTGTTGTTATATCTATGTGGATCAATGTATTCCTACCTTTACGGTGTGCAATGTCTGTATAGAATAAAAATAATTAAATAAATTTTATATAAATTGTACAATAATGATAAAATTAAACTTAAATTCAAAACTAATTCTACATAAAAAAGAAATAAAAAAATGATCATGAACCAGAAAAATCTTTATCAAAATTCGCTAATAGCGTAATAGCATTTACTCAAAACAATTGTTTTCAACTTCCTCTGAAACTCCATATTCGGCAGTAGTCTTATGGATTGTGGTAATTTATTATTATAGCTAGTATACAAATAAATGTCATAATAATTCCGTTTGTACCTAGTAGCCTGAAAACTTTCTAAAGTTGTTCACATTCTTAATAGGAAGGTAAGTAAATGTTCAGCAGATACATTATGTAGGTAAGTATACTTTATTTACAGGGAATTCTTAGAAAAAGCCAAGGTCTTACAGAAAGAACCGTAGTCCACTTACCGAAGGCATTGTAAGTTACTACAGTCGACTGCACATGAATTCCCCAAGGCGAAGGCGATCTCAATGATTCCTTTGATGTAAGCTTCATAGCTATTATACCTTCTTACTTACCTTCCTAATCACATCAAGAAGAACTTCGATAATCCAATTTATTTTAGGTCTGCAACTCTTATCTTATACGTAGTTTGTATTATATCTTTATTTTCTCGTCTTTCTGCCTATTTATTTATCATTTGCGTAAAAATCACAAATATTTTAAATGCGAAAGATAAGAAGGATTTTGGACGACTCTTCGCGCCAAAACTGCTAAACGGATCGGGATAACACGACGTGTATCTACGCTACGTCGTAGCGTAGATGCTATGCTAGACCTGGAATAGGTATAAATAAAGCTTGCTTTTCACGCCTGAAACCATGAGCAAAGCAAGTGAGTAACTACGAGGAAAGCGATGGAAAGCTCTCTCGCAATATGAATATAATAAAAGTAGGTATTGCTAAAATTCGTGACTGGCCTAATGGCAAGGTTGACAGTAATTACTCGATTTGTGTAGGTACTCTTATAGTCATAGACTATGCGTCTTGTTGTGCGGTGTTGTTGCCGCGTAGACCCTCTTTGTCGCAGTGTAGACCATCTACGTAAAGGCGTAGAGCTTCTACGTAAATATGTAGACCCTTTATCTAAAGGCGTAGACCCTCTACGTAAAGGCGAATAATGGTTGACATAGTGTCGCAGGACCGTGTCATAAAATGTATACGCATGTAGACCACGCGTATACATTCTATGACGCGGCGTAGAAGGTCTACGGTTGGTGCAGCGTCGCCGTAGACTAGGGGTGCACTATTTGCTATTTTAACAGAGTGACAAGTGATTTTAATTTGATATAGTTTTGCTATTTTTTGCAAAATTTCATCATCTTTCCTTCCAAACTCTCGCATACGAGTGTATAATATTACTGAGACAAATAACTAATATTATTAACGTTGAAATGATGTTACTAATGATTTGACTCGTTATTACCTTACTGTTTTGGAAAGTTGACTGAGTCCTCTTATTATTTTGTACCTAAACATCGTGGTGCATAGTGCGGTCCCATTTTAGCCTGCCTACAGTTTTTCCTTGTAATATCCGGGCCTCATAACTCTAGTTTCGGTCCTGGCAGACAACGAACTGTGATTTTTCCCTCACGCTCTCTGAATTTGCACAAAAGCAAGCCGGCTGTGTTGTGTACAAAGAGCAGTAATGAATTTAATGATTATTACGTATGCGGACTTTACGGAAAAGCTCGCAGCTAGACAGAATTTTTGTAAACATTTCCCAAAATACGATTTCACCTTTAAAAAAACCAATGTCCCGAAGCTTGCAATCACAAAAAGTGCAATACTCGATTCTTTGTCAAGGACAATCCCTTTGATCGGATTAATCCCTTATCCATAAAGTATACCTTCCGGGCTTCAGGCGTTGGCTCAAGTTAGCGCCGTCTGCCGCTTAAACAAATATTCAATCACAATCAACATTAAAAGACTCACTGCAAAGACAATTGAGATGCATCGTGGAATTTGAGGTAGTCCATCATTGCTCAACGCATTTCGACCCAGAGCCAGCTAGGCTCACATAGTGCTTATTTTAAAAAGAAACGTTATTTGATTTTATAAAAACATTAAAGTTCGTTAGGTACCCTCGGTGTTTGTCAAGTATACAAATATGTAGCTAAGGTGCCGGTTAGAATCTTCGCTATTTAGTATTATAATTTTAAACAATATTTATTTTTCTATACTAATTCTATAAAGAGGAATGATTTGATTGTTTGTTTAAATTGACTCCTAAATTGCTGGATCTAATACTTTCCCTGATGAACATAGGCTTGCACCACAAAAAAATGGGCAACGTGTAGAACTCATCTACAGCGTGAACAAACTTTCCAAGAGCCTATTTTCCACTAGTTTAAAACATCATAGTGGAAGTAGCACCGTTTTTAATAGAGCCCAGCAGCGTGTTATATACCGAGGGACCCATAAATAAACGGACCTCTCCGACGTGCCCAATTTGTGACGGCAAGCGCGAGCTTTTTGTGCGTTCACTCTAAAAATCAGTTGCAAGACCTGTCCTGCACACAATACAAACAAGGCAGCTTATAAAAAGCTTTTAAAATATTATCTGATCCACATCGAAATTCAGCTCGCCCCTCTTCGATAATCCATCTAGTGTTCCTGTCCCAGAGATCATGCAATACAATCCGAAATAGCAAGCTCGAAAATAGCCAAAAAATTCGCGTCGCAAGCCCGTCGTTCGATTCGAAATATACAAAATAAACCAACTGCACAACCAAATAATCCAGCACGAAGCTTCGACCGAATGTTCGTTCGAAAGTCATTAGCTTTCACTAGCGTTTAGTGTGGATGAATGGTTTTGATCAAATGTTTGAGTTCGGAGTCGCTTTGACAAAGGCGTGTCGGAGTGAAACGTTCAATCCAGATGTGAACCAGTTATACTGAGGCAAAGACAACTTGACGACATACATCACACAAATTATCACTGAGGAAATAGGGACAAAATTAGGGTAAATAATTATATATAACCCCCCATTATATATAATCATTTACCCTAATTTAAGGTCTTTTTTAATTCTCTAAACAAAATTGTATGATTTCTGTTAGGTAATTGATGTAATATAATGAATTAGGGAACCAATTTGCACAAAAAAAGAAAATAATAATAATGAATTGCTTAAATAGGACCACCCACATCTTAATCTAAACCTTCTACAAGAAGCTAAAACAACTCCCCATCCACGCATTTATCTTCTTAGTCAGAATTCATGAATGCACTATTTGAAAGACTGGTGACCAGTCGCAGACGGGAACACATCACTATTTTTAAAAAGAAATAGAGCCTGTGATACTATGTTACTATGTACATTATTTTAATATAATTTCTAGTCATTCATTTTGCGCTTTAAGGTCTTTGTTACGATCAAGGCAAAGTACGCATTCTTCCGTGGAGGAAAAAAGATAATTCTCTTATATCCAACGTTTATAACGAAAGCGCTTTCAGTTCCATTTTCAAAAATAAATTAAACAAGTACGACAAGTGCGAGTGTAACTCGCGCGCCGAGGGTTTTGAACTTTTGTCGTTTAGGTAGGTACGTATATTTTTGATTTTTGATTTTGATTTTGATATTGACGACCTGTTAGCGCGGTGGGCTTACAACGCAGGAGGTTGCGGTTTGATTCCCGCCTCGGGACTAATATTTGTAAGATCTGCAGATTATTTGTTCGTGTTCTAGTCCTTTTCTACGTACACAAAAATGAATCATCTAATGTGATACTTATATATACTTTATTGAGTATAACAGATATCGTAGTAGTACGAATTACACAAGCTTGCTTAGCTTGTCGCTAAATGATGTTGTGTGGATTATCCAGGATACATTACTCTTCTCATATTTTTTAGGAGCACGGTGGAATTCATGAATTCAATAATCTTATTATCTAAATATTCTTCGAGCGCAGTGGAATACATTGGGTATGGACTTTAAAATTTTGAGAACAACGGTTTTGTGGCGCTGTGGAACCCTACTATTACAGTTACTACAGAGATTAGTGGGTTGGTACCTACAATTATTTTTCGACTTTTTTCTACGTATTTCACTAAGTATGAAACTTAGACGATTTTTAAAACCTGTTTTGAATTGTCGAAATCCATACCTTTGATTTGATATTGCTCTCAATGAAATAGCCCCCATTGTATGAAAATTCGTTTTTTGACCATATTTCGAAAAGTATTGTTTTTACAGACTTCTCTATATTTTTCCTGTAAAATATAGACCTATATCTACAAACGCTTAGTACATTTTATATAGATCACTCTGCTATCTTCGGAGATAGAGGGGGGGGAACGGTCAAATTTTCGACCTTTTTCAAAATATTTCGAAAAGTATAAAACCTATCGAAATTTCAAAAACTGCATTAAAATGTACAAACTGATACCTTTCATTTGATACCCAACTCGGTGGGGTAGTCACCCCTTTAGAAATTTTTCCCGCCCTTTTTTGACCATATTTCAAAAAGTATTATTTTTACAGATTTCTCTATATTTTTCCTGTAAAATATAGATCAATACCTACAAAAACTTGGCACATATCAAATCGATCGTTCTGCAATCTTCGGAGATAGAGGGGGGGTACCGGTCAATTTTTCGACCTTTTTCAAAATATATCAAAAAGTATAAAATCTATCGAAATTTCAAAAACTGCATTGGAATGTACAAACCAATACCTTTCATTTGATACCCAACTCGGGGGGGTAGTCACCCCTTTAGAAATTTTTCCTGCCCTTTTTTGACCATATTTCAAAAAGTATTATTTTTACAGACTTCTCTATATTTTTCCTATAAAATATAGATCAATACCTACAAACACTTGGTACATATCACGTCGATCGCTCTGCAATCTTCGGAGATAAGGGGGGGGGAACGGTCATTTTTTTGACCATTTTCAAAATATTTTAAAAAGTATGAAATCTACCGAAATTTCAAAAACTATTTTGAAATCTACAAACGAGTACCTTTCATTTGATACCACTTTCGACTTTGTACGTTCCATTTAAAATTTCGATTTCAAAATTTGTATGGAAAATCTTCATTTTGATTTTTCATTTATTTTAATTTATTTTTCTATAAATATGTGCGGGCGCACAAAATGTATTATTATTTCAAATTTCAAGTCAATAGCTGCAGTAGTTTCTGAGATATTAAGGATTCAAAACACAAAACAGACCCAAAGCGATTTCATAAGGGTTTTGCAACCGATGGCAAAACCCTAAAAAGAACATCAATAAGTTGAGTCTGCAATTCTTTATGTACTACCGGTACTTTGTGTTGCGCGTAACAAAGAATGTATAAAAAGTTATTCGCGCGAAATCTCTTTTTGTACTACATCTACATAATCGTAAAAATTTAATTGAATATGAATGTGACTTATAAGAATTAATTGAGAATGTCATAAAGCAAAAATTTTGATAATACTAAAAAATGCAAATGGAATGGAAGGGCATTGCTTTCCCTTCTGTTCCATTTGCAAATGCTAAAATGAATCTGTCACAGTCGAAATATATTTATAGAGAAGAATTCGTCTGCAATGTGCATTCTTACTTTTACCTTCAGTGAAATGTTTTAAAGTTTTGATTTTTGATTTTCTCGCAAATGAACGGAAAAGTGGAGTGCCGGGCCAAAACAATACATTATAATTCGGTATTATCATTCTTCTTCACTGGGATGGTTTAGTCCCTGGTAATAACGAAAATAAACAACTAGCTACAACCCAAACCACATCGTAGAGGCTTGAAACTTGAGTGCGAGAAGGTGAGCGAAAGTGAGCACTAAAATAGAAGGAATTTCTCTAAATCTGGCAGTTCATAAAGGTAATGAGGTTGAAACCTTAAACGAATATACTCTGTACTCTGTATGTAACCGTTAAAAATAAAACTATAGAGTTTTACATTGTTGATTACTCTTACAAAAAGAACAAACATTTGACTCATTGTTATGTGTGTGGTATATCAATGTCTATAAGTACTTATAATCTGTGGACAAGGTCGACATTAATAATCCGTGGAACCGTATAGGTTCGTACACACAGAAGATGTTTGTGCGTCTGTTCAAAACGACACGACCAACTCACTAATACTAACTGCATTGCTTCGCTACATTACGTATGGGGTATGGCAGTGGGGCAATGCAGCCAGCGTCTTGAGGACGCTTCCTGCCGGTTATATGGATCAGTAGAGCTACCTTACAAAAATTATCAAAAGTTTGACATTATTATTTACAAAGAAACCTTTATTAACAAAGAAAATTAAAGTTCAAAGAAAAAAAATTACAATACAACCAAATTAGAACTAGTATTTAAAATTGAAACAATTAAGCTAACTGCAGACTGTTATAAACAACAGGTAGCTCAACTGATCCATATCAATACCAGCCGGAAGTGTAAACTTATTAGATCCAATCCCACGTCGACAAATTCGCGGGTAAATAGCTAGTAAAGTATTTTAACGTAGATTACAGGTATAAAAAGGAGATGGTTTTACGTTAGGCAAGCGTTCAGAAGAGAAGCCGTTATTGGTCACAATATCTGTAGGTAATATTGTTACGCTCCTGTCGACTCACTGAAAGCTAAACTAATCGATGTGACGGGTTATTACATTTTATCGGCGTCGGAGAAAGCCATTTCTGTATAAAAATGTAGGTATCAGATGCAATAGCGTCCCCCTTGGGTCGTAACAATTTCGTTAGGCTCATCGATTTCCGTCACGGCGAAGATGTCTTTAAATATATTAGGGATATTGGTATCGCAGCTCCATACTATATAAGTATAGCACTTATATTATTTCTTCGTTTGAACATTAATTCTTCATATTATAGTATTGTTCTGAAGATGAAGAAAAGAAAGTGGTGATGGGTTAAAGAAGTGCAACATGATGTAGGTATATCGTTTAAGTAACGCCGCAATGTAAACGCAGTCAGGTAACAAAAAAATATGTGCAAAAACGTTTATAACGGTCAGTTTTGGTGAGTGGCACCTGTTATCACTACAGCCTGTCACTGCAGTTCTCCATCAAAATGGAACTGCAGTGACAGGCAAGAGTGGCGTAAAAATTTCAGATTTTAATTACTTTATTTCTTTAGGCTTACAAAATAAGCATTCATCAGAAAAGTCAAATTTTATACAGTAAATTATTAGATATAGGTGTTATTGGTTTTTTCGATACTAGTAGAGGAAAAGTGAAAAAGAAACTACTACATAGTTCATTTATACCTCTATATCATCACTATATAAATGAAAAACGTTTTATTTAAATAGGTTTTCCTAGAACTAATCACAGCATTCAATTTTATATTTGTTACTGTGCGGAACGGTGTGGCCTCTGGCAAAGCATTAACATAATTAATGTTATCATCTATCGCGTAAAAGGGTTTCTTAGTAAGATTTTGTTTTATGTACTGTTTAAATTTACGAATAGCTCAGTTGCTTCAAATAGTTCGGTGCATATATTTTTAAATAGCTGTACCCGCAACTTCGTTCGCGACAGCTTTGCATTTGTTCATGGCCAGTCCTTCACATTATGATATTGGAATCGTCACAGAATGACACGTTTAAGTATTCTTCTTTAGATGAAACAGACTACAGATGGACTGATGAAGAGGTGCGTACCAAGATTTAACCAATTATATTTATCTCTCCAGCACTGCGAGCACTGCACGCACTACCTGAAGTTTCTTTGTTCTAAAGATTATAAGTACGTGAAAAAAGATCAATAATATCCTGCCGTGTGGTGCCGGCAAAGAATTTCACCACCCCATCTCTTCGCGTGGGTGTCGTAAGAGGCGACTAAGGGCAACACACCGGGGGGCGGGCAGCAGCGCCCTCTGCAGAATAACTCCACCGAACTGTGATCCCCAACCCGCATGCCCAGCGTGGGGATTAAGGGCATTAACCCCCAAATGATAATGCCATCTATGGCACTCATTAGGGGAGGCCAAAATATAGGAAAATGGTGTAGTATGCACCTTGTATCATAAATTTTAATGGATCTATGAATATAGTAGTTCATTGAAACTATAAACACCTATAAAGAAGGTATGGATTTTATAAATTTGTGATTAATGAGAAGGCATATGAGAGACGGATGTACAAGGCACCAGCAGACAGATACATAGATAGATTCTAAATTATATAATACTAGCGGTCGGCCACGGCTTCGCACGGGTATTAAACAAAAATTTAAAAAAAATTTACAAAAATACAGAAATCTCAAACCTAACTTGTAAACTCACAATATGTGATATAAATGTTGTTTATAAATATCAGATAAGAATTTTATTAAATCTCAAAGTTTGTTGTGTAAATTTACCCCTGAAATAGGTCAAACAGCATGGCGCAAACAGCAAACTAAAGGCAGCCCTCTGTTCCACTCAATTACTTGAAAGTACCTAAGGTAGACCTGAGATAAATTCATGCCGTGACCAGCATCAACAAACCCGTATAAGCTCCGTGAATTTCATCTTTTCTTTTATCTTTTCTTACACACTGTACAGAAATTTTCGGAAGCGACACGTAGTAAAAATATCAAGAGGCTGTTAGAAGGTAAATTTAAAAAACGTGGCTGAAATTATAACCTGTTTTCTTTGAGCGGGCGAGTATTAGCATATTGCCTCGGGGAGGGAGCTTCATATCAGATCGTGCTCGGAACCCTACACTCTCGCAAATATGAGAGACAATTACTAAAATGGAGCTGTATTTGTCGAAAAAGAAATTCAATAATACCCGTAATAAAGTACTTAAGTAAAAAGGTCGTTTTATATCGATAAACGGTTATCTATCTATATTAAAACGTGATTTCATAACCGGGTCTTTTTGGTGCGGAGTTCTATTTACTAACAACATCGTTATAGTAATAATGAACTGTGGCGGCCGCTCTCGACCTGCCGGATGAAGTACTGTTAAAAAGCGCCGAGGGCATCGTCGCGTTGCATCTAAATTCGTACAGCGACAGCCGTGGAACTAACAAACATAAATACATACCCAAAATACGCAAACATTGTGTTAGAGTTGGGCTCATGTCGACAAATGGGGGATTATATTTGAAAAATCACCAGAATCTTTATTTTTAAAAGTCCTCTATAAGCACTGTTAATTATTTCTATATGTTTAATCGATTGCTCCTTTAGTGCTGTAACAAAAACATTACTCCCTCATTCGTAGTCGGGCGAAAAATATCTCTGTTGTTCAATTTACCCGATTCCTTTAATACCAATTAGGTTTCTGTAGTGCACCTGAGCCATCTCGCCGAGGCACTTTGGGAGCTTTCCTTCAGTCTGCCTTCAGGAAGAAACGGTCACTTCTTGAGAATGGTAGTATTGGTAGAAAAAACTTACCTACTTTAATCATTTTGTAATTTAAGCGTAGTCGTGTTACATGTTGATAACAATAACAATTGCTCTAGTTTACTTATGTATTTTTTGTAAATAAATAAATATGCTACAAGTATGTATGTTGTAGGTAGTCGTGTGTAGTCGGAGAAGTTTCTTAAAATTCAAGTTCAAGTTTATATATTATTCTTTATTCAACTAGCAGTCCGTCCCGGCTTCGCACGGGACACATACTCAGACGTTGGGTTACATAATTAGAGTTCTCATACGGATGCCTAACTTTTTAAAATTATTCTGAATATAATTCTTATTGTGAAAGAAATTTCCAAATCGGTCCAGTAGTTCCGGAACCTATTCAATTAATTCAAACAATGAAACATACAAACAAACAATGAAATCTTTCCTGTTTATAATATTATACACATAAAACTAAGCGCAATGTGATTACGCGTTTATAATTTAAATAAATTAGCAAAAAAAATAGTTTTGAAAGTAAAGCTTTTACAGGATAACTTTAAAGAATTGCCAAAAAAAAAGCCTTTACGGTATCTGAAAATTAGTATGTATGCACATTTCTTTTGTAAATTTCCATAAATACTAAACTGCTGCGTCGACATACAAGTATTTAATCAAGGTGTAAAATGTATTAGTAAAAAGCATTACTTATTAAATAACCCAAAAGTTAAGATTTAAATGTGTTAACGTCAGTAGATCAATGATTAGGTATAAATTTCCTTTACAGAAAATTGCTAAAAAGAGCTATTTTTACGTTAAAAGTTTATGTTTCAAAAACTGTTGTCGTCGCTGGTGTTCCAAGATAAGTCCCGGGTTTCTTCGAATTAATTGAAATTGATTAGAAGTTCATAAATATAGTAGTAGTATAATAGTGTCATGAGATTATGTTTTTTGAAATATGGCCGTAGCATTCCTTTCTTTTGATATGAGAGATCGCTTGTATGCAGCTCTTTTGGTTGTAAATAAACGTGCGTTTTTAACTGAATTTCTCCATAAAATACACTCGAGAGCAATGAATCCGGGTCACTCAAAGAATCCAAAAAATCTGGGAAAGTAAGAATGCTAGGTTAATGCAATAAATTGTATTTAATAGACAATTTAATACTCCTTAAATGAAAGTTAAAAAAATATGAGTCACCATACATTTTATTTACACAAAATTACATAAAGAAAAAAAAACTGCTGATCTCTCCTTAAAACAAAAATAGGAAACATGAAATTTTTGAACTTTATGACGATTTTCTTGAATTTCAATACTTTGTATTACCTCCTCGTGCTTCCATTACTGCGTTTACGCGGTTTGGCATGCTGTACACCAAGTTCCTTAAACGATTTTGAATCGAATCAAAATTTATGCTCTACAAGCACGATGGAAGACACAGAGTGTATAGAAGACCAGGGGAAAGATTCAAGCAAGCATGCATCGAAGAAAAAGTAGCCTACGGTGGTGGGTCTGTACTTGTGTGGGCCGGAATTTCCTCTGAAAGTCGCACAGAGCTGGTGATCATAGAAAACGGCTCTTTAACTAGCGTAAGATATGTGGAAGAAATCCTCAACGAACACGTTGGTCCATTTATGGTCAATTTGGGTGAGGATGCTATATTTATGCATGACAATGCCCGACCTCATACAGGTAGGATTGTGAATGACTACCTTCAAGAGATGAACATTACTTGTATGGAGTGGCCAGCGCGCAGCCCGGATATCAACCCGATCGAGCATGCTTGGGACGAGCTAGGGAGATGCGTAAAACAACGAAACCCTCCCCCAATCACGCTTCCTGAGCTCAAAATTGCTCTCACAGAGGAATGGGAGAATATTCCCCAAAATCGTATAAGGAACTTGGTGTACAGCATGCCAAACCGCGTAAACGCAGTAATGGAAGCACGAGGAGGTAATACGAAGTATTGAAATTCAAGAAAATCGTCATAAAGTTCAAAAATTTCATGTTTCCTATTTTTGTTTTAAGGAGAGATCAGCAGTTTTTTTTCTTTATGTAATTTTGTGTAAATAAAATGTATGGTGACTCATATTTTTTTAACTTTCATTTAAGGAGTATTAAATTGTCTATTAAATACAATTTATTGCATTAACCTAGCATTCTTACTTTCCGAGATTTTTTGGATTCTTTGAGTGACCCGGATTCATTTATTGCATTAACCTAGCATTCTTACTTTCCGAGATTTTTTGGATTCTTTGAGTGACCCGGATTCATTGCTCTCGAGTGTATATAAGGTTAACGGTTGAAAATTTCGTTCACAGAATAAAACTATGCTCGATAAGCTAACGGTTTTTTTTTAATAAGGGTAACTTTAATAACAAAGAAAATTGCAATTAGTATTTACAATGGAAGCAATTAAGCTAACTGCATACTATTGTAAACAAACTACAGGTTAACTGAACCATATCAATGCCAGTTGAAAATGTACCCGAGATGCTGGCTGCATTGAATCGCTGTATATGGCAATGCTGATGCGCTGCGACAGATACTGACCAGCCCTCGGGTGAAAACCTATGGAATTAATATTTTGAGCCAACCTGTTAGTCTTATATTAGGTTGACACTTTTCTCAATTTCTGAGAGATTTCAAGCATAATTCTCATTATTCCGGTGCAGTTCCCACGCCTGGGAAACCGTCTTTTCTTCGATAATTTACAGTTTGTACTACGTTTTAAATATGCAAAGCCAATCCTTAGCGAAAACAAGCTGTGAACAAGCAAACAATTTCAGCATTTGGGTTGCAATTTGCGTTTTACCCGTCGTCGTCGTCGCTCGTCAGTTTTATTCAACATGGTTTCCGTTCCTTCTTGATCTGTGAACTTTTAAAATTCCTTTTCAAGCGAAGATAGAAAAGGTTTTGTGACAGTTTGGTATGTAAATTATAAAGTAAATGGCTAAGGAGATCTCAGATGTCGTCGTCCTACTAACTAAACAATTGACAATCGAAACAACTGAAGCTATTACGAAATCGGGTTTTAATTTTTAGGTATAATTTCTTTGACATGTAATGATTATTATCAAAAAGTGTTTATCCAAATTTTCCTACGAAATTAAACCCAAATGAAAGGAAATTCTGTGACCGTCCTTCTACGAGGCAGGAGGTTATGATTCCGATTCCCGCCTATGGACATTACCATTAGTAATGAAAAAAAAAATACCATTATCGTTACATTGCTGCTGCATCATGTACTGCCTCTTGGGAAAAAAACTTTTTATCAAGTAGAATATTGTCCAAATCACGAAAAAATGGTAGTCTGTCGGAACGAGGTCTGTGACTGTGTGGAAAATACGAAAATCAAAATCAAAATCAAAGTGCTTTATTTCCTTTAGACCTCACAGGATTCTTGGACACGTCACAAAATACAAGTTAAATAAGAAATTAAAAATGAATTGTTAAAAATGGCTTCTAATTGCAGTTCCTGTAGAATTGAAACGGTTTCTCGTGCTGTATGAGGTCTCGCGTTATCATGGAGCAATAATGTTCAAGATCGATTCATGACTTGAGCAAAATATGAAGTGAGCTGTTTTACTGCTATTTTTACTATCATTGTTCGGAGTTCGGCACAGTAGACATCTGCCGTTATTGCTAGACCAGATCGGAGAAAGCTATAGTGAATAACACAATGCTGAGACCACCAAACAGTTGCCATTACCTTTTTATTGGTAAGCTTTGCTTTTGGACACTGTGGCGGCGTTTGATCTGGTGTCAGCCATTTCATTTTTCGCTTACGGTTGTCGTAAAAAATCCACTTTTCGTCACATGTCATTCATCACATTCGATCCATATTCCTTCATTTATGAATCGATTTAACAAGGCAACACAAGCTTTAACACGCGTTTCTTTCTGCAGGTCAGTTAAATCATGAGGCATATATTTTTGGCTTGGATTGGCTTCCACCATCTTTTTCAATTCATTGTTATTCACCTGTGTGTGTGGTTTTCCACATGGTTCGTTTTCCAAATCAAAGTTTCCATCACGAAATCGTTTAAACCAAAGTCGTTCATTAGCAGTCACCTCTCCAAACACAACATTGATATTGCAAGCTGTTTCTACTGCGTTAGTTCTGCGTTGGAACTCGTATACAAAAATCACTCGAATTTTCGAAGCATTAGCAACTTGTCTAAGCTGAATAAAAAATCAACTTAAAGCCACAGTACACATATGTATACTGTGTTAAAGCCGAGATAACCGAATGTTGTAGTTGAAGTTTTTAAAAGAAGTACCTCATGGTATCGCCATGTAAAAAAGTTTCGCAAAAAAATCTCAAACCATGAAGATTTTATGTCAATCAAATATTACAATACAACGGCAATTTCATACTTTACCCCTTATTATTTGTTCCGGTGGTTCTGGTCGTTTTTTTATATAAAAAGATCTAGGGAACATTTGTGCTAACTGTAGACTATTGCAAGCAATCTAGAGGTAGCTCATATAATATAATTATCATTTATTACATCATTACCGGCTACCCCGATGTATCTAAAACTCATACGACGCGCGACGTTACGAGTATCTATATACTCGTAAAACATAGAGGTACTAAACGCGAAAATGCCACCTATTTCAGTAAAGAGACTTTTGAGTAAGTAGGTAATTTGGTAGCAAACTCGCACCTGAGCGCTGGCTGAGCTATATATATATATACTTAAAATAACGTATACCAATTCTCAGAACTAAGACAATCGATAAAATCAGAACAAATAATCAAATGCGCAAGTTTGAATGCTTGTCACCTCTTCACGATAAAACCACTGAAAAATTTAGCATTAAATGTGGAGCTGGATATGTATAAATAAAAAAGATACTTTCATTCGGGAAAAAGGCATGCGAAGCGACGGGCAAAAGATAGTTTATTTATAAACGTAATAATTTAATATCACACATGGCTATAAGGGTAAAAGGTTTTCATATTAAAAATCATTAATTTTCATATTAAAGTTGACTTCGCTTTTCC
This sequence comes from Eupithecia pulchellata, assembly GCA_963931895.1. Lineage (NCBI taxonomy): Eukaryota > Metazoa > Arthropoda > Insecta > Lepidoptera > Geometridae > Eupithecia > Eupithecia pulchellata. The sequence continues at coordinate 2,832,089 of OZ007520.1, read as the reverse complement.
TACTAAAATGTCCAAATCTTCAATCTTGTTTTCTATAAATAATAGTAAAAAGCTACGAGCTGTTGGTGAGTTACGATAGCACAAGAACCTAGGTGTTCCGGCGAAGTTCCAGTCCTGTCTTCGCTTGCGGAGAGCGAAATCCCCACCTCCTGCTTGCTTTTTTTTTTGCTTTTTGCTTTTTTTTTTGCAAGAGATGCATCTTAGGATGTTGTCTCAGGGGTAGACGTGTCTAATGGCATATTAACGAGGAAACTCACTCACATGCAGTTTTCGTGTTAGTGAGGATCGGGGCCGCATCAATCGAAATTCTTCAGTCGTTTGGATGATATTAAGTTTATGGGAGGCGTCCACACGCTCCCCATAGCCAGACTGCTTAGTCTATTCGTCCGTCCGTCACAAAATCCTGGTTATTTTATTTTGTATTTAAAGGTACGTGGTATTATATTATGGCCCGAGATCATGGAAATCAGTTATAATTTGAATAACCGACCAAAAGTTGGGTTTCGGTTTCGGCTGAGGAATCTAAAATGGCCAAAACAAATCGGCCGCACCGAAACTCGAGTGTTCGTGAATTATCGTGCGTCGTTCGGCTGACTAGTGCTCGCTCGCCGCGTCGTCGTCGTCGTCGCCGTCCATTGATAATAATCGCATAGAGTTGAGGTTGTGTTTTGCACATAAATGATTAGGTATGTATTTCTTTTGTTTTGACTTGTACTTCTTTCTGTTATTAATTATTATTTTGTTTTACGTAATTTAATGGTGGCCTTTTAATTTTATTTAATACTATTTTACTATTTAACTCAGCTTCGGTTTTGGCCGAAACTAAGAGGAAGGCCGAAACACGTTTCGGTATCGGCCTAAAAACCTGTTTCGGTCGGACACTAATTATAATAATAATAGAGAAGAGACACGATCCACATGTCAAGATAATCTCGCCAGATTCAAAAGGAAGGAAATTCCTCTCTCTGTAGCCCTAGTCACCGGCCGCTTAAACCTTGCTTTGTGGCCGTTAGTGGTAATAAGAAAGTTTATAATTTTATAGTATTTTATAAAGTTAAGAATATATTTTATAACATCTCAAATAAATGAAGTGAAAAATAAGCATAAACCATGATCCAAATTTTAAAGGGAATTACTATTGCTTTCACAATTACAGTACACCTGCAATATTGTAGATAGTCTGTGCTAATTTTACAGGTTCCTCATGCATGTCTCATGTATCTAACCGGTAACTCCTTAATACAGCGGAACTGTGTTGAGAGGCAAAGTTTCCTTGAGATAGTTCAACCTCCTTCATGTTTGTCGTACAGAACGATGTCTCCGAACCGATCCTCTCAACTGTGTGTGAAGCACGCTTGCATAAACACTGCAACCAAATTCATTTATAATCATACCTAAAAATAAAATAATATAAATACCTACTTATGGCTTAGCCGAAAATGGAATCAAACAAGTAGGAAAAAATTTAAACCGAAAAGAAAATGGAGATATCAATTCTATACTAATGCCCGACTGTTATTTGGTTTTTCATTAATTCATTACAATTTCTTATGTCGAAACCAGTATCGTGTAAGGAAAAAAACCTATTGCTTAGTAACTAGTATCGTAAAAAGAAGATTTTTTCTTCTACCGTATCTGGTTACGAGACTCCGGTTTCGTACGCGGCCGAAGGCATAAATACTTGTTAATCTGATACATTGATATTTACATAGCGGCAAAGAGCATATAACTAATATCAACAGTGGACTAACATAGGCTGATGATGATGATGATGATGAAAGAGCATATGTTAATTTTATTGATATGGTTCGACTCTGATTTTGTAACATTTTCGTAAAGAAAGAAAATTGGGTTATTTTTAGTACCACACTTCAGCCTGAACTGTAGGTACATAATGAACTTATAAATCTAAGTAAAATGTTTCATAGAGTAACTGGTAAGAGCTGGTAAGCATGTGTGGCTCTACGCGAAGTAGATTCATTGTGAACCAATTAGGCTCCGCCTCAACGCTTCACAATAACGTTCTTTTCATCAAAAAATCTACAACATAAAATCTTTTTAGCTTTTTTAGCAACCACTTTTATATCTTTATATTTTGTGAAAATAACGAAAGTTTATCAAGAATGGGTTTTCTGACAGGGCGATTGATGCGTGTCGCTAAAAGATTTTTTGGATTTTATAGTTTACCTGTCAGATCATCAATATAAAACACTTTAATTCAATTTGCTTTAACTTTAATCATTATCATCGTTACCACAAAATATCGATCTCGCTCCAATAATTATTTTGACTGTGTTTGGGAAAACAGTCGATCGAGTCGAATCTTTTTATACATAAAATCATGAAGCATCTATTGGCTATAATTTCGATCTTACCAACCTAAAAATAGATTGTTTTAAGTTTAGTTAGATCAAGCATTGGACAAATCCACTAAAAAGTTTGGATTAAGACGGAGTTCCGGAGTAAGTTAGCAGTACCTACTACATAAAGTGGGTTCTTATTCGTTTGTAAGCTCAAGGTCGGAGAATTAGGCGCGAAACAACAAAGTGATTTCATTATGAATGATTTTTGTTGATTTTGACTAAAACAGTGTCAAAATTCTCGAAAATACAAAAACTTTTAAATTATTTACTCATGAAAAGAGATGAGTCAAAAGCGTCTGCATGGTAGTAGAGTATTATAATTTCTGACGATTATATTATTAGATACAATTCTCTTCTAAGAATTTGAATTTGAATGAGCTACAAGTGGAAATGTTAAATTAAATGATATCTACCTACATTTCTACTTAAGATTTTAATATTCTATTTTAACGTAGGTATATCTTTCATCTGTTTCTTTTTTACTATGATAATGTTTTACGTGGGTACCACATTCCGTTTGGTCCATGAAAGACATTTTAATATATTTGAAATCAGAGAGCCCAGATAATTATTATCATACAAATTTTAATAATTTTGATACAACACTCTTTTATTACGAGAATTTTTTCTCTTTATTACGTAAATTTTACTGTTATACAGTAGCTTATTTTGAAATAATTATACCCTTTGATTTATTATCATTGGTTAACTAACAAAATATGTTTAATATTTTTTTTTTAATCATGTAGCTCTGTTTTAATATTTTGTACATTCCCTGATATTGTTTTGTATGTCGATACTTTGTAGTAAATGAATCGAAAAAATAAAGTATAAAGTAATAAATGAATCCAATAAAACTTGGCTTGTTTTGTGTAATCTGCATCAAAAACTTAGCAATTTTGCTCCTAAGCACAACCGTTTCACTATCAAATTATACAGATTAGATAATTCCATTAACAAAGCCCGTTCCACTACAAACCTTTCAAATCTACTTCAAACAGGATGACAACAAAATATGTACAGGGTAAAAGGCTAGGGCAAATACTTTTATCTTTAAATACTTTTAAACTGCCCGCAACATTAATTAAAGCAAGAAAATTAAAGTACCTTTCTTGAATATTTTTTAGATAGCACGCAGACACTAAACTAATAAAACTTTATCGCCTGCAGGGTCTGAACTAACCTGAGGGTATCCCTACTCAATGTTTGTTAGATAATTGATGTGTCAGTTCGGTACGGCACCGTATTGACTGAAAATCAACTACGGCACTTGTTCACTATAACTGACACCTCGTTATGAGTTCAGCAACGCGTTTAAAGTAGGTCATTACACTTAAAATCCTGCACATTGATACGAGAAACTTTAGTCCTATAGTCTACTAGGATCGTTCTCTTCATATTCGTTTGCGTTGTTACTATGAGAACACACATCACACACATCACATCACCAGCCTATAATAGTCCAATATGAGAACATTAAATGGTTATTTCGATCCCCCGGAAACTTATTCATGGGATAAAAAGTTGGCAATTTTTAATTTCAGCTACACTTATTTATAACAACATTATGCAGTTTTAGCTCAGTATCAATATTCCGGTGTAAAGGTATAAAAAACATCCATCCAAACGTTCGCGTGTGGATGTTTGTATAATAATATATGAAAAAAAAAGTATTTACAACGCTCATCAGCTCTATAGCAGGTAACAAGTCCAATTCTGCACATAAAAACTATTACTGCTGTTATCCCATACTAGTAGCAGTTTTACCACGAGTCTATGTTTTGATAATTACTGTTAATCACATCACACAGTGTTACGAGAAAAATAAATTACACGTTGTCACACTGGTCTAGGAAAACAGTGTGACCACGAATTTCTCTGAAAATTTACAGGAAGCTATCATCAGGCCGCGCTGCGACTTCGGTATCGTTTCAACCATAATAATTAGGTTGGTTTGGGCAGGTATAGCGTTCGAATCCACTTAGGAGCTTCCTCTCACGATGTGTTTTCACTCATCGGCAACGGCGGCGCGTTCTACTACTAAAAGCATCTACGCGGTATTATAATGCTGTTTCCACCATGCAAAGGGATTATTTCAATACACCTGCAAATGTTAATAGGATGTTTGCTAATGCTGCTTATGTTATAATTATGCTTTGCTTTGTACCAGAAGCGATGGTTGTAATCAAGTGGACACGCTTCTCGGTATAATTGCGGTCAATTGTAGCATAGGTAATTGTATTTGCAGCACCTGATGGTAGTTATTATAATTACAGTGCATCACAGACGTAGCTATAATATATAGTAATATAAGGTATAGCGAGATATTTTCAACACAAATTTTCGAGTGACCGTACACGTAACTGTATATATTATACGTCTGTAATTTCACAAAACTATACTATAAATTATACTATTGCATATAAGGTAAATAGTTCAACCATCAGTGAAGTGAAGGCAATATATATTACTAGCGGTCCGCCCCGGCTTCGCACGGGTATGAAACAAAATTTTCTGAAATTATACACACTTACACGATGGGTTTCACAGTTTTCATACGGATTCCTTACCTTTTTTTGCAGCATTGGGGTTTTTGACATTGACTTGACAGTCCATAACTGACACTGACCGTAAAGAAAAAGCAAGCAGCGAAGCCATAATAAAAAAAGAGGTTCAATATATAGCGCACGGTTTAATTATTGAATTTTTCATACGGATCCCTCACTTTTTTGAAAATATTATATAGCCTATGTTCATCACGGAAAATTAATAATTCTAATGGTGAAAGAATTTTTAAAATCGGTCCAGTAGTTTCGGAGACTATTCAATTCAAACAAACAATCAAATCTTTCCTCTTTATAATATTAGTATATAGATATAAATAAATTTATCTCGGTATGCTATAATAATTATTAAAGCACGGTGGGGAATTACCTATATTAATATATATATTATAGCTACTACGTCAGTGATGGGCTTTATTATGCATTCCACACCAACAATAGCATGTAAGAAACTGAATGTTGTGCTTAGTTTTTAGTACCAATTTAAATAATAATTGACATGTATCTAAATCACATTACACTTAGATTTAGATAGGCAAAACAAAAAAAATTATAAGACACATAAGTTATACAGGGTGTCCGGTAATTAATGGATAACCCCGCAGGTACTTGTGGGGGGCACCGCGGCCACTCAGAAAAAAATGTAAAAAAAAATCTATCTGCAGCAGTGTAGGATTTCTTTTGTTTTTTTTTTATTACGAAATTTGATACCTTTGTTCACATCATTTGGCACTACGGCTACAAATTCAATAATAACGATTTTATTTTCTCTGAGAACAATCGTGAATAATTGGCCTTGCCATCGCGCATTACAAAATATTTCTAGCTGCAACTGTTTGTTTTTCTCAAATACATTAAAATAAAATTTGTGTTTTCGATTTTTTAATGATAAAGTTTGAGCACCTGTGGTGTAAAAAAAACGTATGGAGACCTGGGTGGCCCATAGCTTGAAAAACATGCCTACTTTATGAAGTTTTTAAAATGGTATTACACTAAAAAAATTTATTGTCAAATTGCCGAGTTATGGATATTAACAGTCTAGAACAATGATTTTCACAAAATTGAATATGTATTAAAGTTACAAACAATCACTTGCAATAAATTTAATTCAAGTAACTAATTGTGTTCAAAGGCTGACGTGAACTCGGACGGAAACGGGCGGGCCTATGCTGACCATGAATAGTTCACTACCTGCTGCGTGGGCACACATTCAATGGGTTGCTTATTGTCTAAGAGAGATAAACAATATGAAGTGTATGCGAGTAACAAGGATAGATGTAAAGGAAGCTTCCTTGGGATTCTTCGTTCCTTATTTTGATTATTGTTTTGTTTAGTGCGTGTTTCGATGCCCTCGACATCACATGCTCTTATTTCGGTTCTCGTGGCTTATCTTCGATTTAAGACGACTCGGCATTACTATCGGACTATTAGTGTTTTGCATTACGATCGGACTGTTATTTGGTGATATTTCAACGATTTGGCATTCTACTGGATTTTTGTTTCGTGCACTACGATTGGATTATTGGTATCAAGCGAAATGCCCCGCATACAGTACTCAGATCAGGAGTATGCCAACATGCATTTCATTTATGGGGAGTGTGGCGGTAATGCCAATGCAGCTGCGGTACTCTATCGAGAGAGATACCCAAATGTGCGCCACCCTGACTATCGCGTCTTTATTCGAGTGCACAGCGCTTTCTCAGAAGAATACCTGGACATGGCGTCGGTGGTTCCGGCGAAGGAAGACCCCAGCGTAGTGACAATGAGGAAATTGTACTCAATGCCATTGCGGAAGATCCTTCCGTTTCAACAAGAGAAATAGCGAGACGGGAAGGCATTGGAAAGTCGACAGTACATGGCATTTTGAAAAAACACAAATTTCATCCTTACCACGTGACCCGTGTGCAAACTTTAGAGCCAAGGGACTATGAAGCAAGACTAAATTTTTGTCGCCAAATGTTGAACAAAATTAATGAAGATACGGAGTTTTTCGACCAGATATTGTGGAGCGACGAATCATCGGTCAAAAGAGATGGTTACCTTAATCTACACAATCTTCATAGCTGGCAACTAGAAAATCCTCACCTAATGCGTCAAGACAGATCCCAATATCAATTTAAAATTAATTATTGGACTGGGATATTGAATAATCAAATTATAGGCCCATTCGAATTGCCAGGAAACCTAGATGGATCGGGTTATTTGACTTTCTTACAAAATGATTTACCTGGCCTTTTAGAAGATGTACCTTTGGTGGTCCGTCAAAGAATGTGGCTGCAAAACGATGGGTGCCCAGCACATTATGCTACGCCCGTACGGAGGTACCTGAACGAGCGGTATCCCAACAGATGGATCGGCCGCTTGGGACCTATTTTATGGCCACCAAGATCGCCCGCCCTAAACCCACTAGACTTTTTTTATTGGGGCTGCTTGAAAGAAAAAGTTTACAAAAAACCAATCGCAACAATACAAGAACTACGTCGACGTGTTTTAGATGCGGCTCAAGAAATTGGAGAGCGCAGTTATTCGCGGCTATTAAAACGGTCGTTCATAAGAAGATGTAGAGCTTGTATTAGAGTAGGGGGCAAACAATTTGAACATTTATTATAAAAATGCCTATTTTAAATCGTCGTTTCAATTGCTAACAACACCCCAACTACCCCATAATACTCTTCCACAGATTTGGAAAAAAAAACCTATTTTATAACATTTTCTTTCGTATGAAAAAAAAACGGGTAAAGAAAGTTAGATAGTAATAACTCGATGATTTGACAAAAAAAAAATATGTGTAATACCATTTTAAAAACTTCATAAAATAGGCATGTTTTTTAAGCTATGGGCCACCCAGGTCTCCATACGTTTTTTTTATACCACAGGTTCTCAAACTTTATCATTAAAAAATCAAAAACACATATTTTTATTTTTATGTATTTGAGAAAAACAAACCGTTGCAGCTAGAAATATTTTGTAGTGCGCGATGGCAAGGCCAATTATTCACGATTGTTCTCAGAGAAAATAAAATCGTTATTATTGAATTTGTAGCCGTAGTGCCAAATGATGTGAACAAAGGTATCAAATTTCGTAATAAAAAAAAAACAAAAAAAAATCCTACACTGCTGCAGATAGATTTTTTTTTACATTTTTTTCTGAGTGGCTGCGGTGCCCCCCACAAGTACCTGCGGGGTTATCCATTAATTACCGGACACCCTGTATATACTAGTGGTTTCTTTTTCACTTCTTCCACAAGTGGACAAAAAATTGAAGTGAAGAGCATCATAACAAATTATTTCTTATTTTAATAATTATCTGTTTGAAATTTGACTTGTCTAAGTGCTTGTTTTGTAAGCCTAAAGAAATAAAGTTATTGAATCTAAATCTGAATTAGTTAGCACCAAATAAGCAGTGATTGTACTTGTGTGTGCGTATTTTTTATTGAACCACCATGAAAACGACATTTATAAATAAACGAAAAACTAAGAACTTTGAGCCTTATCATTCAAATATTGGTAATTTTTGACATATGAAATATAATTTTACTTGCCTAATCATTTATTTAACTCGACGTTATTATTTCATTAGGAAGTTACCAATACAGGATTATTTCCCGCCGTGTGGTGCCGGCATAGAATTTCACCACCCCAACTCTTCCCGTGGGTGTCGTAAGAGGCGACTAAGGGAAACACAGCGGGGGGCGGGCAGCAGCGCCTTCTGCAGAACAACTACACCGAACTGCGATCCCCAACCCGCATGCCCTGCGTGGGGATTATGGGCAATAACCCCCAAATAATGATGCCATCTATGGCGCTCATTAGGGGAGGCCTATGTCCAGCAGTGGACTATTATAGGCTGGTGATGTTGTTGATTATTTCTATTTCACTGACATTGCGTAAACTGGAAGTTCTACCTATCACCACGACACGTTAGTACTGTAGCCATAAATACCATCAGAAAACTAGGATGGATGCAAGGTTTTTAAGTAGTTTATAGATCATTTCAGTTAAAAATTTGCTTGCACACAAATTTACAAAACATGCAACCAAGATTAACCTAAATGCATGCATATACTAGTACCATCTTTGCTCGTCTTGGTGTAAAAGAGACTACAGTATCTTCTCATAGATGCTGTCGTATCAAGAAGGTGAGTAAGACAAATTTCGCCGAAGGTTCCAAGTTAGACCTCTGCCTCAATTAAGCAATTAATTAACTAGGGACGGTTGAAGGTTATATACAACTAGCCGTATTGGAAACGCTTTTGAAGCAAAAGGTCCAAATCGGAACCTTTATTACTTGCTATTTCGATCTTTCTCTCAATTATTCATTATACCCAGCTACATACTCATATACCTGATTTTATAGAATGCGACCAAGAAAAGAAAGGAAAGGCCCAGAAGGGATTGGGCACTTTCTAGCCGGACTTTCTAGAACGCATAACTTTTTTAAAGCGATCACCAATTCGTTTTGCTCATGGTTGCTAAACATGGCCCCAATCAATTTTGCAACAGGCCCTAGTAGATACGTAAAACAAAGGAAGACTAGACTATCCTAGGTACATTGTCCGTATACAAGAGACAAGCAAATGAACAGGTGCACGCTTGGTTAAACTACAAAAGCTATTCTTGTTTCTTGATTAATACAAAGCTGGTCTACGTGCCGGCCTCGGATCGTTGTGTGTAACATGCCTTTGCGGGGTTCATTCCTACCCTTCAGAGATTCAATAAACGTTTTACTAAAAGCAAAGGCTACACTGATGTGGGTGCCTCACATTGCACTGCAATTTTCATAATAGTATAATATCTATAATAGTGTAATATATTTTATAGCCGTGTATGTATTACAGGGTATTTTATAGGTATGTATATCATCATCATCATCATCAATCCGCCCTTGTTAATCCACTGCTGGACATAGGCCTCCCCTAATGAGCGCCATTATGCCCTGTCTTCAGCTTGTCGTAACCAGCACCTGTCACCAGTCTTTCGCACATCGTCATCTCACCTAACAGGCGGGGTCCTACGTATACGAACAATGGGATAACGGTTTTTACAGGAAAAGTTTGTGTCAGTGTAGCAGGTATATGCTTAAACATTCATGCCAATATCAGTGTTCTTAACATTATTTTACGTAAATTGAAATTAGCAGATTTAGGTTTTGTCCACAGTAAAAGATTTTTTGTCTTTAGACACCGGTTTCACATGCTTCATGGATATGAAAGAAATACAAATTTTTGCAGCCCTCTCAAAGTTGTATGATTTGATTTTGTGTTTGCTTGGTGCGAAGTTCTTTTTGTAACATAAAAGTCATGGAAACAGAGACTGGACTTGAGCTGGGTAGAACCAACTGCATGGCGGATATTTTTTACAAGGAAATGCCCCTCGGCTTAAAATATACTATTATGATTTTCAGAGCACCAGTTACCGCTCCGGAGTATCCGTTTATCAAAGTAGTTTTAGGCTGTTGCTCCAAAATAATTTTCATAAAGGATTCAGTAACAGTCATAGCTGACTCTCGTTTGTCTGAATGAAAATTAAAAGTTACACTATTTATCCGGTTTTATTTTATTTCAAATTGTCTGTTTACGATCAAGGATTCGTAGCTCCTAACTTTTATAATATGCTCAGGAAAGGGATCTAAGTTACCTATAAAAGTTTTCAAGATCGTAAATCGAAAACTTTGAGCTTTGAACTATGTAGTGAGTGGCTCTACATTAGTTTTGAGTAAAACAAGTAGCTTCTAAGCTACTGCTTCAGAGGCTTCGCTCTCAAACTCGGGTCGGATGACACTTGTGTGAAGATACTCGTATGTTGGAAATTCTTCATCTACTCTAGAAACTAATTTTAAAACACGCTTTTAATTTTACTATTGACTTTACCTTATATGTTCACACTATATGCTCGTAAAACGCACTCTATAGTATGTATCTCTAGCCCAGAGATTTTTTATCATTTAGTAATGTTGGACAGATATTAGTAACAAACCAGAAAGTAGTCTTTTTGACTACTTGGAGATGAGAACTATTATAAGCCTTAGCTATTATTTATCTAGTACATAATGCTGTCTTAGTTTGCTTGTGATTAAATCCCTCCCGCATTCAAGATTCTACGAGTATTAACTCATGAGCAAATGCGGTCTATAATCAAGTACACCTACATGACTTAATACACTAATTCACACACTCAGTACATAATCTACTATCAAAGATCCTGAGCTCAACAGCGAAATATCTTTAGATTAAACATTCCTGTGAATTGTTTCAGTTGGAAACCAACTTGCCCGATACAGTGCATATTCAATAAACTTGCTAATTATTCCCCGTCCGATCGGCCAATGGCCGGATACGTACATTGTGCACGTATACTGTCGTGATTGCAGGTAGGTAACTGATTATCTGCATTCAACTATGCCTATCTGTGGCGAATTGTGGCGATGAAATACACTATCACCATCATCTCCAGCCCTCTGCTGGAAATAGACCTCCCCCGCATGACAATTACACAACAAAACTTATAAGCATGGTTTAAACTTTGCTTCTTTTATAGGCAGTAGAGGTTGACTTTGACTCTGGAGAACTAGTGCGAAGTTACCGTCAGAAGTAAGTAACAAACACGGTGAGACATCGAAGCTGTCGACCGCAGCAAGGAGCACATCAAGTTTGTATGTGCAAGCTTCACATCATTAATTAGTTTTAATTGAATGCGTCTCTAAAAGTTAGGTTGAGTTAACATCGATCGCATGGCACTTACACAACACGTTTCACCTGAAATCAATGTGATCAATCGGATATACCGGATGCGCAGTTCATTCAATACGGCGTCGTCAGCTTTATGCCTTCATACGGTTCCCCATTACAGGTTAACTAGAATGAACTTACTGAACTTCTTCGGCGTCGGATATCTACCCCAGTTGAGTTTGACGAGGTAAACGATGAAATACGGTGCACGTACCCAAGCAAACGTAACCGGTGCTGTTTCAACCGGTTCGTTTTGCAGTTTCAAGTACCTTTTCGTTTGCGATCTGTCGGTAGACTGAGACTACGCTTCAAATATTCTTCTAGGCGTGCCAAGGAGGCTTAAAGTAGACCTGTCAAATTGGATCAGTGAAAATATTAGTAGAAGGAGTTATTAAATGTCAAAGTGTGCTTTCAAAAACTAAGTGACAAGTGAGCACTGAGGTTCCAACGGTCTGCAGCGCCTGCCGTAGACCTACAACCATCTACCGGGGCGCTCGAATACCAATCTGAGAGTCCAAGTGAATCCATCTATCGTTCCCGTATAGGCCGTACAAGCCATCTACGTAAGTGCCGATGTACGAAAATGACATCAAACCATCCTTCGTGGATCATTGTACCTACATGTAGCGGCCACTAATAATGATGATGATGATCAGTGTGAACTACCATTCGTCATTCATTGGCGTGTGGCATTTCTGTAATCCAAACTAATTATAAATTATTATAAAACATAATGGGCCGTGTGGTGCCGGCATAGAATTTCACCACTCCCACTCTTCCCGTGGAAGTCGTAAGAGGCGATTAAGGGAAACACACCGGGGGGCGGGCAGCAGCGCCCTCTGCAGAAAAACTCCACCGAACTGCGATCCCAACCCGCATGCCCAGCGTGGGGATTATGGGCAATAACCCCCAGATGAAATAACACCTCCTTTGGCGCACACTAGGGGAGGCCTTTGTCCAGCAGTGGACTGATATAGGCTGATGTTGTTGTACGTTGTATAAAACCTAAAGTGTTTGTCGGTCAGGCTGTTACGCTTCAGGGGTTGAAAAAATCTAATATTAAAATTTGGCAAGGACATTTAGATACGATAAATCAGGTAACCTCTTAATTATTAGTACTATTTTAACGGGTATTTATCGCGTTGATTCAACTTTTTTTTCTTATTAATTTTTATTTTTCTCGACGTTTCGACAGGTTTGCGCTCTGTCGTGGTCACGAGATCTTCATCTCGTGACCACCAGCTAAAAAAAAAGTTAAATAAACGCGATAAATACCCGTTAAAATAGTACTACGATTATGTATTCAGATCGCGTAAGTTTAAAAATATTCACAGGTAACCTCTTCCTGATTCAACGGCCTTTATTAATATTTGATAAGATATATTTCCCTCATAACATCAGCCTATATAGTCCACAGCTGGACATAGGCCTCCCCTAATGAGCGCCATATGTGGCATTATTCATCATTTGGGGGTTATTGCCGATAATCCCCACGCTGGGCATGCGGGTTGGGGATCGCAGTTCGGTGGAATTGTTCTACAGAGGGCGCTGCTGCCCGCCCTCGGTGTGTTTCCCTTAGTCGCCTCTTACGACACCCACGGGAAGAGTTGGGGTGGTGCAATTCTATGCCGGCACCACACGGCAGTATTTCCCTCATGTAATAGCTATTTCCCAATAACTATCTGATAGGAATAGCCTACACCTAGCTCATATTATTATATATATTTTCGAGACAGATGGGGACAAAATCTCGGAACATCCCGGGATTTAAGACTTTTCCTTAAGACTAGATACTCCAGCAGAGGCCGCACTTTTGTGACTTTAAAAACCAAAACAGACATAGGAAATAGTGTTTAAAGTTCTGACAATAAGATATGTAATACTTATGGATCTGCTATATATCTAATCGAGAAAAGGGAAGAAAAAATGCTAGTACCTATTTAAATTGCTGTCGAATTTTGATCTGACGTTAGATTTAATTTTATGTCGACCTCTTACTTTAGTCTGTTATGGTCATATTATATCAAGCCCTATAATTTAGTAAGAATTTATTAATTACAGCATTATTGCAGGCTAGAATAAACTCATAAATCATAATATTTACCAACGTGTACACCATGTTAAAAATAATGCCATCTATGGGCTCATTAGGGGAGGCCTATGTCCATGTTACTAGTATCCATGTTATCATTAGTTATCAATAAACCCATTTTAACCTTTTGAACGTTTTAATTTTGCAGTAATACATACCTTAAAAAATTTAAAATATCTTTAACGTATAGATTTTGTACCTGTTACAGTTTCATTACAGATTTAAATAACTTTATTTCTTTAGGCTTGCGAAATAAGCACACCCGAATCCTCAACCGCAACTCTAATTTAAGCGCATCTTAAATCGAGATATTCTGAGGAAAAAAGATTTTGATGAAAATGTGTCAAAAATTTGTCCTTTTGTACATGCTTAAGCCTGTGTATTCGGGTGTTCGATCAGTATTATTATAGATTTATACTATACATTATTATAAAATAAGGTGCTTTTGAGTTTCTCCTTTTTTAAATTTATAAGAAATATTATATGTATATGTAAATAACAAATTTACCTCCTCTATAGCCAGAAGTTACTTATATTACTATTACTTTAAAAAGTAACATGTTCCACCTATTTAGAAAATTGATTCACAGGTTTATTATATATTATACAAACATTAAGACCTAATTGTTATAGATAGCAATTATTTATGTATTATGTTGCACAAGCTACGAGCTGCGAGGGTGAACTTTGGGCCTTTGACCCTGCAGGCACTCCCAGGCTGGCCCCAAGCTATATGATAGGTTTTGATATGATGTGCTCCTGCCGTGTCGATTCCATAGGAAAGTCATAACTCACTCACAAAAATCACGCATATCATTGAGACCTTTTAAAACTGTCCCACCCGTAAATTAAAAACGATTTCGTAATTAAACTTTACAATTTACTAACAGCAAGGCGGTGCTTTTTTGATGGAATCATTATTTTTAGTAATATTCTATTATTTTCAATAGAACATACCTATTGCTTGATGGTGCTTTATTTATTGTGCAGAATTATTTATACTTCTGAATTCATTTATCTTTTGTAAATATGTTCATAACGATAGTGCTGTGGGAATTTCGAGCAGGTACTCATTGTTTCGGCTCGAATTTCCCGTGACTTGAGACGACAACATTTCCGGGAATCGAGACTAGAACACCGCCGCCGAAGAAGGTCTGTCAAAATACCAACGTAATCCGGTTTCGTTGGCACCCGGTGGGTGCGGTACGGGACCTTGTGAACAAACAACCAAATTATTTAGTTACGATGCCGCCTGATCATATAACCCACTACGCTCCTATGGAATACCTAATAGACCGCTACGTGCCTGCCTACTTAAATTAATTAGCGGAGGCCAACTTGATGTACTCGTACCAGCAGTTTGAAATAGAAAAAGGTTTCGTAGGAATTGCATTTTTAAAGGTTTTAAAATTTACTGTTGCATGAAATATGTTTTCAAGATTACTTTTTTGTGGATAGTTATTGATATGCAGGTTTCTGTCGTTGTCTCTTTTTATGTCATATTATAAAATCAAGTATATCTCCTTATTATAGAGAATTGGTATTTTTTAGTAGGTATATATGATCAAAGAACTTATTACAATGTCAAGTTAGGATTTTTAAAGTAAATTAGAACTAAAAAGATTGATCTACCTCTATATACGGGGCTATAGGTATTTAATCAATAACCTCACTGGGCAAATAAGACTAGCAAATTTTGTTCTACCTATAACACTGTGTAGTAATTTTAATGTCAGCCTAGTTCGGTCTCATTGCTGGGCAATAATTATAGCACAATCGTTTAACTTTTTGAATTATAGTAAATAGTTTTGTTGTAACCATACTTTTACATCTTTTATATATGTCATGTATTTTAACTATGTATATTGAGTAATTCCACTTGTTTCGAATCGAATGTGTATTCTACCTTGTAAACCTCAATATACCCGTATAACAAAATATGTATTAATTTTATGCGTAAATGTAAGTACATAATATAGTACCTATTTTACGTTGGTATGTTGTTGTACTCAATAAAGTTTACTTTATTTTTTTTAAATAATATTAATGCGGAATACTTCTGTGTTTCATGATTTTCGTTATATTAAACCAAGGAATAATTATTGTTCATAAAATAATAATAATATAATAATAACTTTATTTCAGGCAACAAAGAAAGTTTACAAAAAGTAACTTAATTAGGGCCCATATAATAAATACCTTAGAGACTAACATAGATAAAAAATATTTATTATTAAAACTATTCAGCGACGTTCCGATGACGCATGCGCGGTGTTATTTGACAGGCGTCCAATGAACTTCCTGAACATGACACCTTTCGGCCAAAACCCGCTGTCCATAAACGTAGAGAGTCGATCCGTCGGCACTCTCACCATAAATGAACCGAAATTCACATTACGGCGAGATAACAATTTTTCAACCCTCAAGGACATGCCGGTCTTCTGCCCCAGGTACTTCCCCACATCTTCAGCGGTCACACATAAAAACTTAACAACCTTTTAACTGGTTGTGTAGAGACTGGCGAAGTTGTTTGAATCTCTGGTCCAACTGTTTTATGAACAACCGACATTCGTACAACTTAGCAAACAAAATTATATTAGAATTTATAATATCCTAAAGTTAGGATTTAGGATATTATAAAAATAAAATAAACAAGGTGAGGTTACCTACATAAAAACGTTTACTCCCACCTGTTCTGTTGAGTAGTTCTGTTGACAGAACAACTGGGACTTTTTTTACCATTAGTTTTGTCCACAAAACAAATGGGAATACAATTTTCACCTGTTCTGTTGAGTACTTCTATTGACAGAACTACTAGATTACATATTCTACAGTAATTAAATTACATTAATTATAAATTAATTAATTAATTATTACATTATTTATTATTTTAATTACATTATTCAAGTTTAAGAACTACTAGATTACATATTCTACATTAATTAAATTACATTAATTATTAATTAATTATTAATTAATTATTAATTAATTATTAATTAATTATTAATTAATTATTACATTATTTATTATTTTAATTACATTATTCAAGTTTAAGTAAAGATCTGTAATTAATTTTCGAAATTATTATAGCCTATGACACTCCACAATAACTTAGCTTTCTATTGGTGAAAAAAAAATTCAATCGGTTCTGTAGATCCAGAGATTACCCCTTACAACGTCACAAACTCACAAACGCTACTTCTTTATAATATTAGTATAGATATGTATGTACATAGGTTGGTAAAGTTTCTAAATCACAGAACTAATGCGGAGAAATTACCAGAAGTTCTGTCATCAGATTACTCAACAAAACAGGTGGGAATAGTAGAGATAAAAGTCAGGTGTAAAGCATAGTCTTTTAAGTCACAGAACTAATGGGGGAAAATATCCCAGTAGTTTTGTCAACAGAACTACTCAACAGAACAGGTGGGAGTAAACGCATAAAAAGTTATTGAAAACGTTTTACATTTTTGTAAGTGTTTTAATTTATGATTCCCTACTTTAAAAGTCAAGAGTTTTTCAAAATAAAAGTCGACTAATCAAATGACTTACTTAAGTTTCATATTTCTGACCAAATACGGTTGCTCAAACTAGGATCCATTTACGCCAATCTTCAAATTCGAAATTCGATTAACTATGTGTTTTTATAAAACATAAAGGTCTATATACCATACTTTATCAAAAGTGGTTTAGTAGTTACGAAAATACGTGGTAACAAACATACCCACAAGCAAACATTAACAGCTTAGGAAATTTTGCAAAAAAAAAAAACTTTTAAAACCATGACAAGGTTTGTGTCTGAATTGAATACTAATCGAATAACCGCTGTAAATAAATATTGAATGTGCATAAGTAAATACGTTATTCACCATTATTCTCTGAGTCAGCAGTAGCGGGAATCGAAACCGGAATTCACCATCAAAACGTGCTCGCTGCCGGGCATATATATGATCTGCAGGTGTTTTTTTTCGGGCCTGGTAGAGTATAATATTATTTCGGGCTGCATCATAAGCCTATGGTCTACTCCTGGACAAAGTCTTCCTCTAATGAGGGCTCTAGCGCCCTATCTTCAGCTTGCTGCATCCAGAGTCTGCCTGCAATCTTTTGCAGGTCGTTATCCCACCTGGCCGGAAGAGCTGGCGAATTTTTTGACCCATGTCAATGTTTATAAACGTTGGTTCTCTGTCGGATGTGTTCGTCACGAATAATTCAGAGAAACTCCGAGCATATAGCTTAGCGACTTTGAACTAGTGGAACTACTATACCGTGTCCACTTTCAGGCAGGTAGGACCCATTGAGGCCTTAGTCTGAGTTGTGCGCATAAGCTTACGATATACGTTTCCGAAAACTACTGACTTTGTAAAACAAAAAGGCATAGACTGTCATCAGACACTAACGAGTTGAAGCTTAAAAATGCGACAAGTACGTCTCATTTTTCTATTCGAATGGTGTGCGTATTTATAAAAGCACTGAAATTCTTATAGTAATTTTATCCTTGATTCATTTCTGAAAATATAGAAATTTGTTAAGTGACGCTGTGCCCATGCTGTGATACAGCGTCTTTTCCCTCTATGATAGATAGATTATATTAGGTAGACTTGGTACGCTCGTAGTTCGCAAGAGAAAAACTTGGTGTAATGCATGGTAAATTATCAAACAGATAGATTGGTAGTATCCTGCAATAGAAGGTAAAAGTACCAAGTATTTTCTAATGGTAAGTCAACAATAAAAATAAATGCAACGAATCACTCAAAATTATTCGAAAACGATCTTCAAATTCATTTGATGGTTGTCTTACTATGCAAAGTAGTCTCTCGATTTGACAGGAACCGTGCAAGGCTGCGAAATGTATAGGAGGGAATCGAAAATAAAGGAAGTATTCGAAAGGAATCGCGCACAACTCGTACTAAGCACACTGATTGAAAACTTTCACTTAAAAAAATAACTTATGGAAGACGAGAATACTACGAAGTTTTAGTCTAGCTGGATCCTCCTCTAGGCTTCCTTCTCAAAACAAAACGAAAAAACATAAACATAGATATACAATCTTCTTATGTTCCCTACATCGCAGAAAAACTTTTCTCCTTGTTGGGTATAATTGGAAGTTTTAACAATCGTACTTCACTTTCCGCAAACGTTTCTCGAGAAACACATTCGATTCATCATAAGTCGTAAATTCATTTACTTCCCGACAAAGAATAAAAGCTATTGCAAAGTTTTCTTGCATTCAAATTGAGACTTGAAGGCTTTTCAATCCAAGTTTTGTGAAGAACAATTCGTCGCAGAGCAACTGCTCGACGTGACAATAACTATTCGTTTTTGCTTTTATACTTCGCGAGTTCTAAATGATAGGACGTTTAGTAATTATGAGATATACCTTAATTTAACAACGAAGAAAATTACAAGTAATATAAATGAAGAAGTCTATTAGTAGCATAAGTAGTATTAGAATATAATAGAATAGAATGGATTAGAAAAAATGTTTAATGTCTTAAATATACTAATTTACAATGAGACTTTATATATAAACTGATATTAAGAATATTTCAAATTAATATTGAAATTAAAACAAAAGGAGCAAATTTTTGCTGCATGCATTATACTAATATGCATGCAGCGCTGTTTTTCAATTAACTCCTCTCGGGTAGCTGGTCATCGAGAGGTTCAGGTGAAAGCGAGATTGTAATATCACAAGAATACAAAGACTAGTTGTACTACTAGTATTTAAAAATGATACAATGGAGCTAACTGCTGACTGCAAACAATATTTAAGTAGCATTTGATCTAGGTACATCAATACCAGCATTATGAATATTACATTATGTCTCAAGTAAGTAAGATGTAAATAGATTCAGCTTGACTATCAGTGAAATATTTATTTATAGTATTACTACGATACGGTGTCTTCTACCGGAATGTTGTATTATGAATAATACCTTTAACATAACAATAACATTGTAATGACCAGTTCTTAAAATGATTTATAAGGTGAGTCATAACAGTGGAACTATAAGCTTTATTACCCAATGGTTGTATTTTTGGCCGTAGCATATGTGAATTCAGTTCTTCCTCATTGACCTACTTCTTCAAAATACAGCCGGTCTGTCACTTTATATAAAGATATGTATGTACTATACGAGAATATTCTGTGCGAAGTTGGGTAGCCATGTGTGCCAGTTGGCAATTAATGTAATGCAGCAAAATTTTGTTTTAAAACACGCATTTAAGGCTAGCATCAACGGCCTGGCATAATATTAAAATCCGTTTGATGTGGACAGTGCTGAGCGTTGAAAGCTAGCCTTTTTTGGTAGCCTTCAGGCTACTTGCTTTGAGGCATGTATTTGCCGTTCAATCGTGGTTTTGTCTATTAACCCTCGATATTAATTCATTTACTTGATAGAATAGAGTACAAATATAGAGTCATATACTAATGTACTAGTGGTTTCTTTTTCACTTATTCCACTAGTGGAGGAAAAGTTTAAGTGATCAATAACAACTTATTACTTTTTTTATAATGATTATCTGTATGAAATTTTACTTGTCTAAGTGCTTATTTTGTAAGCCTAAAGAAATAACGTTATTGAAATCTGAAATCTAAATCGAGTCGCCTAAATTTGTACTCATTATCCAGAACTTTTGTTTACAGATTAATTAAAACTTAACGAAACCTGATAAAGGTGTGGTATAGCTGACTGATATAATTAACGATGTTAAATAGAAATTTACTTTGATTCAGATTATTTATGAATAAAAATATATAGGGTGTTTTACAAAAATTTCAAAGATCATAAGTTTTTACACACTTACACGTTTGGTTACATAATTGAAATTTTCATACCCTTTACTTTTTGAATATATTTTATAGCCTATGATCATCGGGATAATGTAGAATTAATGGAGAAAGATATTTTCAAATTGGTCCAGTAGTTTCAGAGCCTATTCTATACAAAAAAAAACAATAAAATATTTCCACTTTATAAAAATAGTATAGAGAATATAATGGTCATAACCTTTAAAAAAATTACACAACAGGATTTTATTTGAAAATTCAAAATAAAAAATATTGTTATTACACCGTAAAACATTTTCATTAAAGAACTCTATTGGCTTGCTGTACAAGCCAGTTCATCAGCTTGCTTTACAGGATTGCGTCGATTGGGCAGCGGTAATAATATTCATAAGGCGGTTGTAAATGGCTGGCTGCATTACGTGAACCAGGTTTTTCAATTTTGTGACCCGCCGCTGTACCACTTGCAACCCTCGAGCGTGCCGTGTCGTGGACCACGTGTCAAATCAATGTGCTATTTATCTATCTATCTACCAATGGCCGTCACAGATTCTTAGATATACTATGGATGGATATAGGTTACAAATAGTAGAGTTTGGATAATCTCATCAGGTCAAAACGACTGAACGGATGGGATTGTTGTACCAAAAATTTTACAAACAGATAATTCCAGTCGTCGATTGAACTAAGACATTTTTAATCTCAAAAATTACTATTACACAACCGAACAACACGTAGGAAATTGTAAAGGATTTAGTTTGTAATAATGTGCAGCGTGTTAGACTAATCTGCTACCCACAATGTTGATAATTATTTTTCTGAATTCGTTTCCATAATCCAGCGCATAGTTCTTAGTTTTTTCTATTTATTTCGAAATACAGTTCACCATTCCACATTCCCGTCCGTACTTCGTGTTTTTGTCGTGTTCTGTTGCCCTCTCGTACATGCAAGCCTTTTGAAGTAGCAGTACATTTTTGGATTTATGATCCTCCCTGAATTTGAGAGCGATGCGACATGATTTTCAAATTCACTAATTATTGGACCGAACTTCAAGGCTTTGTGGGAAATCTCATGTCCCACAAAAGCCTTGAGCGGAAGTGGTGAGCTTTGAGTATTTGAGATTCGGTGGATGTCATCACAACCAGGGCAGCTTACTCCAAACTTTAAATTAACTAGCTTTATCCTACACCCGTCGCTTCTTACTAGACGCGGGTTGGGATAAAACAACAAACTTATTGCTTATATCATTTAAGAAGTTTTTTATTTTAAAAAGCCTGCATGACGTTCCATTATGTAGCTACCTTTGTAATTATTGACTATTAGTTACGATGTAAACACTCTTCGCCCGAGATACAGGTTTAACCTAGTTCAGGCACAAGTATAATCTTTAGATTATAAGTTATTAACCTTTTAGGTAACCTTTTGTCCTAAGATAGGTATATTTAAAAAAATATATTATTATAAATTATAATTATTTTATTTATAATAAATATTATTATTATCATTGCCCATTGTATTGAGTAACAACTTCAGAGTACGCAGAGTTCCTTACATTTTGCTTATATGTATTTACTGCTTATACAATTAAATAAATAATCACAATTTAATGACCTTGTGGCGCGGTGGGCCAAGGTAATTTTCTAGGATAATTTTCTTACAAAAAGCCTTTACTTCATACATAAGGAATGTAGAATAATTTATCAAGTCTAAATTTTGATTATTTTATGCACTAGTCAATTTGAATAATTATGCTCTAATATTGGAGTAATCAAACCATCTTTACGAACATATAGCTGAACATAACGACAGACATACGGGTTAAATTTATACATATAATAGAAAAAAAATATATATCATGCATTAATTGTATGTAACTTATGGATCTATGAAGTCAGAGACAAATATTTTAATTTGCTAACAGTTAATAGTTTGTTTGAACCTGTAAGTTTTGATCATCCTGTAAAATATTCCCTTTCTGCGACCGGTGGTAAAACATATAACAAATTTTCCGTATTGTTACAGGTTTTATGCAGCGTCGAGTAATCTCGCTCTTAATTTGAAACACGTGAATCCAACTACTCGTCACAAAATATGAACCACCCGAGTAATTTATTTTTGCTGGGAACACGGTGCGGTGCAGTGCGGGAGATAGATGGCTAGAAAATTCTGTAATATCTGAAAATAACTACTAAAACAAACTACAAACTAACTCTGTCTGCCTGTTTGTCCCTGTATGCTTAGATCTTTAAAACTGCGCAACGGATTTTGATGCGGTTTTTAAATAGATAGAGTGATTCAAACGTTGGTTTAAAACCGGAGCGGGTCTCTATTAATAAAATAAAAGAAAATATCTCTACACCCGTGAATGGATCGTTGGTTTGAACATGAGGTTCTGTGTCAATTTTATTTCATCCTCATCATCAGCCCATAATAGTCCACAGCTGGATAGGCCTCCCATAATGGACGCTATAGATGGCATTATTTATTATTTGGGGGCTTTTGCCCATAATCCCCACGTTATTGCATTATTATTTGTCTAAAACAATTTACGTTTTTACTAAATGTTGTGTGTACTTATGTTTTTTGATAAGAAATGCCTACGTTCATAAATCGAATCTTTTATACAGGTGTATGTACTACCAACGATTTACAGAACCGAACAAAGGTCACAAAAAATAGAGCTTTCAATAATAATTGGCTAATTAGACTTCGAAAATAAATTTTCTTTAAATGAAGCCGACATAATCACGACATCTTCACGTATTATTAAAACTCCAATATCACATAGTAGGACGAACAAAAACTGGTCTCCCTCGTGGTCCTACTAGTAGGACAAAATAGTAGGACCACGAGAAAACTGCCGTTTTATTACATTTTGAAGTTGTACATCTCTGAAAAAAGATTTGTACACTGACCTGGGTTTGACCTAAATCTTACTTCTCGTTTAGTGTTCTATATTTGACCCCACGCACACAGAGAAAACTTCTCAACAGCATTTCAATAGCGCAAATGTGAGTATAATGAAAAGGCGAATCATTTCATATTACAGAAAACTGGCACAGCATTATGATTAAAACATGAACACATTATTTAAATAATTCTTGGGATTTTCCATGGAGAAAATCGAATCCAATGTTTAAAAAAATGGTAAACCTACGAGTATTTGACAGAAAGAAAATGAAATCAATGTTTTAAAAAAGAAAAAATGGTAAACCTATATGACAGAAGTCATTGCATAAATTCACGTGGCTCAGTTCAACTCCCTAGTCAAATAATGTGCACCGGCTATGCCTAGAAATACGAAAACGTTGATTTTTTGGTACAAAAACTTCCGCTGTGTATGATTTTTTAGACCTCTAAATGCTAAATGCATTTTATATTTTTTTATTCATCATTATATCATCACAGTGACTGGAATCAAATGTATTTTATAAATAAATAATGATGGAGTCACAAACTAAGAATAAAATAAGCTTTGTTAAGGTAGCTACAAGATGATAGATATACTTAGATGTTTTCTATGCAATCTCAAAAGTAGTTAATTGGTGTAGTGCCAATAATCTCTTGATAAACGAAACCCAATCGAAATGTGTTAGATTTATTCTACCTAATTTAAAACAAGTTAATGCATCGGCCTTTGACGTCGGTAAAGGTTAAAGGCGAATCGTTAAAATAGAAGAAAGTACTGTATTCTGAGGAATAACCTTAGATAGTAAACTTCAATAGGGCCAGCACATAGATAAGCTATTGAAAAGACTTATTTTTGCAGCGTATGCAGCCAAAAATTATTTTTCATTGCTTTTCAAAGTTATCAATTATATTAGAATAATATAGATTTCATACGGTTATATTGCTATAACCGAAAATAGAGAAATCGGTTTTTTTTAATCGTGTAAGTTACTGAACCTAAAACTTAAATAAATAAATCGCATGTCCCTGTGCTATCCCACGGGAACATGACACCAAGATAAAAAGTCTTAGATCCTAGTGATCCTATGTACTTTCTCCTGGTTAGAAAACGTCTATGCCAAATTTGATCAAAATTGGTTCAGTAGTTTAGCCGAAAGACAGACAGACAGACAGTGTTACTTTTGAATTATTAAGGATGTAAATCACGTTTAAGAGTTCAGCAGCTTGTCGCCTGATCAAGTTCTTGACGATAATTAGAAAATGAATTTTGGTGGTTTGACCGATTTGTGCTTGGAAGTTAAATTAGTTTTGTTGGTGAGTGTGAGGTATGGACGGCTGAGTTAGGTTTCTTGGTTTGAGATATTGTGGTTTTTCCAAGACTTGGATATTTGTTCACCGTTGCTACGAATGGTTACGAAGACACAGAATGTTCTTATGATATAAACATTTCATATGAATCCAAACGTGCTAACTTGTCATTGGGCATGAGGCCGTTGCGTTCGCGAGTAAAGAATCGAACAATCAGTCTATTAAGTGCCGACTAAGGGACCTACCAGAGGAAAGGCTTCTTTCTGTGTTTTAAAACCTTTACTGCGATCACCAATTCGCCTGCCAAGCGTGAAGTCAACGTCAGCTGCCGTGAGAGTACCTACTTATAGGCAAGTGATTGTAATGAAATGGCTGAAATCAAAGCTTTAGTATCTTATTGAATAATCTCCGTATTTATAATGTTTTGGTAACTTAAAACGCTGTTATTTCTATTTCTGTAGTTAGAGTTACCGTTGAAACAGAGTAATTGATAAATATACACTCATAGTTTGCAACTGGTTTATTATTTAGGTGTAGGTAAAAATTACGGTTAAATAAGGAAGAACATAACCACATACGTTGGACCTTAGTAGAATTGTGCCTATATGAATTTAGGTTTGCATGAGGAACAACAAACATCACGTATTACAAGTAAGAGTTTAGGGAAACTAGATTGGTCTGACCTTACGCATTGTACTTTGTACATCTGTCATCTTCTATTCGCATAAGTCAGCCAATTCTCAAGCGAGGAATAACTCTGCCTAGCAAATGTTTTAAGTTAGCCGAGCATTATAGTTACCTCGTATTCATAATAGTCTGCTAACTTAAAGCATTGCTATTTCCCGTCTGTCTTCTTCTATTGACGTTTAGAGTGGGAAATACACTAGTTAGCAACTTGAAACTTCGCGATTAGCTTTGATTATATATAATCAAAGGCGATTAGTTAACGTTTCCATCGCGTTGCACCGATTGCGATCATAGCGAGAGAGATCGTAGGGGAAAATAAAACAAACACGACATTACACAAGACAAGTACAAGGGGCGGGCTTATCGCTTATAAGGGATCGCGATCATTGTAGGAAACTCCATTAATTATATTAATTTCATTGTACTGCAAAAGAGAAACACATAGTAGCTAGGTACAAACAACTGATTGAATGGAACTCTGCGTGAATGAATGCTTGCTCTCAATAGGTCATGACTGGGAATCAATGTTTTTGCTTCCTCAGCAAAATATCATGCTGAGGTAAGGCCTGTTTAACGTACTGCATTAATGGATTAAATTATTTTTGTTCATAATATTGATAATTAATTTGGTTTGTTTTAATATTATTGTTTAATTGTAACTGTATTATGTATGTGTATCTGCCTGAAGTTTCAAATAAATATCTGTCTAGATATACGTAACAGTTATTATCGCTACTCGTACGCCCGTCCCTCGTGCATGTTAATGGACTGCAGAACTACATATATAGATAGGTGTCTACCTAAATCTCGAGCTTGTAGTACTAACTCATGTAATATTTGCATAACGCTGGATATGTTATCTGTGGTGAATCAACAAGCAGTTTACTATAGATTAATGTTAACATAGCTCAATGAATGTTTTAGATTGCACTATACTAACGTAGGTATATTGTAAAGTCAAAAGCATTTACTACAGCATAAATACGTAGGTACGAGGCTATATGGTACACATTCTCAACTAATAATAAAACTAGATAGGTAATGTAGGTAGAATTACTAATAACACGTGAAAATTATTAGTAATTTATTATATCAATTGCAGACGGCTAGTAGTAACTAGTGATGTGCTTTTGTCTGTCGATTTCTTCACTATGCTAAGCCTGTCTCATAGAAATCTTTAGCTGTGCTTTTGTTGAATTAATATCACTCTAGTTTTTACTGCAATAGTCCGCATTTTACTGGTATAATATTTTCTAGGCTTTTCTTGTCATTGTTCTCTTTGCAACCTTGCTCTTTCTTATGAGGCCCAAAGTAGTTTCAGTGCCGTATGACAACAATGGCAACACACACTGGCCAAAGTCTTTCGCCATAACACACTGCGCTAAGTTGGCCTAATTACAATCATTTACTTGTTTAAATCTTGATACAATATATCATTCAATATACTTCATACAATATATACAATAATCTCATCAAAGATCTACTTCGTTTAAATAGTTTTTACCCGCTGCTTTGCACGAGTTGTTTCTATGAAGCGTTTTGAAGGTTATTTAATAGCCCAGACAAACAGTTCTGTATAAAGCCTAAATTTGATTCTATGCTTAAGACAAAACTTCAATCCGATCTGTAAAGTAGTTTTAGCATGAAAAAGTGACAAATATCCATTCATCGACTTGACTTGACTTGACTTGACTTCTTTGATATGGCAATATCCATTCATCGATCTATTTATCCAAACTTTTGATTTATATAATTTCAGTGCAATCAATCAATGCCTATTTTATTTCGTAAGACCCGTTAGACATATCAAAAACAGGTTTTATGTTTTTATTTCGTTTTCGCAACATTATTTCAACGTCAAAGTGATTATATAATAGTTGAAACCTGTTTCCTGAGGGGCTGGAGTTTGCTATAGGAATAAAAATAAGAATGAAACCCGTGACTAAAGTCACTAGAGCCCACTCGGATACGAAAAGAAAAGTAAAACCTATATAAACTATCAGTTTGATCTTCTGAAATTAATTTTATACGTAATTCCAAAGCGGTTGGACAAAGGATCTTGTTTCGAAGTGGTTTCTGTAGAGCCATCGTTAGCGTTAACAAATGACCATACGAGAGAACACCGTTATAAGCTACGCTACTTTCCTGGTAACCAGAGCTACGTAGAGCTAATTATGCCGTCACTGTAACCCGCCCGGCCCTACACCAATGTGAAAATGTTGGTGACAATATTATTTTGCGTCGGGGTAAAACACTGTTGGCCCAAATGTTTAGAGATTGCGATAAAATGCGCTCATACGTAAACGTTGGCAGTGTTGCCACCTCAGTGATAAAATCTGATGTTTTACGGCTCTTTACCATGTTTTTTCTTAATTTAGTGATGTTTTTTTATTATAACAATTTATTAACAAAGAAAATTATAATTAAAATTACTCAAACAAATATTAGAAATAGTATTTTCAATTTAAACAATTGAGCTAACTGCTAACTTGTTTTACTTCTATTTTTACTCAATATGTTTAACGTAAGTACTTTGAGATGCGCATGACGATTATGATAAAAGGGTTGGGTATTCTAATAGGGCAGTAGGTATACCAAATGGTTTTTATAAATAATAAAAATAATTTATTCAAAATAATTCAGGACTAACAAAATAACAATAAAATAAAGTAGGTACCTACTTATAAAAATATTTGTACGATCTGCAGATATTTTTTCAGGGTGTTCTGGTCGTTTTCTATGTATAATAAAAAATATCTATCTGTGTAATAATATTGTTTAATGTATATCAGTAATCTAAGAGTACCCATAACACAAGCTCTGCTTAGCTTGGGGCTAAATGATGCTGTGTGGATTGTCCGTAATTAATTATTATTATAATTTAAGGGCTCAGTTAATAAATATGCCTAAAATAATTAAAAACCTGATTTTCAGGCAAATAAATTGCAGAAAGTAAACTAAATAATAAAAAAATTGGTATGTAAAATAAATTATGAGTAACTTCGACTAAAAATTCGACTAGCTCATAAATTTCCATATCTTTGATAAATCAGCAACTTCAGTAGGACTTTATTAGTTGTTTAAATTTAGGTAAATAATAGTAAACTAAACTTTGATGGTGCAATTCGATTTAAATAAATTTTCAACAATAGAAACAGATAATCACTATTTGTCTATTAAGTATGTTATTTATAACGTTACAGACAATTATCTATTTATCTCTAAATCCATAAAAGGTACAGCATGAAGATGAAGAAGTATTTGTAACGGTGATCCAAACCAGTACGTTTGGACCAGTAGGTACTATTGACTCACATTGCAGAAATGCTCTAAAATTGCTGAACTAATTAAAACTTTGATACGATATGAATAGATCCAATTCGTGTTTCGACGAAACTCGGAGCTGCTGACACTCTAGTTCTCAATTTAAGGCAACCTAATCATTATATAATAATGCCATAATGATATTATAATGATGCCATCTATGGCGCTCATTAGGGGAGGCCTATGTCCAGCAGTGGACTATTATAGGCTGGTGATGATGATGATGAATCATTATATTAATTATTTATTCTACCGTTGACGTTTAGGTTTCTGTTCGTTAAGTAGAAAAAACAAAGTAAACAAAGCCAATGTTAAACATTTCCATGTTTTTTTTTATTATATCAATTTAGTTTTAGTCAATAAATGGGCTGTAGGCAGTTCTTACATTCTCAAAAAAAAAATGCCTTGCATAGTTTTTTTATTTTGTATAAAAATTCTAGTATATCAGGTTTTTTCCTTACAACGCTTCTCTTAAAACGAGCATTTCAGGATTATAGAAAACACATAACACACCGAATAAATTAATTAATGAACACTGATTTTTTTATAGGGTAAAATCTTTATCAACGGAGTAAATTACAATTATCTAACTAAATTACAGCTAGTATTTACAATTGAAAAAATTGAGCTAACTGCAGATTTATATCTAGAATAAGAATAAAGAATAAAATATTTTATTTGCACTAACAGGCTTACAGTGGTCAGTTATTGACAAAAAGTAAATATATATATATATATATATATGTATTACAATGTAAGCCCGAAAGCCACAAAATGGCCTCTGCCTCAGCATGAGTTGGTTGCTGCTACAACGCTGTTCTTCCGGTAGAGCCATTTGTTGGCGTTAGGGATAATCTACACTTATGACTTAATAAATAAATAATAATAAATAATAAATACTAGTTTTTATTTAGTTAGATCATTGTAATTTTATTTGTTAATAAAGGCTTTTAGCCCTTTAATAAAAATGAAGTAGTTACCTAATATAAAAATTAGTAGAAATTAAAACAACCGGATTATGCACAGTTCAAATCGTTAAATATGAAATATTGTATATTAAAATTTTGATAAGTCTAGGTTAAAAACAAAATGTACTTAAAAGAAACTACTAACAGAGAACGAGGTAAAGATGGGAAAAGTGTCTTAATACTAAACATAACAAGGATTTACAAATAAGTGTGAGTAATACATAATATAAACAAGAACCAGTTAGTTCTCATAATTTCTTATATGTATGTATATATTAGAGATTGCATTATATCTTCATCATCATCATCATCACCAGCCTATAATAGTCCACTGCTGGACATAGGCCTCCCCTAATGAGCGCCATAGATGGCATTATCATTTGGGGGTTAATGCCCATAATCTTATATAATATCTTATCTTATATTATCTTATATCTTTCTTATCATTTTATCTTAGAGATGCATTATCTTAGAGAGAACCTATCTAAAATAGTACAAAATATTAATTTATGTAATCTTATTATTTACCAAAAATATAATAATCATGTATCTTAATTATAACAAAACCTACAAAAGGCAGCCTTTTTACTTAAAGCAATTTTTTCTAGGCAACTTTACCATACTTCACCATTAATGTTTTTCGTGCTGAGTACGTAGACCTACGTACTCAGCATTATCAGAAAAACATTACCCGGACCGACGAGCTCGACCGACGGTTTTCGTCAGCGCGACGTAGCTGTACGCGCGTAGGAATTCATCAGCGCTGCACTGTAGTCGTTCATACGTTTTTTTGTGCTCGACCGACCTCAGCGCTCACCGTCGGTCGAGCACTAAATACAGCCTAACTTCTTGCTGAAGTTACTTTGATAATCAAAAAACAAACTTCCCAAAAACAAAATGTTTTAAAGGTCGAGAAGAAAGTAATTATAAAGGTGTAACAAAACCTAGACGTTTGTTATTCCCTTAATCATCATCATCATCACATTCACTAAATAATTAAATAAATAAAGGATGCTTGAGCTTTGTGACATTCCTAAAGATAAATTGGGGACAAACAGAGTTTGGTATGGATGCCGTATCATTATTAGTTGTGACCGAATGGCCTGTGCTCTTTGATTAACATCTAATTTATAGCCGTATTTAGTACCCAGCTGTACCTAATCTAGATATATGGGCTCCTTTTACGTTTAACTAAAATTATTTTATTTATCGCGACGATTGTTAAGCGTTATCCAGCCATTAGCACACTGTTTGAGTATTTACCTATCTCGTAAATTTTTCTATTTTCTATGACAGTAATTTCTAATACAGTGCTTATTTTTACATGCTGCCGTAGTCTAGGTTGCTTGAGTAGGTATTAATACAAGGTATTAGGTGTAAAATCCTTTTTTAACAACGAATATTAAAATTAGATAACAAGGCAGAATTACCTACTTACGCTACGATCGAAAAAATTACGCGAATTGTAGACTGTTGCAAGCAATTAAGGCGAATTGTAGACTGTTGCAAGCAATTGACAGGTTGGTGAACTATAAAGTAGTTACCTACGAAGATTAATGAAGTAGTTATTATGTTAGAGCTGGTCAATATCTGGCGCAGCGCATCAGCATTGCCATACAACGTGGCAATGCAGCCAGCATCTTGGGTACACTTCCAACTGGTATTGATATGGATCAGTTGAGCTACTTGTAGTTTGTTCGCAACAGTCTGCAGATAGCTCAATTGTTTCAATTGTAAATACTAGTTTTTATTTAGTAAGATCATTGTAATTTTATTTGTTAGGCTTTTAGCCCTTTAAAAAAATGAAGTAGTTACCTACGAAATACATTATTTTACTTTCGCTATGGTCGTAGAAAGCACTGTGTGTGTATTAAGAAGGAGCAGAATAACTTATGAAATAAACAATACGTATCTAGAGACCATTCAACTCCTACAAAAGCCACAATACCCCTAAAGCTTCTTTCTCCCCCAGCGGCTCGTCAATCTACAATGAAACTAAATCAAAATTCTTTGCTATCCGAAAACGACAGCGCTGAGTGAGGGTGATAATAATTCTTAGCTAGAACATGGCAATAATGGTGTAGGTGAACACCATCTGCTGCCATCTGATTTATGACACTTCGAGGAAAAAACTTGCTTTCAGCGTGAAGTCGACCCCGTGTTCTTGCCATTCATAAACGACGAAAAAAGTTTTGATTACTTTCGCACTGACCGTGACTTTGCCATTCTTACGACATATTAAATAGGATCATACTATTGTAGAGTGTTTAGTGCGTCAGAAAAATATAAATTTCATAAATATACATATGCTAGAAACAAATAATGAATGTACTGGTATATATTGCTGTATTCTGACGCTGTTATAAGTGTCAACCGATACTAACAGAATTCAAAGAAAAAAACAATTATATGATTACATTAGAAATAGTATTTACAATTGAAATAATTCAGCTAACTGCAGACTGTTGCAAACAAACTACAGGTACTTAAACTGATCCATAGCTATACCAGTCGGATGCGTACGCAAGATGCTGGCTGCAATACTGATGCGCTTCGCCAGATACTGACCGTCTCGGGTTACACGTCGCTTCGAACAGAAGCTCAGATAATTTGTTAAAAACCCGGAGAGCCTCAGATTTTGTTGGCTCTGTCAAATAATACAAAAAAATCTGATACTAACTGTAAAGCCGATTTGCTTCAGACGTCATCATCAAATTTCAGCCCATGTTAGTCCACAGCTGGACATAGGCCTCCCCTAATAAGGGCCATAGCGTAGTCTTTCGCAGGTCGTCATACCACCTTGACGGAGGGCGTCCTACATTACATTTGCAGAGTCGCGGTCTCCACTCAACAACTCGTTTACACCAGCTTTGCCGGCTCTTCGCGAGATATGGCCGTCCCGTTGCTTTCAGTTTGCTAATCCTTAATTACAGACAGAACTTGGCAAGACACAAATCAATATTCTGCGTTACCACCTGTTCATTGACCCTGTCCTTTAGAGTCCATTGACGCGGAGCAGGGATTGCATAGCTTGATAATCCTTGCTATGCTGCCTCGCTGCGCGTCAATAGACAGACCCTTAGAATTGCGTTTCCCATTGAGATTAGTTCTGGTGATTAATTGCGCGCATTTGTTATTTTGTTCCATTTGCTATGTCTGTCTGTCTACCCTGATGCATTCATCACTACATACATAGTATAAAACAAAGTTGCTCCTCGCTGTCTGTCCCTATGTATACCTAGATATTTAAAACAACACAACAGATTTTAATAAGATATTTTTTAGTAGATAGAGTGATTAAAAAGTAAGATTTATGTACCTATAACATGCATACCTAAGTATCAGCATTGCACCCGTCCGAAGCGGGAGGGGATCGCTAGTATTGGTATATTGACAGCAAGTAATTTCACAGTCATGTAGTACAATATTAGAAAGACTTAATGAACAATTTATTAGGTCCTTACATATGAAATTGGCGTTTTTCGTACTGGCCACTTTAATCACAAATTTCTCCTCTTTGGAAGCGGATCCATCGCAAACCACGTCCGAGTTAGCTGCAGGCTGCGGTGTTAGTGATAAAACTGTTTTAATTCACTTGAAGCAAATTGGGAAGATTAAAAAGCTTGAAAGGTGGGTACCTCACGAATTGACTGAAGCAAACCGGCAAACGCGCGTCGACTGCTGCGTTACATTACTAAACCGGCACAATAATGAAGGTATTTTAAACCGAATCATTACCTGTGATGAAAAATGGGTTCTTTACGATAATCGGAAGCGCTCAGCGCAATGGTTGGATCCTGGCCAGCCAGCCAAATCCTGCCCCAAGCGAAAATTAACCCCAAAAAAGTTACTTGTAAGCGTTTGGTGGACTAGTGCCGGTATTGTTCATTACAGTTTTCTCAAATCTGGCCAGACTATTACGGCTGATGTCTATTGTCAGCAATTGCAAACCATGATGGAAAAGCTAGCGGCTAAACAACCTAGGCTGGTCAATCGCTCCACGCCACTGCTGCTTCACGACAACGCTAGACCACACACTGCGCAACAGACGGCTACTAAATTAGAAGAGCTTCAATTGGAAAGTCTAAGACATCCTCCGTACTCCCCGGACCTTGCTCCAACAGATTACCATTTTTTTCGAAATTTGGATAACTTCTTGCAAGGGAAAAAATTCAACTCCGATGGGGCAGTCCAAATCGCCTTCAAAGATTTTATTGATTCCCGTCCGACTGGTTTTTTTAGTAAAGGGATCAATGAACTACCTATAAGATGGCAAAAGTGCATAGAAAATAATGGTTCATACTTTGATTAATTAAATATATTATATTAAAAAATATTCGACTTTTTGTTCGTCCCATACAAAACGCCAATTTCATATGTAAGGACCTAATATAATCAAAAATAACCAATATACAACTTACATTTAGAATAATTTAATGTTATTAGTTTTCTGTTTCGTAGAAAGGTTCGATAAATTGCTACCCTTGTATTGATCGATTGATATTTTATCTCGTTGATACTTATGAATTGATGCATTCATATCATTAAGAGTCAGTGTTATCGACATTAGCTTGTTCAATAGACTGTTCGAGTGTGAAAAATTTACCTTTGGAAGTTTGGGCTGGATTAAGCAGGTATATTGTATAGTTACCTAAGAAATTAGTGTCTATTAATTTATAGGGACAATCTACGTATAGGTACGTGAAATATAATTAAATCTAATAATTCGTTAATCGTTGTAAAAATTGTTAAATAATTCATATACAGGGCAGGTAATTATTTTATAGATTATAAATAATTTAATAGAATGAAAAAGAAAATTCTGAATTCTAGTGGCGAAATAATTTTTCAAATCGGTCCAGTAGTTTCGGAGCCTATTTAATTCAAACACACAAATAAATATACAATCAAATATTTCCTCTTTATAATATTAGTACAGATTACCTTAAATTATTTATAATCTATACATATTTACCGTCCAATTCGATGAATTATTCTCTTCGACTTGATAATTTTAAGCTCAGAAGTTGGATGAACACTATACCAACGTGTGTTGAGGTCTTATACAGGCGCGATACAAACTTCCCCTCCAAATGAATTGCAGCCAGCGTCCCCATCGCAATCGACCAAATCTTTAGGAACTTACTTACAGCCGTATTCTCGATTTTGACAGCCACATGCAATTGAACGTATGCAGAGATCACTCCAACCTTTACTATGGTATGTTAGTAGAAATAATCAAAATTTTGGACTATCCACACAACTCATCTAGGCTTGCATTATGGGTACTAGATGATTGTGTTACACTTAATGGTGAGTTGTTTTTTATTTACATAGAAAACGATCCTAAAACCCTGCTCACATTCGAAATCTTTGCGAACCGAATTGAAAAAATCACAGATCTTGTAGATAATTTGTAAACCGAATCAAAGCTCCACCAATTTGTAAAAATTAAATTAAAGCTTCCAAGAGCCCTCAGTTTAGAGAGAATATAATATTAGCGAATGTCTTTTATTTCATAATTTTGTAAAGAATGGCTTGCTCCCATATTCAGAAGTTTCCAGCTCGATAGAAAGCGGTGTTACAGAGTTAGATGATAGAGATAGATGTTCAACTACCTACATATTTGTTTGACTTTCAGTACTAGTAGTTTAGTAACAGCGTTAATTAAATAAAAAATACTTAAATTTGAACATTTTAGAAGTTTTAGAGATTATTTAAATCTATATCTCTTTATTTTATAAGTGTATCTCTCTATTCTTTATCTTGTTAGTATCTAAACAGAATCTGTATAAAATTATAGTACCTACTTCTTTCTCAAATCATTGAGCCTCTCTACTGTAAGGATAATTTCAACGTCTCTAGTATATATGTCTAAGGTTTAAATAACAAGGAACAGACGACGACGATACGATGTCGGTTTTTAAAGTTCTGCTTTGAATTTTTAAACCTTTGTGTCGAGTCATTAATTAACAATAAAAAGTTGCCTCTACAGTAAACGTACTGACTGCTTAGGGAATTAGGAAAAAACAGTAAAACAACGCTTTTCCATTCCAATGCTTTATTAAGATTATTAATACTAACATTCACATTTTGAAATAAGTACACAGAGTTCCTGAAATGCGGTGGATGATATACAAATATATCGCAAATTATAACTCGAAAACGGATCATCACCGCCTTAACTGAAGCCGTTCAGTAATGTAAATGACACTCCTAATTACATAGCCCAATAATCAGTTTCGGTACGGTTTTGGTTTTATATTAATAACCTTTAAACATGTAAAAGTTGCCGAAGAACAGTCAACAGTAGAAAAAGACCAATGAACACCGTACAGTCAGCAACGATATTCTAATAGCAGTTGTTCAAATCTTTCAGAATCCCAATTGAATGGGTAAAAGTATAATTTTCGCGCGCTCATTGTAAGTCAGCGCTTGCAATGTTAGCTTATAATATGTATTGATTACAAATCACTTTCGTTATTGACTGTACGTGCATTTTCTCAAACATACATGTGTTCGGTTTCAGGTTCAAAGATTTTTGTCATTGACTTTGCATAGTATTAGTAGTACATATTGATCATATACGATACAAAACAGTGAATATCTCAGTGCTAGATTGGCTTATAAATATCCGAAGATATGTAATTTGGCTTCAGTTATTTAATAGTGATAATATTTACTAATCCATATTGATAGTTTGGCTTACATATTTAGTAAAACGACATGCCACCATTTGCCAGAGAATGTCTTACGGGTCTTATGAGGATACAGTCTTTTAAAAATATCTGTCGAACGAGATGTTCCTCGAAAGTCAGCCAAAAATATCACCGTTATCTATAATGGATGTTACCCTTATCAAAAATGTTTGTGTTGTCGGTAAAGACATAGTTTAAACGACAGTAATATTGCGAAACTTTTATCATTAGGTAGTTCAGCAATGTTTATGTTTCTAACAATGCAGGATGCCAGGTCAGACCTATTCCAGAGTTATTCATTTTTAAATTTTACACGTCGAGTATCGCGTGATCGAATTTAGAGTGAACTATTTTTAGCTAGGAGTACAGTCATCTATAAGTAGTGTGTAAATGTTTAAGAGTTAAAAGTATTTTATTTTTCTATTATAAATGAGTGAAAACTAAATAATTAGATCGCTTATACATTTTGTCATGATGTAGGCCATATCTAATAAAAATTACCTATAGTAAAAAAAAACATGTTTCGCAACGGAAATTAGAAGTAACTTAATTTATATTTATGGGGGTTAATTCAGCCTTCCATCACCGGACGGATGATTCGCCACTGTCTTTAGATTTACAAAACATTATTTGCAAAATTACTTTGCGACTTTTAAATATAGAATGCATTGCCAAAAAGAACTCTGTAGTTTATAATGCAGTTTTTCCTATCAACAAAACTTCATTCCTCTGCGGATTAATTGAATATGATGTTTGACGTTTCAATTATTAGGTCGAAAATATTGAGCAGAAAGTATTAAAGCAGGACGGTAGCGAACTATAACTCAAAAAAGTGAACTCTTTTAAGCAATCCTGTGTTATACTCTACGATATTCCATCTATCACGATAAACTAAGAGATTAATAACTACATTTTTTAATAAGACCATTGATATGGGTTGCTTATCAATATCATTATGCCTTTGGCATCCTATTTAATACGTAAGGTATATATTTTTACAAATTGAGAATTAATTTATTGTTATGAGAAAACAAAAAAAATAAGCTTTAAATTAAAAATAATATAGAACAAGAAAATGCCACCTAGTCTAAAAAGATAAAACAATGAAATATAGTTAAATTGTACCTAATGACTTTAAGGTAATGAAAAAAAACCATGTGGTGGACTCAAAGCTCAACCAATGCTAATATAATAGCGCCAGTATTCTGCCATAAAGCTATATTTTAAGTCACATGTGTATTCACCACGTAATTATTGATATCAGTCACAACTAAAAAAAAAAAAAAACAATAAAAAACTCAACAATTAAAAAAGAACTGCGCGGTTAAAATTACCTAAGATGAGAAATAACCATAGTTCTGTAATTTTTAATTTTAACATTAATTATTATATGAATCTAAAACAAGATATAATCACAACATTAACAAACACGTTGATCTAAAACTGGAATCTTGTAATCTACGAGTATGTCTATTTTCTAACATGAATAATGGTTAATATCGATATCAATTTATGTATGACATATACGTGAGTAATATAATGTACAAATGTTTATTCCCAAACGGTTTATTTTATACAATCATCTAAAACCGTTATATTGAAATATATGTATGTCAGTAATACATGGCTAAGAATCATAATCGGTAATAGTTTGATTAATGTAAGTTATGCGTACGTTTACGATTCTCAATAATATAAACCTAGTTTGTTTTATTCTTCTGAATTAATGTAAGTAGAAACAATGATATCAAATAGACTAAAACAGTAAAAAAAAAATCTTTACTTATCCAAATTCCTTTTTACCCAACTATTTGAAAATAATTTGATCGGCTGTTATGCGCAATGGGGGTTCAATATCAATATCAATCGTCTTCCAAATTCTGTTTGTAGTAATAATCATCACTTATTACTATTGATTATTATATCGCACTTAAAATTTAAATTATTTAAAGCCGTAAATCGTAGAAATAAATAAAAGAAAACACAAACACAAAAGAGAAATAAAGTCTCAGTGACTTATCAATTTGTTTTTTAAGTGACTAAGTTCCTTAACTAGTTTATTAGCTTGCCTTAAAAATACTCATAGTTACTTAAACACCCTGCTTTTTGTCTACTTCCTAGATAGACCAAGTCCAATTTAGAACCTCTTCCTTTACCACGACCTCTCTAAATGTTATCCATAATTTTAAATCAAAGGCATCCTTAAAAATACCGTTTATATTCAGTAAACATGAATAAGAAGGAAAAAATACTTAAATACTCTTAGTTTTGCTAACATCAATTGTGATTAAACAGCCGCGCCTTCGTCGCAATTCTTCAAATGATTTGAATGAATTCTTCAGATGCCTGCTCAGCGCAATCATTTTAAACTTAGACACCTTATTCCTCAATAATGTATTTGAGTAATCATCACCAGACTCAATCACAAAAAGCACAGCCCGGTCTGAAAACGAGCCAATGATAATGTTTTGCAAAAACGTTATAATAGTATTTAAAACTCGCTTTCGTCCAATTCTTCCAATGGTTAAGATGTCTGCTCAGCGCTCGCATTATAAATTAAGATACCTAATACAATAATTTGGCGTAAACATCACCTAACTCAATCACTAAAAAAACAGCTCGGGCTGAAACCGAGCCATGAAAATTTGTTTCCAATTATTTTAGACCTCGCTTTCGTCGCAATTCTTCAAATGATAAAGATGCAACCTTTCTTAAATACAATATTATAGACAATCATTATAACCTATACTCCTGCCAAATTCAAGATTCTATATTTGTAAACATGGCCGCCATACTTACTACAACTATAATTTCATAGTTTTTTTAACAGATTACTTATCTATGTATATTTTTGATGTATAATTATAATTGTTTTCTTGTAAGACAACATAAATAGAATTTGTAATTTTGTTTCGAGTATTTCCTACAAAAAATTAAATTCGAGAATGGCTTGAATATACATAGATGCAGTATGTTAATATTTTAAGTATTCACCTGACATATTCTCAAAAGACAGCTCGAGTTGAAAACTACTTTGATAATTCTACAAGATCACAAAATTAAGTAATTATGGTATTCTAACATCAATAAGAGTATTTGCTATCATTATAGTAATTTATTACACAATGTTTTGGTAATTTTCATTATAGCTAAATTTTTTGCAACTCTTTTATTTCGGCATACAACTACAAATATCGGACCGAAGAGAAAAGAGTTACAAAATTACCGGATTAACAAGAACTAGGTAACTGATAGTTATTTACATTTATGTTATCGCTATCAGGTTCTCTAGAAACAACATAGCAAAAATGCAAGAGTCTAAACGATCCCATAAACCGTGTAAGTATCGCACTGAACAGTAAGCTACACTTCAAATAAGAGAGTTTGGGTTTCTCATTGTTGTTTGCGTTGGCTTCAAATCTATTAAATTGAGTGTGAACAAAGTTTTTTCACTGACTTATTTAATCACGAAAACCGAGTAAACGTTTGATTCGTTTTTGCTTCTTCACATTTTTTTATTGTGAAGATATATAAAACACATTGTTTTGCAGCTTCATTATTGTGCGTACTAATAAACACAACTTTGTAACGATTGTGAAGTAATGTCCCGCGAATCAAAACATCCGCTTCAAACACATGATTTCAACATTGTGCATTTAACACATCATCCGAGGTGGAGATTGTTAAGGTAGTCGTCCATGACAAGCGTTCTGAGTCTAAAGTGGGGCAACCAACGAGAATATTGCAAATGCACAACATTGTGCCATGTGCCGCAGCTGTTCCCAACATGACATCAAAATAAACCAACGAAATAGAAAGCCGGTATCTACCAGAGTGGCCTTATATTTGGTTAATTTCCTTGCAGAGCAATTTTTTCATTTCGTATCCTACCAACTGTAAAAAATCCAATTTTGTCATAATGCGGGCAAAAGTCATAATTTAACTTGTTTTAACTGGGGTATTATCCTAAGTTAAATCATGATGGGATATGCTCCCATTCCGTAAGACAGAGTGTTGTCAAGTTAGATATGACCATGCAAGTTCCACTTCTGCGCCAGGCACCGGTTTCCTAGCGGCCAATTTCAATATGCAGTTTATGGATGGTCTTGTCGAATTTTGACGCAATATCAACTTCGATATTAAACGGTTCACCCACAGGCAAAACGATCTATTCAAAGGTATCTATTTCAGCCGTACGTAATTAACGCACAATTTTGCCAACAAATTAGGATTTTAAACGTAGAGAAAACGTTTCAAATTCTCCCCGTAGGCAAAACGAAAAGCACATGAGTAAACCGGCCTAAAAAGTAATGTCATGTATCAACAGCTGCGTTTAAAAGCGTGTTCAGAGCTGGTAGAGTTCTTGGGAGCTGGTGGTGTCTTCTTGGGGCTGGGTAGGCCGGCTCAGGGTAGCGGCCTCCCGGGCTGAGCATCAGACTTGTGTGTAGCTCTTTCTCAGGGCAGCCTCCTCGGGGCCACTGGAGCTTGGGGTGAAGTACTGTTGGATGAAAGTCACTATATAATTATACTTATCATTACTGTTTTGTTAGTAAATAAATATAGGTAAATTAAAAGATTTCATAAAGTTAATAAATTATTTGATAGAAAACCTTCCTTTTCAGCTTATATTTATGATTCTGCAGATAATAGTGTTCCTTCAGAATTGGAAATTTATGTTTTGTATGCTCTAATACTAATTAGGGAATAAAATGATGGTAATACGAACTTTACGGAGCCACATATATATTTTTAATACCATACTGAATAATAGATTTCTTTGGCAGAAAAGTACCTTTAAAATTAGTTCGCCTTGATATTATTAGATTTAATAATAGATTTAACTTTGGTACTAGTATGAGCACGACTCAAGTTTTTGGCAGGGCGGCGTTTCCTAGACACAATTACACATTTAACAATTAGCTAATATCTACGGTCCTATACGAATAAAATGTGAAATAACTTTGATTTTACCTTATACGTAAGAAATTGACTAAGCTTAACCTTCAATATTTACGGTTTCATGAACTACGTAGGTTCTAAAAACACATACTCGGGTTGTGATCAAAACGAATAATCAGAATAATCAACGTTGAAACCAATAATATGAATGCTGAATTTTTAATGACAAATTGATAACTAATAACGTCCACATGAGTAGGTACTTAATTATCTAAGTTTTAAGCCGTCAATCTAATAAACTACCTAAGTCATCAGGGGAAACTTCAGTCATGGTCCCACGAAGTCCTTTGCCGAAATGTACCTATTAGTAGACATAGAACACACAAAAAACAAATCACGGTCAAGATCTTGGCTTGCTAGTGCTTAACTCGATGCACGTGAAAATTTTTTTTGATTACAAACAATTTTTTATTGACTTGATGAAGGCAGCCAAACTCTAATTTGGCTTCTGAGATTTTTATTTACCTACATTTTCTCTTTTCACAATTGAACCTATAAAATAGATATGCCTAATCTAATCTGTGTCCATTCCATACAGGATATTCGCATGTAATTTCGATCGAGATCGATGTAATCAACCGATTATGAAGATTCTTTACAATATTCACGATCCACCGCGCTGGTGGATCGTGAATATATAATATTCGAAATAGATAATATGGTTCCAAAAATGTATTTCCTTAAAAGAGTGAATTATGAAAACGCTGATGTGGTAAGTACTAAGTGTGGATTATGCTCTTTTCCGAATGGACCATAATGCTGTTGACCTCACAAGGCCATGACAGCGTTACCGTCCTTTTATGCAATGATTATGCAAAATAATATTTTTTTAAAGTTAGTCAACGTCTCAAATAAAAAAAGTATTAACAAAAAAAAAAAAATAAAGTGAATGGCATCTATAAAAAGCAAGTTGTAGACATGAGCGATGGCGAAAATTAACCCACAACCTAGGCAATATAAAGTCGACTGTCACAAAAGATAAATCCGTAAATCATTAAGGTTTGAAATATTTTTATTTTTCTCATAATAATTTATAAATTCACTTGTAGAGACTATTACTATGGCTATTTGAATATCAGTTGAACTACCAAAAATAATATAAGAGCGATAACAGAGTATATAATATAGCTATACCTAATTACACTATGAGTTGCGAACAAGGCAAACCCTTCTTTTCGCTTTATATTTGATACCTGCTTGTAACAAATAAATGAATAAAAACTATTAATATATTATTGATTATTTTACAGTAATGATGGTAATATCTGTCAGCCTGACAAATATCCAGAGAACCAGCCATTCAAAATTTTATAAAATGTAAATTTTTTTTATTACCATTATTGTTTTGCTCCTGTATTAAATTCCTTTACGGATTTCACTAGAAAATCGATTAAGCTTAGCATAAACGGATTTTATTATTTTTAAGAGACTTTTGGCTTTATTTTGCCCCGAAATTTAGAGTTTCTCTACGGACTTGATTTATCACTTTACAGAAGCTTACAGGCGTGATTAATGAAAATCACCTAATTAATTTGCTATCTATTTTAAGAGGTTTTAACAGTTCTATCAGTTATAGTGTACGTACCGTCTGGATTTCAATACCGTCGTCGGTTTCGTCCAA
This sequence comes from Eupithecia pulchellata, assembly GCA_963931895.1. Lineage (NCBI taxonomy): Eukaryota > Metazoa > Arthropoda > Insecta > Lepidoptera > Geometridae > Eupithecia > Eupithecia pulchellata. The sequence continues at coordinate 2,789,081 of OZ007520.1, read as the reverse complement.
ATCAGGACGCCAGTGCTGTTGGGTCATCCCTTGGCGAAGCCCTATGCTCCTCATATTTTGATTCATCGGCGTGCAGGATGATGTGCAGATGAAGGGCGCGTTCAACTACAAAAAATACAACCTAATACGTACCGTTCAAAATAGATTACCCACTTACCTACGCGTGTACTGCCGAATCGAGGTGTCTAGTCCAAATTGATACCTACGTCTATTATGTAAAACTTCTGAATATAATAGTTTCATTGAGGAAAACTGCTCAGTGATGAAAAAAAAGCCAGACTGCATTTATTTACCTGAGTCTTATTACAATTTGATTCAAACTACTTTTGAAATAAAGGAAACCCTAAAAAAGTCAAAACATGAGGGTGCGAGTCGATGCTTGGCTTAGACTATTGTCCTGAATAAAACCTTAATTGGTCGTCACGAGCATAATTTTAAAATGTTTTTGTATTGCCGAAGTTTTACTTATTTTAGGCTCCGTTTTTCAGAGATTTTAGGCTCTGAAAAACGATTGTCTATGGAAGTGCCCTAAGCATGTACTTTCCTTGGATACCTATGTAAACAAATCGGTAGAACAACATGGCGGATTAGGGATGTTCACTTGTTCGTCTAGTCGATAACATTATATCGATGGACGAGCTTGTCTTTTTAATCGACATCAAAAAAGGAAAGGTTCTATGTTCAACTGTATATTTTTTTTGTATCAATGAGGGCTACCGTTTTTGTACTCACCAGTTAGCGCCACTGTAAAGTAAGGTCAGAACGAACTTACTTATAGGCGACGGGAAAATATATTTACATTTTTCAGCGATTCAGCGACCCGCCCCGGCTTTGCACGGAAACCTCTTAAATTGTCAGTGTTCCTCTACTATATTATGCATGTATTATAGGTACATGTAAACCTACCTCTTGAATCTATTTAAAACAACCGCATCCAAATCCGTTGCGTAGTTTTAATGATTTAAGCATACATAGGGAAGGACAGACAGACAGCGGGATGCGACTTTGTTTTATACTATGTTATGAAGAGCGCATTTCTGAGGTGGTCCCATTGGAACCAAGTCAGGATCTGATGGTGGGATCCCGGAGAAATCGAAGGAAGAAACCCTCATTTTCGGAATTGGAGCTGGATCCGAGAGTTTACTGGAGGTGAAGCAGGAGCAGGATATGTAATAAAACACTGTTTTAACTGAATTGATCGCGTATATTTTGTATTTTGTTATAGCCTGACGTTTTGGAGGCTTTTCTGATTTGAATGCACTGTCTTCAAAGTGCAATGTGCACACATGAATGTCTTGAGTTCCTGGCCGGATATTTTCTAAGCCAATATTTTCTTACGATTCCCTCCGCCGGCTTTCGTTTCTTGGTAAACTAAAACAAGAAAAAATACGTAACTTATAAAGGTCAACACATCATCAGTGGTTTTGTGTCCGGTGGTCTTGTGTGGAGAGGTTCAAGTCCGTTAAGATGGACTTGCACCTCTAAGGTCAACACGGGGCAGTGTGTCATATTTTTGTCATGTGTTATTTTGAATCCAAAAATGGTTTTCAAATGGTTTTCGTAATAAAAAAGTCCTCTACACTTGCCCAATAGTTACACTTAGGTACCCATACTGATCTTACCTAATTTATCGATAACGTTCGATATTCGATGATGTTCAACACTAGCACCGGTTTTTATGTCTGCGATGTGAATGAAATATTGAGAATATTGCTGGTTTCTACAGCTCACAATAAAGATGATTCAAAATAATAGGTTTTTACACACTTTATATCACAATACAATGTACAATAGACACCAATTTAACGAAATGTTAGCCACTTACCGGTGTAAGGTTAGATTCGGCCTGTTTTTGCTTTGGCATAGGCCTCAGCCTGCTACAGAACACTTCATGGTACCTCTTCTATATGATTTTCAATTTATATTACAGTTTTGCTCAATAAATAAGTCGAAAACACGGGCAAAACATAAAAATCTCACAATGACTTCTCCTGACATGTAAACAAACCCGTTGAATGGAATGGAGATCCGTGACAATGAAACCAGGAAGAGGGCGCTGATAAAAAGAGTGTGTATTGATTTTTCCTAACGTTAAACCACTGTTGTGAGAAAGAGACTGGTAGTCCAATATTGCTTCCGTGTCAAATTCGACAATTACAACAATTCCATATGATCGTTTTTCAGAGATTTTAGGTCTATGGTAGTTTACGTGTGATAGACATTGTCTGTCAGTACGAAAAAAGGAAAAAATAATGTAAAAAGTTTGTTTAAGTAGGTAGGTAATGTAAAGTTTGTATACCCAAAATACAGGTGGACCACGGAAAGAAAAAAATGCCCCTGGTACAGCCAGGTGAACTAAGGTGGACCATGGAAAGTTTTTTTTTTCCCGTGGAACACCCAGTTATCTTGAGGTGGACCACGGGAAGAAAAAAATGCCCCTGGTACAGCCAGGTGTACTATGTAGGATTTAGGGACTGGGTAGTCAACGTGATAAAATGTTCAACAGTTGAAATGTGCAGGGGTCAAAATGTCTATATGGATCGGTGGTCTATGTGACCAAAAGTATGAACGTCAAGTAGTCAACGTGACAAAATGTTAAAAGGTTTGAATGTGCAGGTGTCAAAATGTCCATAGGGATCGGTTGTCTATGCGGCAAAAAGTAAGAACGTCAAATCGTGCATGGAATGTGCAGTTGTCAAAATGTCTATTCGGACCGGCTGTCTATGCGGCAAAAATATGAACCTACATGGAGGAGTTAAAAAGTGTTTGGGTCCAACAAGTGTTATGTCTTCATCTATACTAATATTATAAAGAGGAAAGATTTTGATTGTTTGTTTGTTTGAATTGAATAGGCTCCGAAACTACTGGACCGATTTGAAAAATTATTTCACCATCAGAATCCTACATTTTCCGTGATGAACACAGGCTAGAATATTTCATAGATTCAGATTTAAAACAGATTCAGATTTAAAACCTCCCTAAAACCCTTGTAGAACCTCTGTCAATTGATACTGGCGACTTCAGATTAAAAAGTAACTTGCATTATGATGACTGATATGGTAAAACAAAATATACCGTCACTTCACAATCTCGTCTCGTCTCGGCATTATTCAGTTACAATATATTATTTTACTCTTTGATTACAATGCAAGAAGAAAGCATAAAAATAATATTCAGTAAAACTCAAAAAGGTAGGGATACACTTTTACATGGAGTTTATAGATATAATCTGAGCGTGCATAATCAAAGTGGGTCCACTCTATGGAAATGTATAAACCGATTGTCGTGTGGTTCATCTGTTACCTTAGATGCCAGTCGAACAAAAATTTTACGAAAAAGTGAACATACTTGTGAACCATCCCGATCAAAAAATAAAAATCACCTAGCCTATCAGGAATGCAGAAATAAGGTGTGCGAGAGCTATGAATCCGTACAACAAATATTTGAAGATATTTATAGTCAGAATATGGAGACAGGTGAAGACTCTGATGATTGTACGGTTCCATTATTTGAAAATAAAAAAAGATCATTGCATAGAGCACGGAAGCAGTTCTTAGATGTCAAATCGACGTCTTTCAATACACTACAAGAAGTCAAGATACCATCAATTTTAAGACAACAATTTTTAATTTGGGAGGATGGGAATGATGATAAAATTTTATTATTCGGCACCAAATTCGCGACCAAAACATTAAAGGATATAAGTAATGACAAGATGTTCTTTGGCGACGGAACGTTCAAAGCAGCTCCTAAACCATTTAAGCAACTTTTCAGTATACATATGGATGTTAATAGCACAGAAGAGCAAACCAATGTCATACCAATGCTATATGCATTGCTTCCTGATAAAACGACAAACACATATTTACGACTCTTCAAATACTTAAAAAATGAGTTAGGCATGTGTTTAGGAAAATATAAAACTGATTATGAGAAAGCTGCAATAATTGCCTTCAAAGAAGTTTTCCCGGAATGCGAAGCAAGTGGGTGTTTTTTCCATTATAACCAGGCTATATGGAGAAAAGCCAAGGAACTTAAATTAAAGGACTCTAAAGATGGCCACAAACTAGCAGAATTAGCATCTTATTTGCCATTGTTACCAGGTCATCTAATATCACAAGGATGGACTGACATAATGACGAGTGTGGCTATCAGATCAACTGCAATAGATAAATTCGAAGAGTATTTTACTAAGCAATGGTTGTCAAAATCACTTCTGGCAGAAATCTGTTGTGCGGATGAAAGGCACCGCACTAACAACGCTTTGGAAGGGTGGCATTGCAGGTTAAATAAAAGAATGCGGGCTAAACCAACCTTATACCAATTTATACATTTATTACGAAAGGAAGCTATTTACCAAGAGTCAAAAGCAAAAGATGTACTTTTTAAAAATGCAAGAAGAAGGAAATGCGACATTTTATTTGATAGAGGATATAAAAAAATGCTGCAACAACTGAAAAACAGAGAGATTAGTATTATACATTTTTTGAAATGTATTATTAAGTTGAAGCGAAGTCACAACAAATATAATGATTAGATAGATTAGATTGGAAGTTATAGAATAATTTTACTAGTTAAGTTAAACGTTTTGTTTTTTAAGTTTAAGCAGGTACTTATTGAAGTAACCATTCTGATTCGTATTCGTGACATAAGTTGAAATAAAGTATTTTATAATAACGTGGCGTAATAATTTACTACTTACTGGTGCCTCAGTGGGGATGATTGTTTTAGGGTTCCATACCTCAAAAGGAAAAAAGGAACCCTCATGAGGACTGTCAGACACACATACGAACTTTGCCGTTCGTATGTGTGTCTGACAATCCTCTTTTCTCAGAAGTGCGTGTAGGCATCTATTAGAAATTAACATCATCAAATACGCAAGTCCGTAGCCTCTCGGAGCCGTGATCTAACTTAACCTTCTAGGTCAACGCAATCAAAAATTATAGTCAATTATGTAAATTTTTCAAAATTTTCTACGAAATCTTTTGCAGGCAAAAATGCCCTTTGATATAGAAAATTTTATTGTAGCAGAAGTAAAGGGAAATATCTGAAAATCGTAATTTGGTAGTTTATTCACAATAAAATATCGCCTGGACCAAAATTCTATAGGGTACCTAGTTTCCAATAACCTAGAATAATTATAGGTGTTTGTGAAGAAACAAGTTTGATGTTTTATTATTTTAGATGACACCTATGTAGATAATTTTGAAAAGCGGAACATAGCCGTTCTTGAGAAACGAATTACGTAATAAGAATAGCTCATTTAAAGTAATAGGATAACTTATCTAGAACATTGGACTTTTTGACAGATATTCATTTAGACCTAAACACGATATATCAATCGAACGTTCTGACTATCGCACCTTTTGTTATACTTGCATTTTGAGATGTGTACCATTTGTCACTAAAACAATATGACCATTATTGGTATGTACATTTTGACACTAGGTCTTTTCAACCCTTTAACATTTTGTCACGTTGACTACCCAGTCCCTAAATCCTATGTAGGTGGACCACGGGCAGGGACCGGTTTTGAAACTATTGTACGCCAATGTCCATGAATCCATTCTTGAACCAATTTTGAAATTCTTTGAATGATCATCTATTTTAAAACTACTTCGAATCAAAGTTGGTTTTGTATGATCAAACGTAATAAATTTTTACTAAATTATGATAAGTACAAATATGAGATAACACACGTATAATTAAATTTATTCCTTCATACTTCGTAGTTAGTCATTTTTGTACCTCGTTGCTAAAATATAGAAGAATCAAATTGTATTCGACTTTGAATTCAGTCTGAATATATGTTGCAGTCTAATTAATATCAACATTATTTTTATTCTCACTGTTATTCATTCAGGGGTTTTCACCACGAGCTATCCTGATAACGATGGATTAAATTACTTATATAGTTTAACAAAATTACCGAACACTAGTATAAAAAGATTGTAGGTATTCCCCCATAAGACAGCTATCGAAATTAACAAACCTAAATACAACAGGTTTTCGAACTCCCATATTACAGTGTTTCTGAACAGGGACAATTATGGGGGGGGGGGGGGCGTCGATAACCAGAGGTACAGATATACATTCTAGGAACCACCAACTCTTTTGTTCTGAAAACCATTTTGGTTAATTTTGATGAAATGGATCAAACTTCCATTACTCCGATTTTTTTCATCCAGTACAATATAAGGATCCTTACATGAGTTTATCAGCATCCAATTTTTCTTTTATGCTAAATTATTTACATAGAAGAAGATTAAAGTTCTTGATACAGTTTTCCTGTATCTCTTCTGTGTTGTTTAGTTTCCCATAATGGTAATAAATATAATTACCACGTATTTGCGATTAATTTGTGAGTCAACATGACAATCAGGAGCAGTCATAAAGCAATTGAAAATTTCAGTTGAGAAGAGTTTCACTGATTAGATTCTACAACAAAGTGAACAAAGTATACTTAAAATTTAATTTAATGCACCCTGGTGAATAAGGTGAATAAAGTTTTTTAAAAGTTATTTTAATGCACCCAGGTGCATAAAGTGTACAAAAAGTGTATTTAATACACCTAGGTGAATAAGCTTGGGTGAATTAAGTTTACGAAGCCAATTTTATTCAATTAAATGCAGGGCTTAACTTTTTTTTATTCGTTTAAAATCTATGGCTCTTTTGAAATTTTAAGGTATTTGTCACGTTTGAATTTTGACATAATAAATACATAAATGTAGATCTGTGATGAAAATGTTTGCCTGTAACTCTTCATTTACCTACTGTGCAATAAAACACATTACCTATACCAAAACTTAGAAACTAAGAATACTAATTACTGTACAAACATCCGATCGCCTGGTTACTGCTCGCAGTGGAGTTAAGGGCAGTCTATTTTGGAAACTTTGGCAACTCCCAGCCGGTGCATTAAAAACAGGCGTTCCAGGATAGGAGGAAATGGGTGACCATCGGCCTGACACCTCCTGGATCTCCTCCAACGGCTAGAAAAGCAACAACCTTGTAGAAGCTTTGAAAACAACAAGAAGACAACAGTGATAGACTCAAGCATCCATCATGCAACGATAGTCATGCGTAGGGGAGAAAACACAGAGTACCACTGGGATTCGAGAGTGCAAAACAAATACCTACCTGGCATTGCCTTTTTCGGCACAAGCATAAGGAGATGAAAATGACAAATCCAAGCAAAATGATAATAATAGTGAATAATGATAGTGATTTGATGATTAATATGCGAATTTCACAAACACGAGTATGACCCTATAACCCTAATTCAAACCGCTCTTTTAAAAAGATAGTAAACATAAACGCGTCTCGCCGCCCGTTTGCCAATTGGAAAATAAACGTTTATAAATTTTGTGTCGTTTTAGAATAGACGATCCTCATGTCAAGTACAGATTAAAATACATCGTTCTTTTGTAAAAAATTTGGATTGCTTCCTCGCCGCTCTGTAATTCGAATTAACATGCTGCTTAGGATTAGGTATATAAAAACATTGAAAAGCAAGAAAGACTGACAATAAATAGCACATCAAATATTAATATACTTAGTTGGTTTAATATTAAACGTAGAAGCCCGCTAATCCAAGTGAACATTTTATTAGTTTTTATTAGTCTGTTGTCCCCGGAAGTTGCAAAGAATGCTATTAAACTGGACCAATGTGTCAATCGACTGTCTTGGATGGGCGGGCAAATTATCAAAAACATAGAAATTAGAGTCAACTCACCCCAGGGTAAGATCCAGGCGCGTTGCCACCTCCATTCCGTTCCTGATCGCGTCGACGACGGCGGGTCGTGTTACGCGTCTCCTGAATTTCGTGGACTTGCAAGCGGGAGTTAGAGTCAATGGCGGTTTTCATGGGAACCTTTGCTTTAGGAACACCGAAGCGTTGTCGAAAAAATTCGTACACAGATACCGACAGTCCTAGAAACAGGCCGATCAGGAGTAGGTAGAATAGTCCTGCCATGTGATCGAGCGACAATTCGGAACCGGCTACGGTCGTCTGAAACATAACTTAAGTCAAATTCGGTTTTGCTTTAGAGACTAAATTTGATACAGATATTAGGATTATTAGAAAATACGATTCCGTAGATCTTCATACCATGAAATAGTATTTTTGAGCATTATGTTACTGCAATAGGCTGCTCACCTGCGATATCTCAGAGCTGGTCTTTTGAAAGTATTTGCGTAAGAGTCTATTCATTTCACCATTCTCCCTGATAGTCGTCAAAGCATAGTTAACGTCAGAGCTAAAACCAAATAATAATTACTCCATAAACAACAATAGTCTGGGAAACATATGACATCGTTTTCGCCGAGCTGAATTCGCTATTATAGCAATGCTGTTTAAAAATCTAACTCGAACTCAGTTCTTATTTTTACCCTTATCCTTTAAATTATCATTTGTTTGTTAAAGTGATCCTGTTCCTTCGATCGGTTTTGTAAGCACTCATCCGGCGCGAAGGAACGGAAGGTATTAGTTTTTTTATTAATTTCGCATAAGAGAGTTATATTAACGTTAGATCGCTGTAAATAACAAAACGTATGTTGACTAGACAAAAATGATACTGGAGAAAAAGTATTTTCGCATTATAGTAAACTTGTAATAAAATCTCTTTGGCTATATTTGTATCGGGCTGATTTTGGCGCTTCAGCCGTCTACAGAACTGAGTAGAACAGAAATGGTTCCATACGAGGCTTTTAAATGACTTGTACGGAACTGGTTACGATCGTGGCTATTAATTTACTTTTACGGAACTGTTTCCGATCAAGTAATCATCATATTCCATCGGCCGTGAGCGGAACTGAAGTAAAGACACAGCGAGGTCAAATATCACTCGTTCTTTATATTCACGGAATAACTATCGAATAAATTTTAGACAAAACTTGGTGTACTTAAACTTATAAACTTACTTCGATGCCATTATATACTTTGGCCACTGCTTTCATTGCAGCCGTTTCGTAGTCCATCGTTACTTTCAATGGCTTCCAGTCAGGAAAGACCGATTTTATGAGTCGAAATAGGATCTCATATGTTTTCTGGCTTTTATCAGGTAGTAAACAGAAAATTATCGGAGTAACAGATTCATTATTCTCTTTATAAGCATGGATTGAATATAATTGCCTAAAAACCTTTGGGCAGGATTTGAAAGTGCCATCGCATAATATATGTCCGAAGCTTCCAACCATGGATCTTATATCTTTACGACAGAATATAAGTATTCTTTTCCATCGCTTTCACTATTGTAGTCAGCAAGCAAGAAATCTTCAAATTTTTTAGGAACTCTTACTTCAGTAGATGACGAAAAACGCATTTTGGGCACACCCAGTACTTTGTTTCGGTTATTAAAAAGACCAGTTTTTTTATTTTCAAATGATTGTATATCCGTCAGCAAATGAACGCCCTCAGTTTCTAGATTTTATACCATCTCATCGTATTGTTTTTGTATAGAATCTAAATTTGAGCCAGTTTCGTCTTTAAGCTTGTCAAGTTCCTTGAATACTTTATTTTGGGCTTGGTTTGGTATACAGTCCGTATATGTGTTTTGGTTTTAACGTCGACCACTTCGTCATGTTAAGAATTTTTCGGTGAACGAGGTCCAGCAGTTCCATACAAGCACATTAAGAGACTCGATCGGAAGCAGTTCCGTAAAAGTAAATTAATAGCCACGATCGTAACCAGTTCCGTAAACGTAATTTAAAAGCCTCGTATGGAACCAGTTCTGAAACTCCGGTTCTGTAGACGGCTGAAGCGGACTTTGGTATCATAAAAATTTTAATTTTGAGGAAGATAAACTTACCTTTTACTTAAAAAATTAAAACCAACGCAAGCCGTTAAAATAGAATTTGCGATGTTTATGGACATAGTGCAGTCTGTGAGAATAGCACGAATTTGGTTTAAGCGTTTTCAATCCGAAAATTTTGATGTCAAAGACGCACGTCGCTCTGGTCGCCCTGTTACCAATAAAATGGATGCCATTTTTGAAAAAGTGGAGCAAGATCGACGTTTCTGTAGTTACGACGTAGCTGAAGAACTGGGAATTGACCACAAAACAGTTTTGGCTTATAAAAAAAAACTGCGTACACAAAAAAGCTCGATATTTGGGTACCTCACGAGCTCACTGAAAGAAACCTAATGAACCGTGTGCTCATTTGTGATTCTTTATTACGACTTAATGAAACCGAATCATTTTTGAAGAAGCTACCTGGTGATGAAAAGTGAATGACGTACGACAAGAAAAAAGTGGTAGTCAAAGGCCGCTCAGGCTTCACAGACTGTGGTGAAACCCGGGTTAATTCGCAACAAGGTGATGCTGTGTTTGGTGGAATTGGAAGGGCATTATTCATTATGAGCTGTTACCATGAGGCAGGACCATCGATTCTGAACTCAACTGCGAACAACTGATGAGATTAAAGAAAGAAGTTGAGAGAAAGCGGCCGGAATTAATCAACAGAAGGGGTGTGGTTTTTCATCATGATAACGCTAGACCTCACAAATCTTTAGCCACTCAGTAAAAATTAAGTGAGTTTGGCTGGGAGGTGTTAATGCATCCGCCGTATAGTCCTGACCATGCACCTGTTTCGGTCTCTTCAAAATTCTTTAGGCAGAAAAACCGAACGTAAATGTATTATGCGAGCTAAATATCAGGCGTCGAACCGTACTTACGACGAATCAGTCAGTATTCTCCCTTTTTTTCTGTTTTAATCTTTAATTCTCAGCAACTACTGCAGTTATTAACTTGAAATTTAAAATATATACACAATATAAATCGGCACTAATTTTGTGCGCCTTTACAGATTGGAAGAAAATATGAAAATGAATATTTTCAGTATACGAGTAAACTTTGATGTCGAAATTTTAAGAGACAAGTATTATGGTAAAAACAGAGGTTTTTTTTAAAAGGGGAGGGGGGGGGGCTATCAAATGAAAAGTACATCAACACTGTATTTGAAATTTCAGAAGGTTTAATACTTTTTGAATTATTTTGATAAAGGTCAAAGAATTGACCATCCTCCCTCTTTCTCCGAAGTGCAAAGCGATTCGAAACGACAACGGCGCGCGAGTTACACTCTTAATTGACCGATCTTGTTAGCGCATTGCTCTCTAACCTGAAGTTTTACTTTCAGTGCAGCTACTTCAACTTGGAGCGTCAAAACATCTTTAACTTCTTTCTCCACTTGAATAAATCCAGTTTCTAGGGCCTTGATTTATCTGCGCAGACTTCAGAAAGGTTTCTTCCAAAATAATGACCACGCTAGACAGAACGCGCGGCTTACCAAAACTGTAGGCGAAGACGACATTAACCAATAAAATCCACCATTCAATAATTTTTAAAACTTTGGCCTTTTTCATAGTATGTGATAACATTATAGGAAATCAAAAATTAACACTATAAACTTATCGGTACTACCTATAATAAAAAGTAAAGCTTAAAAAATTTCCAAGAAACCTTACCGGATTTTGGATCCTTTTGGAAATCCAACAGCAAAATCTTTAATGCCCGGATCGACAGCAGAAACCAACATTTCACACCCTTTATTAGATTTCTCATAATCTTTTGGCTGCGGTATGAATGTATCATCAAGGTTGCCATAACCTTCATTTTCAGGAATGATTTCTTCTTTGTTGTTCCCGTCCATATCCTTTAGAAATATCACAAGGATCCAAGTTATATTACCTTGATAAGCAAATTTATCTTCTCTGTTATATATATTATGATGGTAAAAATAGGCCATAACCTTCTCCAAAACATACATAGTAGATCAAAAGGCTCATTTCGAAGAACAAACTAATTTTTAAATGTTGATGTCATTTTTAAATTTATTAAAACGTATGTGACCCATGAGTCAGTAATGGCTAAACGGTAAAGTAGGGTATGTCCAACGCCACGAAGAGTTATAAATAAAAATAAATACATAAAGTCAGACGTAGGACGTCAATTTAAGCTAATATTAATAAATAAGAAATTACGAAGTACTTCAACTTTCAATTCAGGAATCAAAGAGAACGTCAATAAATCTCCGTAAACACACCCAATTTACAAAGGTCGTCTATTTCCGTAACAATGAACCCTATCGTACGATGACTTATGGAAAATCTACTAAAATAGAATATCTATTGAATAATATAGGCACTTCCTGACATAATGAAGGTAGATAGAACGTTTACTTCTTGCTGGGGAAAGTAATGAAAGTTTCAATTTTTATTGACGGGAAGAAAATGGAGTTTAACTTATAGAAATATACTTGTTGAACAAGCTAAAATGCAAAATGCTACCTTTATTTAAATAGTTTCTCGATAGCAATAACACGTTGCATTAAATAAAATGATTTGAAGGCTTTTGGAAACTCGAATCAAATCTTCAAAGAGCCTTTCTTTACCTCTGGGCAGTGGGCCATCCTGTTATATGCTGGCGTTTGCGACGGGCTGATACTATTGACTGTAAGCTGGGATGTCATGTGGGCGGTGTACGAGCATACAATCAAAAGCACATAAAACCACCAAAAAGCGCTGACGATTCTTCCGGAGACAGACCTATTAAACAACGTTACAATCAATAATAACCACAGATTAGATGTTACCTTCTCGTTATATGTATTTTCGTTTTCTTGCGTGGTGTAACGCTAATTTAGTAACTTGCCTCGGTGAGAAATGACTTCCCTGCTGCATAAATGCACTGATACAGTACCAAACCGAGTTGAAAAAGCTTGCTTCGTTGATTACGGCTGGCTGAAACAAAAAAAAGTCGGTAGAGCTTATCTACCATACTCCTTTTAATGTTTACTGAAATTTTCTTTTAAGGAATTTTGTTTCAAATCAAATTACTAATACGTTTTTTGGCTTTTAACATCGTAGAGCATTCTTAGTGTTTGTTTACAACAAATAATAATTTTTCGAAAAGCTATCTAGTCTATGCGATACAAAGTTTAATTGAGTCTTGATTCCTCTATAGTCTCAGTTATTTTTCCCTCTGAACCGTAGGGGATTTTTATTGGGAAAACGGAATAACCAGAATGCTTACGATGTTATAGAATTATTGATCAGAAAATCGTAATAATTGCGCTAATATTTTAAAAATTTTACCCTTGCATTTGCTTCGTTTGGGTCAAAATCCTGAGCAGGATTTGGAACTGAGATTTTTTTCGAAAATAGGTTCACAATATACATCACAATGCTGACCAGAGCCATGCTAGCTCCAAGAACCAACTGAAAGATACACAATTATAAAATACATGACCTTGGTTATAATTTTTTTAGAATTTAGAGACTAGAACACTTTGTAATTGTAACGAAATAGGTGTGAAATTATCTACGTTCTACACTCCGTCGCTGCCGATATATTGAATTAATAAATCAAAATAAAATAATTATGTAACATTATTATAAAAGTTAAAAATGTGTAAAAAATTTATACATTGTTCCGTCTCCCATTTTACAAGGTTGCTTATAAAATGGGACACGGAACGCCTATCCAGTTAATGTTACCTCCAAATACTTCAGATAGCAGTACCGCAGTACCTTTCTGTTACACCATAAAAGTGTCTGAACTTTTATATTATAATAAAACTGCGAAGAGGTACGGAAGGTGCTCTGTGAGTCTTCCGTTATTATATTTTCCACACGAACGACTTTGTATACATACCCAAGTCTCTTTTGAAAGTGGTCGAAGAAAGGCGAACAAGTTATTTTTGCTCGTTTCAGTTTTTTTATTGATTCGGTTAAAGGATAGATAGGGCTTTGAAAAATCTATCACAGCTTCCCTTTCCTCAGTAACTATCAATGGGGCTATAGCCATGTCAGCTTCCTAAAATCAAAATTATTCTTAAAGTACTAATATTTGAACAAAGATTAGAAAATAATGTTTTTTGTCAAGGAAAATTTAAAAACAATATACCTATAAAAATTAAAAACAATATACGAAAATCATAAGGACATCATAAACAAAAACTGATCACCAACTGTTTTTGGATTCGAGTATGAATTAGAGTTCACAATGTATCGCATTAACGATTAAATTTATATCGGACAAAAAAGTATTTTCAAGATAGCGCTGGCAATTACATTGCCACGAACTCAATTTACAGTGCACCGAGAAAATAAGTTAAAATCAGCACCGAAACGAAAAACGTATACGTATTGTTCATTTTATTAAATTTTTTCACTAGTATTACGTGCGTAACTTATAGATGTAGCGATAAAGGAGCGTGCCTGAGATTTATACCTCGTAAGTTTATTCGCAAGGGAAAATATTTACCTTGAGGTCACATTTAAAAAGACTTTCATTCGAGTTCGTAGCCCAAATAATCAGACTTTCTATCGACAATATCAGTTTCGGCTTTTATATCAACATCGTTCTTAAATAATATGGTATATATAAATACCATTTTTCACTTTATTATTAAAAAATATATATATTATTTATTTGTTCCTTTATATACATGTCCCTTGTCAACTTTCTTTCAACTCCCCCAAGATTAATGCAAAATAAATCCTCAAGTTTTGGTAGGCATTCAATAGCATTGCCAAGTTTCGCTCAGAGTTTATATTGCCAATTAGAAATTCATTCCTCGCGGCAAACTATCAAAATTAATGCAAATGACTTATGAGTCGCTCAATATTATAACTCTGGAGAACAGAAATTGATCTTATATTTTTATAAAAATATGTCCATTGTTTTAATAATTATAATAGAGCTTATATAAGACTTCAAGTGATAAGTGGTACTCTCACGCTAGAATCAGTCAATGTTTTTTATTAATTGGAAATCTTTTTTAAAAATAACTTTAATACCAACTGGGACAAAAGTGATTGGGATAAATCCAACAAACATCGACCAAGTTCTCCAAAGAACTGGTAAATTTTGGCGTAAGTTAAACGCAACCATGACATTTTATTGTGTCTAATTTGATGAAAAATTTCAATTCTCGAAAATTCTTGAAAATTCTCTCTAGAAATTTCGACTGAAAATGCGGCCATAACATGCGCAAATAATAAACAACCAAATGTTCGCCGAAAACAAAAATTAAAATCGTTGGAAGCATATATTACACATATGTATATATGCATTATTATACATATTTTAATAAATTATCGTTTAACACAAACCGTTACGTGAAACCGGAAACAATAGCGATGAAACTAAATTCCAATAAGTATTTACCTCTATCTCTATGGTTTTGCATTTATAACGCAGTTTTGAAAGAAAAAGAAAATTAAGACAAACTAACTCAAAAAGTAGTGCTGACACGAAATACTGATAATTTATTTATTTCAATCTCTTTCAATGAACCAGAGAAAACAGCGACATCGTGACAATAATTTATAGCTACATATTTCTACAAACCATAAAAGTTACTAGTACCTACTATTTTAACGGGTATTTATCGAGTTTATTTTTTTTATTAATTATGTGTTCAGATCGCGTAAGTTAAAAATATTGATAAAAGTTACTTTGGTCAACTTTGTAAAATTAAATACGATTGAAGATGGAGATAATTTAACGGCAAAATCCCATTCTTGTCTATTTGTATAACTCACCTTTCGCGAAAGCTCACCGATCATTCCGTCCCAGCCGCCGATGACATTGGGGTTCACCCCTCCGTACTTACCATCAGCTGCTAACCGGAACTGAACTGTGAAAGAAGAATTTATGTTCATGGACCGATGAGACTAAGCACCTTTTGAAAAGGATAAAGAATCGGACAAAATAATACTGAACCATTTAAGGAGTCAAAGATAAACATGAAGGATTTTTTAGCAAATTTTATCACACGGTTCTTTTATTTATCTCAATACAAAAAACATAGAAAAGTTAATCTTCATAAGTATTATATTAATATATTATAGAAAATCAGAAAAATCTCTAGTCAAAGCCAAACTTAACATAGAAATGTATGAAAGCCGTACTACTATAATATAGTTATTTTGCGATGCCGGGTATAAGGAAATAACAAGTACGTGCTATTTACAAATCTACCTACAAGTTTGTTATTGATTAGACATAATTTAATTAATTACCAACTAAAATCAACTTATTTCGGTTCGTAAATTAATCCATAACAAATTGTTACTTACTGTTAATGCCCAGTTTTTCGGCAATCAAAAGGGCCAGGTCGGCACAAAATCCCCCGTATTCGATATCGTCAGGATCTTCAGTGTCCGTATTTTTCCTTGGCCGCTTCGCCGTGAAATAAGGGGGCTCTTGAATAGACACAACAGTGTATGTCTGATTTCGATCGTATTTTCCAAAGGTGCCACTCAACTTCTTCACAGGCCGAAATCCCCTATCATCATACCACGTAGCAATCTAACGAAACAATATACGTTACAAATGCATCCAAACTCTATATTTAAAACTCTATATTTAAATATTTATATTCAGCCATGTTTGGTAATTTAGTAGGTACACAAAAATTTTGTTTCGTCATGCAGTAAATGAGCTTAAACCTAATGAGTAGCGCAACAAATTAACTTAAAAAGCAAATTGTAAACAATCGACAAAAGTACCTACACATTAATGATTCGGTTGCCCTAAATCAGGCAGATGATTTAGAATTGAATCAAGATTTATTAGAATTTTAAAAGAGGTTTTATGAATGCTTTTGGTTTCACAACTCACAAACGCTTTGAAAAGCCTCACCTTTGACATATTAGAGTCAGGACTATTCTGAACAACCATTAGAGAAAAATTCTTCCTCGAACCGCTATTCGAAAAGCGAATCTTCCCGGTTAGACCGTCCACTTGGGTCTGAAACAAACAAACCAAATAACACTCAATTCGCATTGCAACCACTCCACGCTATAAAACGATGTTATAAAAATGTCGTAAAAAATGACGTTTTCCTGTAACCTGGCTAGCGAACGGATCTAATTAGATGTCACCCAGCGACACCTAATTAATCGAGCGGGAGCTTCAAAAGGCTCGCCCCTGTACTCCGCGATGTAAAGATAAACCCGTATTTAACACCTGTGTTCTAGTAAATTTGCTTTATTTAAATTTGCTGAGTTATGACTTTTCGGTGTTTGCGGTATGATATTACGTACTGTGAAATCATCAGCCTATGTTAGTCCATTGTTGGACATAGGCCTCCCCTAAGTACCCTTAAGTACTGTGAAAGATAAGGTGAAAATCAACGCTTCAGCGGAAGAGATGCGGAGTTTGATGTGGGATAAGTGCCATTAGCACTGACTCGACACCCTCGCTTTCAAGGTTTCTACATAAAACTACGTTTGTCCGACGCTAGATTGTAAGTTTGTCCGTTTATTAACGATTTATGATTTCACAGGACTCTTTTTCAGGCTTCTAAATGAAATAGAGTTTTAAAGCTTTGCTTTTAGATTCAAGACTTGTTTCATAACTTTTATCAGCTTTTACAAACTACGTCGTTGTTAAATATTTCGGTCTGGGATAAAACCCTTATGTTATTTCTCTGTTTGTTCTTTTAGTAAATATTATACATATTTTGAAAGTCTTAAAATAGAAAACCCCCTGGCTCCGAGGTTTACAAAGCGATCCATATCGAATGTAGGTACGGTTTTTTATATGGTAGGTACTATATTTTGTAGGAATAATTTATTTGTTAGGAGAACGGCTTTGTGAGTCGCATAATGTTAATAAGTTTACGTGTAATGTAATATAATTTAACGCCTACCAAACCTACCAAAAATGAATGTGTTTAGCTGGCAGCCTAATTAAAACTGACGCACATGTACCTTAAATGTGTTAGTGGATCAAAACAGCGAAGTCAGATGAGCTGTAAATTAATTTAACATCATAACAATGTTGGCTCAGACCGCACTAGGAGCTCCAGTAAGGTGCATTTTGCTAATAAAAGTCGAAGTTCATTAGAGCTACGGAGCACCGAACCCCATTGTTTTTCCATAATGTGTTTATTATTGTGACGATAAATAAATTTATTGTACATTATAATATAAATTACATTATAATATAAATTTATTGTTATAATGTAACGTTATCTTGATATTTTATGCAAAGAACCCATGGGAAGGTTGCCCCCAAGATACAGTTTTATCCAAGGACACGACTTAAAATGATTACTACAATAATTTTAAGTTACAAAATATTATCTATAAACATTATTATTTTAAATTTATAATGCCATCATGTTCAATCAAAAAGATCAAAACAGTAATTAATATAATTTGACAACAGCATTTTCTTCCGCTTAAAAACAAGTCGAGTGGTTAGATAATCTCTTGAACGAAGGTCTGTCCCTAAAAGTAGCATAAGCTAGAACAATATTTTGTTATACATAGTTAAATATTAATCAGTTATTGCCGCTCAGAGGGAGTCCGTTGTCTCACTTAAGCTCTGAAAATTGAGCATCAATAACAAAGCATTCGCAATCTTGATTGATTTCAAAATATGAAAATAGCATCGATCATTCGCACTAGGCTGCTGGCAGGATTTCTGATCATTCTAGCCATGAATAGCTGGAAAGGAATCGTAATCAATTCGTAGCTATCATTTAAATTACCAAAATAATTGTTAAAGTTACAGAAACAATATGCAACTGTTGTTACCTCACGAGGGTTACGAAATTGAAAGTTGGTTAAGTAGTATTAGTAAAAAAACGAATTGGACAACTGAATTGTTTAACGGTCACGTTTATTAAAGATTTGTTTTCTAATTTCTTTCTTTATTTTTTTTGATGACAAAATTTTCCATAACTATTAATATTTTTTGAATTGTACATCTGGCTTGTATAGATTTTTCTCTAACTTTAAGGCATTGACAAAAACTAAAAGATTTCATGAATCCAAATAGCAATTATATCATATTTATTTTAAATTTTTTGAAAAATATTGTCTTTGTATGACTTGCTTTATTTTTAATGGTTCCATTTATGACAGTAAATATGCCGCACTCATAAACTGCGACAAAATCATTAACACGCTAAGCTATAGTAATAGGTTTGCTCATACAACTTATCTTTGAAGTAACAATTAAGATTTTGGCATGTGTTACATTAGCTTGTTTCTTTAAGTACTTAATGCCTTAGATAACCATGCTTTCATGGAAATTTCCTTATGCAACAAACTGGAAGTAATAACATGCACATAATACTTAATGAGACTCGACGGGATTCCATGAATTGCTTACGACAATAAGATTATGCATATTACTTAGTGCAGATAAGTCATACCAATGGGCTGTAAGCGGCGCTTCGCAGACTGAGCAACGATTGCTGCATAAGTGAACTCAATAGTTGCGATACCTAAGACTCCGGCGACGGATGATTTTCCGATACAAACGTAATACCAAAATAATTTGTAATATGAGCATATGTTCTGCATGATCTGCTATTATTTGTATTAAAATTGTACTTCTTTCCTACATTTAGAAATTCGAACACGGGAAATTCATCCGTGTCGCCGGAGCCTAAAGGCACAGTTTATATGAAGTTTATAAGAAAAAGTTATCTATTTCTTCAACGTTTTTCGGTCTGCGTAGCGCCAATAATACGACTTTTGTCAAAAGACAAATGAATGGCTAACCCCGTTATTCATAATTTCTTCTTGCTTCACGCAAAGCTAAGTCCTTTGATTTTTACTTTAAACATAAAGCCGGGAATACACGCAAAACGGAATAGTAGCGTCATACCTAGTTAACGGCATGAAAAAGTAACTTGCATACAGAATACATCTGCAAAATAAACTGACATTTGATATGCGTCCTTGCATGCCAAGATATAACTTGACTGTAATTGGCATATTTGCTTAAATCACGTGTCCGTTTCACGTATTTTTGAAATTGGAAATGTTCAGAGTGAATTACATTGTATCGTATTGCTTCTAGCAATAGAATATACTTAGCTAAATTATTGAGAAAAATGGACAGAAGAAAAAGGCAGATTTGTGTGAAAATTGGAAAACCAGGAAACTTTGGGACAAGTACATGTCTGCTTACAGAAATGTCAACAACAACAAGACAAGAAGACGTATATGGGTGACAGGAAAACTTTTCAAGATTGCTTACAGACATGCGCGTGCCTATTTTTCTATCTCCGCGCCTGGGTCCCTTATAATGCAATCAAATTGTTTGCGATCTACTTGCTTGCCAGATAAATGTATGCTGTTATGTAAGTGTGCCTGCTACAGGCATGTGCATACCCGGCTTATGAACGAGTAGAAAAAAACACTTGTTTGGAAATAGTTTACATTAGGTAAACATCATACCTTTTTGATGAATCCGACTATTTCCTCGCCATACTTCAAGGGGACAACATCCTGTGTATTGCAGTTGAGGAAACGATACCGGTGATTGGTCTTATTCATCAGGCTTTCCATTATGTACGGCTTTTCTTTTACAATGCGTTGTAAAGCCTCGAGTACGGTGTGTGTTGTGTCAAACATCAAAGCTCCTTGAGCCTGTTGAAAAATTGTATGGGCCATTAATATATTTATCAATATTCATAAAAGTTATGCAATTGTAAATATAATGTTGACAGATAATAGTAGATTGTTTTACTAGGGACTAAACCAACCCATTTTTTATGAAATTGTCATACTCCCGAGCGTAGCGCGAGAATGAAAACACCTAGTTATAATGGGTGATTTTGGTCAGATTTATACACTCTACTTTTCACTTGGATTGTGAGAGGATTAAATATCAATCAACTCCTATCAAAAGATTTCACGCTGATACTAACTTTTTACGCGTTTTGTTACAAACAAAGTACGGAGAAAAATATCATTTATTTGGTTATAAACCATTCAACTATCACGAAAAAGGTGTTTTCAGTTATATTTGAAAATTAATTCTTATAGATGTCTTATAGATTCTTTAATGTCTTTGTTAATGGAAAACAAAAAAGCTAAGTTAGAAATTTCCGTTTATACTGGCTAAGCAAATTTTAAACAATGACACACAACACATTCTTCGGGCAAGAAAAGAGAAGAAGGGAAGTGAAAAGCATATTGATGTGTGAGGTAAGTTTAAGTATAACTACACTAAACAATATTTATATGTTGTCTATCCAGAGACCAAAACGAATGAAAATACCCAGTTTCAATTACGAGCAAGTCAAAATCGGGTCTGATTCAAACTGATAATTAGTTTTACTTTGATGTTAATTGGCTTAGGTATTTCATGTAATTTTGCTTTCCTTAGGTCCTTTGATAGAATTGACGTTCATTACTTAATATTGGCAAAACGAGTACCTGACTTATCATGTCATTGACAACTCAGTCTCAGATTGATTGGTAATAGGTGTACTTTAATTTATTTTTCCCATTTTTGCTCAAACAAAGTATCATTATAACGTAAGCTACGTTAAATTCGAGTTTCAGCCTTTGAGTTAAAAAGTATTTTTTTCTTTTTGTTTTTTGTTTGTAATCATCAGCCAGGATAAGACATTCGCTTTTACATAAAATATCAACTTTCTGTATTCCATCAATTAAAATCATACATACGTTGCGCGTATGAATTAAAAAAGTTAGCATGAGCGAGAAATCTATTTCTTAAAAATAGAATTTAAGAAGAATGTGGCCACTTTAAATATTGAGAATGTAATCAAGTTAAAATACACACAATAAAATATACAATTTAAAGAGAAAGACAAAGACATAATTAATAAGAATCTATTGCAGTCTGAATATTCAGATCATACTTAACACAGTCATGATTATTTCGTGAATTAAAGAAGTCAAAAACGTGTGCAATATATTTCTAAAGAAAATTTATAATCGTTTTATTTTCTTTCAATCAAAGTGAAAAGTAGAGTGTATTCGGTCGAATATTCAGCACTCATTCACCTCTTTCCTGTCATCCTCTGGAGTATAACAATCTCGAATATTATAATGAGATGCTTTAGTCCCTTGTAAAACAATCTGCTATTACTATTCCAAAACTTCACAAACATTTAAAAGAACTAGTCAGCACTTACTGAAAAATTATTCATTTTCCATTGGTTATTGAAATCTTTAACGACATTCCGTGTGCTATCCAGCAGCTTAAATCCCGTTATGTTGATCGTGCCGTATTCCCGGATGTCTGGCTCCCAATGATCATCCATAATCTGCGTACATGGATATTATTTAGAATAGTGGTGGGTTTTAATTGATATGTATACAATAAATAATAAGTAAATAAATAAAAAATGCTGGTCTATCTACACAGCATTCTCGATCCCTAAAAAGAGTTCGTAGTAATATGGTGCTCTTTCAACAGACCGGAACGCTATTCGTGGCGTTGTCGTTGGGGTAGGCCTATATACAGATGATGCGGACGATGATAATTAATTAAAAAAATATGACGATGCTCACCAATCCGCTGAAAAGGTAGTGGTAGTTCCTCCGACCAAGGGTGACATCTCGCACGTGGCTTATCACAGTCTCCTTAGCGAGGTTAATGGAGCAGTCCAGAATCACATATTTATTGCTCCAACGATCTGACTTCTCCAGTTGCTTCAAGTAATTGATGACATCTTTGGCGGTGTGAATTTGTTTTATATTGGCAATCCTGAAGTACGGATTCTTGCCGGGTATCATGCTTTGGAAGAGTTCCTGGAGTCGAAGCATACCTAAAAAAAATATTCTTTATCACATATAAAATACTGGTTCAAAGCTTGAAGTCCTTACAATATGAAACCACAGTAAACATTATACACTATGGAAACTACCTACAAACTCTCAGAACGGCACATTCACACAAACATGCGCATCTATGAGACCTCTAAGGGCTCTTTCAATTTAGACGTTTCGTGTCGGACCGCTGCAGTGCCGAAGCGGTGCGTTTGTCGTACGGCGCACAGACGGTCGTTTGTTTTCATACAAAACGCACGGTGCGGCAACAGTGCGACATCGGTACCGCGAACGCTCAACAACAGGACGGCAACGTTCGCAAGCGTCACTTGCTTGAATAGAGAGGAGGATTACACGTGAGAGCTAAATAAAATTTCATCGAATTTTGATTTTTTTCTTAAGTAATTATAAAACTTGCTTGGATTTTGTTTTTACGTAGGGTAAAGATTATGGAAATCACCAGAATTACATGTTAACGAAAACATCGGTGAGGTTTTTTTACGAGGGCGTCGTTTCTGTTTCATGTTTTTCAACAAGAGCACTAACAGTAATGTTTCTTCGTCAGAGTCCATGCCTCAACTGTTGTCAACCATCACTAGCGTACAAACGCACGGCAGTGAGCAGTGACCGGTCAATTTTTCGACCTTTTTCAAAATATATCACAAAGTATAAAATTTATCGAAATTTTAAAAACTTTATTGAAATTAACAAACCAATACCTTTCATTTGATACCCACCTCGGTGGGGTAGTCACCCTTTTAGAAATTTTTCCCGCCCTTTTTTGACCATATTTCAAAATATTTTAAAAAGTATAAAATCTACCAAAATTTCAAAAACTATTTTGGAATCTACAAACCAATACCTTTCATTTGATACTAATGTCGACTCTGTAGGTCCCATTTCAAATTTATATTTCAAAATTTGTACAGAAAATCTTCATTATTATTTTTTATTTATTTTTCTATAAATCTGTACGGGCGCACAAAATGTATTATTATTTCAAATTTCAAGTCAATAGCTGCAGTAGTTTCTGAGATAATAAGGATTCAAAACACAAAACAGACCCAAAGTGATCCCATAAGGGTTTTGCAACCGATGTCAAAACCCTAAAAATGAATTGAATAGTTAATAGAATTATAATGTTTAGAGCATAGGCTTTTAAATAACACCAATCATTTGAATACTTTCAGTTCTTTTTAGAGTTTCGACAACGGTTTCAAAACCCTTATGGTCTTGCTTTTTTCTGTCGTACATAGATTAGGTAGGTTTTATCAGTGAAAAAAGTACTAGGTAGGTTTTAAAAATCATGGTATCAATATGAAGCTAAAGTTTAATATTTTTTTTTAAATTAATATGTTTTATGCAAACCATTCCAGCAATCTTTGAAAAAAAGAAATACCTTTGTAGTTTTTGAAGTTTCGATTCTCCTGCTCACTAGTTTATATTGCAACCCTTATTCTTCCGGTGTATATATTGATAAAGTAAAAAAAAAGGTGAACGTTACGTTAAACTGTTATACTTTTTAGCGTTTCAAGATCGGTTCCGAACCCATTAAGGTCTGGCTTTGTGTTCTTTTTTTATATCTCCTAACCATAATTACTACTGTAATTTTTATATTCTGTTAAGTTACCTAATGTAATTTTCTTTGTTAGTACATGACAAATTTTACTTTTATAAAATAATACTTTATTGTTGAAGTAATGAGTGCTTGCTAATAGTTGATGCATAGCTTGCTCAGGATTTGTACCCCCCTATCTATACTAATATTATAAAGGGGAAAGATTTGATTGTTTGTATGTTTGTTTGTTTGTTTGTTTGTTTGTTTGAATTGAATAGGCTCCGAAACTACTGAACCGAGTTAAAAAATTCTTTCACCATTAGAATCCTTCATTTTCCGTGATGAACATAGGCTATATAATATTTTCAAAAAAGTTAGGGATCCGCATGAAAAATTCAATAATTGAACCGTGGGCTGTATATTCAACCTTTCTTTTTCTATTATGGCGCGTCAGAATAGAAAAAGAGGTTGTATAGCGCACGGTGCTTGCTTTTTCTCTACGGCCAGTGTCAGTTTTGGAATGTCGAGTCAATGTCAAAAACCCCAATACTGTTAAAAAAAGTAAAGATCCGTATGAAAACTGTAAAACCCATCGTTTTAGTGTGTATAATTTCTGAAATTTTTGTTTAATACCCGTGCGAAGCCGGGGCGGGCCGCTAGTCTATACTAATATTATAAAGAGGAAAGATTTGATTGTTTGTTTGAATTGAATAGGCTCCGAAACTACTGGACCAATTTGAAAAATTCTTTCACCTTATGAATCCTAAATTTTCCGCGATGAACATAGGCTATAAATATCAAAAAAGTTAGAGATCCGTATGAAAAATTCAATAATTGAACCGTGCGCTGTATATTCAAACTCTTTTTCTATTATGGCGCGTCCTAATAGAAAAAGAGGTTGAATGCTTTTTCTCTACGGCCAGTGTCAGTTATGGAGTGTCGAGTCAATGTCAAAAACCCCAATGCTGTTAAAAAATGTAAGGGATCCGTATGAAAACTGTGAAATCCATCGTGTTAGTGTGTATAATCTGAAATTTTTGTTTAATACCCGTGCGAAGCCGGGGCGGACCGCTAGTTTATAAACTGAGTAACAGCAGAGTAGGATCGCCGCTCGCAGTGGCGAGCATAATTTGTAACTTGAATTGTATCAATGCCGAGCGCTATCGAGTTCACACACTAGCCTGCATTGAAAATAACAATACAATTCGCTCGCCTGTAGGTACAGATCGAAAAAAAAATAATGAAAAATTTCCAATAGAAATTCTGATCTCTATTATTAAAGAGATCTACACGGTTAAGAAAATTTCAAAAACTTTTTTAAATTTCGGATAAAACCTGTAATCTTCCTTTGAAAAAGAAATATTTAGAAAAAGTTATTATTGAGTGATCCATCTGAAATGTAATAGGAGTTTGTAGATTATCTACATTTAACAGGACATTTATAATAATTGTTTAAAATTCATACATGACGAAATTGTCGTAGATGTATATGTATTACACGTGATATACAATAATCAACACCAGCACATTCATAATAATTATGTTTTTGATCTGTTCCATTCACATGTCTTAACCTGAATGACATCCTCAATTAATTTCAATAAGCCATGATCACCTTCAATATTTTTTTTTTGTCAACAATTACATTTATTAAAGTTGCGCACTGATTATACCACTTTCTAAAACATGAGATATACTTAACAGCCCTAGTTTAAACTAGAATTTTATATCCGATAAGCTGCTCGATAATGATATCATTGATTGATTGATACACTTTTCGAACAATAAAAGAATTTATGTACTTTGCGCGCCAAGCGTAATAACTGAACATCGTGATATCATAATTGTATCTCCTCACTATTATGCTTTTTGGTGACAGCGATGTAGTTTTGAGTGCATTATTTTTATCTTTTATAAATATATACATAAACTTAGGTTAATAGAAGGCAGGAATCTATCTGCGCGGTTATCCATTGATTAGTAAGTTATTTAACATTTTATAATAAATCTTATTATTTTATGTCATACGTTACATTTTAACTTGGATAATTATACGTATAAACTGTTAATTCAAAACAGAACAGAAAATATTATTGTAATTTTTGTAACTTAGCTTATTTTATTGGTTGATAAAGTTTTAATTTATTTTAATAAATGGATAAAATTTAACAAATATAGATATAAATATTTGTTAACAAATATGTATATCTATTTGTTAAATTACTCTCGGAGAATTGTGTATGTGTATTGTTACAAAAAAACAAATATTGTAAGTTGTTTTTATACTAAGGTTATTTTATTAATTCCTAAACAAAATCATTACCTACTCGTACCTAAGAAAATACTCGTAGAAGACTCATACGAATAAAGACGAAAATTTTAGAAAACTGTCAGCATTTATCAAAAATCTGTGTCCAGGAAATATCACAGGGATAACGTCAATAGAAGATGAAATACGCCATTCATCATATTCTAGTTTCATTACGCTTCTGCCGATTCTGGGCTTTGTTATAATTTAAGTGTAATATCCGCGAAAAGATTGAAGCGGTGACGAGCGAACCGACGAGTACCTACGAGAAAGAAGAGGGTCGACGTGGAGGTAATGAAGGCGTTATCGTATAGGATTTGTCGGCTCGCGCGTGTCTCTAAAGACTTGACGATGGGCCGCCCGCCCTCATTGCAATTTCATACCACGTCACATCTCCATTTTTTATTTTTCAAATGTCGCAATTTTTTCGCTCTTATCCGTTTTTCTCAGGTGGAACGTTCGAATTAATGTAATGCGATATGTCGTTAGAGCAATAAAGAATTACGGCTTTCTGTGAATCGACCCGAAGGAGACTAAATTAACAAGTACAGTAATTCTCTGGTTTTAGTTTAATTACGCTTTGGAATCTAATAGCGAGAAGATCATATTGTTTGACATTAGACCGTATTGAATTATTCTACAGAAGTCATAACGGCCAGTCGAATTCAAGCTATTTTCAGGTTATTGCCGGAATGTCTTTTTGCTGCATTGTCCGAGTCAAAGTTCAGAAGTTCTTCTTTATTCTTACAACTGTTGATATTCAAAGTTAAGTAACGACTGAAACTTATTTTAAGTGAAGTTGAAATAGAACTTAAACTTTAAAAGTACTCATTTTAAGTAGCCTCATAAGCCTCTTTTTTGCTGAACCTTTCTTGTTATCTTTTAAAGCAAACTAAGTTTGTGAATCGAATACACCTAGAATGTAGATGGAAATATTGATAAAACTAGCCATAATCTCTAATGCCATCTCAAACCAAATGCAATTGGTGCATCAAAATCCTCACATTTTGAAGCTGCAATTTGATCGCAGCGGGGTTCAAGTATTCAATATAAAGAGGTCTGAGTGCCTTTACGCCATCCGGCCGGATGAAAAGTCAGTCGTTACGCAGACCAGCAGACTGTAACCACGATCCTCAAACTTTAACTTCTAACGTTGGATGAAACTGCAGACAATGAGCTTGGCAGCATCCGTCTCCTAGTTGGATATAGTTATAATTTTATTTAGTATTAAAACATTGAGTACATTCCTAAATATTGTCACACCAGCATAATATGTGATATATATATAATTTTATTGTTTATGGTGTGCGACTGAATACCGGAAAATACCGGTCTCGAGTTCGGGCAACAGGAGTTACCGGTGCGTGTTAAAAGTGTGTGAAGGGGAGTATGTTATGTAGTACAAACTAGATCATTTTTGATGTTTTAAAATTATCTGTATCCCAGGACATTGATAAAAGCAATTAATAAATAATCAATCAATTAGTACATAAATATACATTTACATTTAAAGATTATAATCGAAATATACACTTGCGAGCTATAAACTGGAATCACTTCATCGCTGGTTTTTGCAGACCATATTTTACATTTTCCATGCAATAAACTATTTTAAATAAATTATTTTAAAGATAATTTTATTAGCTTTCAAACTCTTTCGATATCGTAGCGAAAAAAACGTTCATCATATAAAGACATAAATTTTTGGAACGAAACATCAACTTTTTCAAACTCTTTAATCCCTATAAAAACTGGGAATTTATGTAATTTTGTCATCAGTCCAATATGTAATTTTGTATTCTATTTATATTATGTAATTTTGTCGTCACTCAAAATACTGGAATTACAAGAAAATGGAAACCACACCAATAGAAGCCGCTCAAATCGTCACCCTAATCCAGCAAGGGTTCTCTCAGCGTACTATCGCTCGACAGCTTCATCTGAGCCAGTCCTGTGTCTCTTAAGTATACAAGAGGTTTAGAGAGACTGGAAACTTAGTCCGAAGACCAGGATCTGGACGACAGCGATGCACTTCGGCGAGAGATGACCGATTTACTGTCAGCACTTCTCTCCGAAATCGACATCTAAGCTGGCTAAGTTGACGTCCAGCGGGAGCTCGGAGAAGTTCGAGGGAGAACTGTCAGCGAGTGGACAGTGAGGCGAAGACTCAAAGAAGCTAACTTGACCCCAAAAAGGCCAGCAACGGGACCCAAATTGTCTACAGCCCACCGACAAGCCCGACTTCAGTTTGCTCGTGATCACTTAGATTGGGATGTACAGCAATGGAGCCGAGTTTTGTTCGCGGACGAGACTAGGATGTGCCTGCATGGCAACGACCGTCGACGGAGAGTCTACAGGAGACCGGGAGAGCGATACGCACAATGCTGTATAGCGGATATATATTTATATTGATTATTTTTTTTTCTATATTTCTTTTCAAATGGTATACACCAATCTGCAGTTTATTCCATGGAAACTGTAAAATATGGTCTGCAGAAACCAGCGATGAAGTGATTCCAGTTTATAGCTCGCAAGTGTAGATAATGCTTTGATATCTACTACCTGAATGTACCAAAATAAGGTGTCCCTTATTCCGGTAGATCATGGACTCCCAGTATTCCTTAAATTTTATTAGTTTAAACTTATAGATTTTAATATTATGCTACATACAAGTAATATATAATTAAATGTTGTTGATTAAATTGCAGTTCTTTGAATTTTGCTATCAGCTTACAACACAAAGCGCTGAAAAAAATGTACTTATTTTTGGAAAGGTGAATTATCCACAAGCAAGACTGCAGGGGATGTAGGGCTAGCCGGAATTCCGGAGCTGTAGGGAGTTGGACGTGATTTCTATCTCGGAACATGATTACTACTGTTCTTATATTGTAAGAGATAAATGAAGCTCCTAGCACTGGCCCAGAAGTCAATTACTTTAGTTCGTGATGGAGAAACTTTTAAGAAAAGAATGTCACTGCCAATTCAGGAATAGTGAAGCCCACAACCAACTCCGCAAGAGCACATACCTAAAATGACACTCTAAATACCTGTTTTAGTATAGAAATGTTACTCAGCCTGTCAGGTCCAGAGCAGACTGGAAAATGACAAAATTGGAGAGTATCTATCTAGTGGAGAAATAGCCGGTCAACAATTTTGTCAATATTGCCCTTGATGGTAAATTTACCAGGTTCGTCCAATTTCTGGTACCTTGGTACATAGCCAAAAGAACCGATTGATAGACCAGGAGGTCAGGAATAGGAATAAGTAATACAGGTTAAGCGCAGGGTGGATGAAATGGCGAGATGTGTGATCGGCGAATGCCCCAAGTTAAAGGAGAAGATATACAAGAGCGTAATTAGACATGTCTTACTGTATCTTATTGATGGGCAACGAAAGGGAAGGATGAATGAACTGTGCACGCAGTGGAAATGCGAATGTTGCGATGGATGTGTTGAGTGACAACGATGGGCATGATAAGGAACGAGTACATCAGAGGAAGTTGAAGTGAGGGCATTTATACGTAGGGAAGAATGTCATGTTACCAAAAGAGTTTGGATGTGGAATGAAAGACTGAAGAAAAGATGGATAGATTGTGTGAAAGTGGACATGCGTAAGATAGGTGTAAAAAGATGAGGGCTGATAGTGTAGAGTGGAAGGGAAATACATGTTGTGCCGACCCCACCTAGCGCGTGCTATGGAACGGAAAAAAAATGTCAGCTTGTCTGAATTGCACTCGTATCATAATTGCCATAATCACAAATTATTTGGTACGCATTCAAAACGTTTTGTAGTTGAACACATCATACTGTGATGCCGTATAGCAGAGTTCAAATATTCACAGATAATTTTATGTAGGTAAATAATAAATCACATCTATAATACTTGCCGTGTGGTGACGGCATATTGCCGTGTGGTGACGGCATAATATAGAATTTCACCACCCCAACTCATCCCGTGGGTGTCGTAAGAGGCGACTAAGGGAAACACACCGGGGGGCGGGCAGCAGCGCCCTCTGCAGAACTACTCCACTAAACTGCGATCCCCAACCCGCATGCCCAGCGTGGGGATTATGGGCAATTACCCCCAATGATTAGAACCGCCACAAAATGGCCCCCAGTTCCCGGCCGCCTCGCTATTCCTGGCCATGGTAGCGGCCACGGTAACGGCGGGGCAGGGGGTGCTAGGAATCTCCGGGCTACATTAGGCTACCACACCCCATACACACTGACCCTGGCAACGTTTAACGGACGCACTCTGAGGCTTGATCACCATCTAGCGCAGTTGGAAGTGGAGCTAGAGAACATTAAATGGCATGTTCTAGGGTTATGTGAAGTCCGTAGAGAGGGGGAGGACACTGTAACCTTAGACTCGGGCCATCTTCTCTACTTTCGCGAGGGTGATAAAACATCCCAGGGTGGCGTAGGTTTCCTCGTCAATAAGGCCCTCTCTAACAACGTCGAAGAAATCTCCAGTGTGTCGACCAGGGTAGCGTACCTGATCCTTCGGCTGTCTAAGCGCTACAGCTTGAAGGTCATTCAGGTCTACGCACCGACCTCGGCACACTCGGATGATGAAGTGGAGGATATGTACGAAGACATATCCAAAGCCTTACATCACACCACCAAGGCTCACTTCAACGTTGTTATGGGGGACTTTAACGGCAAGGTGGGAACCCAGACTGGCAACGAATCCCGAATAGGCCCGCATGGTTTTGGTGTTCGAAATCACAGGGGACAAATGCTCGTCAACTTCCTCGAGAAAGAGGGGCTGTTCTTAATGAACTCTTTCTTTAAGAAACAGCCCCAAAGGAAGTGGACATGGCGGAGTCCCGATTCTGTGACAAAAAATGATATCGACTTCATCATGACGGATAGCAAGCATATATTCAGAGATGTCTCAGTGATCAACAGGTTCAATACCGGATCTGATCACCGACTCCTTCGAGGCTCTCTGAATATAAATTTGAAGCTTGAAAGAAACCGTCTGATGAAGTCCACGCTCCGACCGAACCCAATCCAAATCATGGCGGGCACCGAGAAGTTTCAGCAGCTTCTCGGGGATAGATTCGCTGCCTTGGAACCCACTGATGACGCTGACGAGACCCTACACAATCTGGTAGAAACGCTGAGGGACGAGGGCATCAAGTTTTGCAAAAAGCAGCGTACTGGTAAGAAGTCCAAACTCTCGGATGAGACTCTTGGGCTGATGACAAAAAGACGGGAAACCACCCAAGCGACTTCGTCAGAGAGGTCAGACCTGAACAAGCGAATTGCGAAGATGGTACGACGCGACCTTCGGAGCTCTAATACACGCCTCATTGAAGAGGCGATAGAGCGAAACCGAGGGTCCAAAGTATTCACTCAGCAGCTTGGAAGGAGCCACCTGACGAAGCTTTCAACGCACGACGGAAGGACCGTATTGTCGAAGCCGGAGATATCGGCCGAGATAGAGGACTTTTATGGCCGTTTATACGCTGCACATGCTCCCCGTTCCCAACGAGACGACCACGATTCTAGAGCCACCTTGATACGCCACTATACCGACGAACTGCCAGACATCAGTCAAGACGAGATCGTGTTAGCTCTGAGGCAGCTTAAAAATGGAAAAGCCCCCGGTGAGGACGGAATAACATCAGAGCTTTTGAAAGCTGGAGGATACCCTGTTATACAGGAGTTACAGAGCCTCTTCAACGCCGTCCTTCACAGTGGGAGAACTCCAAAGGCGTGGAGTGGGAGTTTGGTGGTGCTCTTTTTTAAGAAGGGAGATAAAACCCTTCTTAAAAATTATAGACCCATCTCGCTCCTAAGTCACGTCTATAAGCTTTTCTCACGAGTTATATCGAACCGTCTCGCCAGGAGACTCGACGAGTTTCAGCCACCGGAGCAGGCTGGGTTTCGCGGAGGATATGGTACCATAGACCACATTCACACAGTGAGACAGATTATACAGAAGTCCGAAGAGTATAATCAGCCCCTGTATCTGGCTTTTGTGGACTATGAGAAGGCCTTTGACTCCGTTGAAACCTGGGCTGTTCTACAATCCTCACAGCGATGCCAAGTAGACTATCGTTATATCGAGGTGCTGAGATGTCTCTACGAAGCCGCTACGATGAGTGTCCGAGTACAGGACCAGCAGACTAAACCGATCCAACTGCGCAGAGGAGTGAGGCAGGGGGATGTCATATCCCCGAAACTGTTCACGAGCGCGTTGGAAGATATGTTTAAGACGCTGGACTGGAAAGACAAGGGCATCAACATAAACGGCGACTACATCTCACACCTGCGATTCGCTGATGACATAGTCTTAATGGCGGAGTCGCTAGAGGAGCTGAACCGGATGCTGGACAGTCTAGCTTCAGCCTCCCGATGTATCGGTCTTGGCATGAATTTGGATAAAACCAAAGTCATGATCAATGCCCACATTGATCCAAGACCGGTGATCGTACATGGCCACCTTCTCGAAATTGTTTCTGAGTACACTTACCTCGGGCAGATTTTGCAGTTTGGTAAAAACAATTTCGAGAAGGAAGCCAAGAGGAGGATCCAGCTAGGCTGGGCAGCTTTCGGAAAATTACGTCGAGTCTTCTCGTCATCCATACCGCAATGTTTGAAAACGAAAGTTTTTAATCAGTGCGTCCTACCAGTCATGACCTACGGAGCTGAGACGTGGACACTCACGATAGGGTTGGTCCACCAGTTCAAAGTCGCTCAGCGCGCTATGGAAAGAGCTATGCTCGGAGTTTCTCTGAAGGATAGGATTCGTAACCAATTCATCCGACAGAGAACTAAAGTCATCGACATAGCTCAGAGAATTAGCCAACTGAAGTGGCAGTGGGCCGGCCATATTTCGCGAAGAACCGATAACCGCTGGGGTAAACGTGTTCTTGAGTGGAGACCGCGACTCGGTAAACGTAGTGTAGGACGCCCTCCGGCCAGGTGGGATGACGATCTGCGAAAGACTGCTGGCAGATGCTGGATGCGACAAGCCGAAGACAGGGCGCTATGGCGCTCATTAGGGGAGGCCTATGTCCAACAGTGGACTAACATAGGCTGATGATGATGATGATAATACCTGACAAAGTATATCACTTGTAATAGAATTCCAATTTTTTATGTCTATTTGTCCTTTTTGTTTGTTTTGGATAATATCCGAAATGGTTGGGCCTATTTTGACAGGCCTTTTTAACAGCTACTTTTATTACTTTAAGCTGATGAGGGTTCATTGGAAAAAAGAATGAAGACCGTAAAACCGCGCGAGTCGTATGTTGCTATGAATCGAAAATGCAATCAGAAATACCTATCAGAACATCGATCATTGGTCTTTGACGGATCATAACGATTAAATTTAATCAGGGTAATAAACATTAAGCTAATGTCGAGCTCATTTTCGTTTGCATTTTATTAATATAATTATGGAAACGATTTCGTTTTGTTTAATGAGTCCGTGATCTAAAATCAATTTAATCAATATTACAATGAATGTTTTTGTTCTCCTTATCGTCGTTGCAAATTCAAAATCTCTCATGTGACATTTTTGGTGAAAATCACTTTTACGTTTTTTTGGTTGGCTTCTTAAATAAGCCACCGTCTGCAAATACTCTTATGTGAATATCTTATTGTTTGAGTGAGATATGCTTTAAAGTTAATTAATCCCAAGTGTCACCTTACATTTTATTGTCCATCAAAATCTCTCATGTGCGCTGTATACACATAAGAGGTCTTTGTTTTTAAATAATTGTAAAGCAAAAACTCTTATGTGGAGAGCGTACCTGACAAGTTTGATCTAGTTTCGCGCGTAATTTCTTTATGAAAGAGCGCGATGTATTGTACCCTGCGCGCATTCGAGTGAGACAGAAACAAAACAATGTGTCAGTACACTTCTGCTTGCGGCGCGTAAACAAGTTACCCGTTGTAAAAACTTTGAATGAGTGTTTTTCTTAGTTATCCTTTAGTGTGCTATGACCTACAATAATTAATATGAACCGAAAAAGTAGCCGGGGATACCGGCTGTTGAATTTAGTGCTAAAACCTGAGTGTACTGCCAAAACTGAGATTTTTGTTCCGGAAAATTCGCTTTACCCGCAACCTGCTGTTTCAGTGGTAAAACCTGGATCTACTGTCAATACATACGACGATGAAATTTCAAGGAATTCACCTATCTCGCAACCTGATGTTTTTATACCTGGACCTGTATCTGCCACTGAAAATGTCAATTTAACGTCGACGAATTCACATTCTTCAGAGCTAAACCATTCCCTAATTACGCCAGAAGATCTAGGGTTTGAGATTGTGACAGATAAATTGGTATTATTGTCACCCTCACTTTTAACACCACCACGCGCAATAGCCGTAGAACCAGACAGTAGCGATAATGTTGAAATACCCTCGGAGATATCTACATCAGCTATGATACATACCACCTTGTCCAACCCTTTCGAACAGTTGTCACCATTGCCTCAGTTTCCACTACCTGCATCGGCTACTTTACCAGAAACTACTGAAAGAACTTCTCAAGCGGTATCCACAGAAGCTAGCTTGCGTGCATCTCTGGATGATCCCTATCAGGTAAAGGATAGAGTAGTATATGAATACCTAGATGAGTCAACAAAATCACCACCGTACAGGCCATCGCTGCTAGATCTAGATGCGATTCAGCCATACTGTAGCGATGATAGCGTAGAAGACCCAAACTGGGCTCTTCCTAGACAGATGTCCTTATCTGAAAGTGAGGAGGATGTACCATTATTATCATTGAGGACAAACACAAGGTTTCTGGAAGACATTCCATTTCCCCCGAACGACGAAAACGAGCATCAGGTCAGACCGCGTAAGTCTGATAAGAAAAAAGAAAACAATCGACTGATAAATAAAAACGCTAGAGTATTAGGAGAAGCGTATTTAGGCTATAAAAAAGTAAATAACCGGTATAAACAGTGTGTTGAGAAGCCTGAAAGAATGAAGAAAGCTCGCTGTTCTCACACTAAGTTGGTTTCGAGATCTAAGCACTCGTTCATGTGCAATACAATTACTGAAGAAGAACGAAGAATTATTCATTCCTACTTCTGGAATCTTAAGACCTGGGCTGAAAAAAAAGCATTTGTGAAGGCTGCAGCAGTTCGCAGGGAAATAAGACGTCGACGTCGGCAGGAGTCGATTTCATCTGCAAAAAAAAAGCGGTCACGATATTTATTTTAACAGAAGCGATGAAACATCTACTAAGGTGAGAGTATGTAGATTATTTTTTCTGAATACACTAGCTATTGGCGAGGATAGTTTTAGGCGCTGGACTAATGAATCAGCCATGGTTAGTGATGTCTGTAGCGACTTACCTACTCGTGATCCAAGTACAGAAAACCCATTGGGCACATCAAACTCTGGTTCAGTCACTCGTAATCGAGCCCCTTTATCGCAGTATACCACTCCTCTAACGAAGACAGTAAAGACGTGGATTGACTTGGTCCCAAAAGTACCTAGTCATTATTGCCGAGCAAGTTCCAATAAGCTGTATGTTGAGTCAACATTTAGATCTCAAAAACACATGCATGAGGTATACGTCGACTGGTGTAAAGAAAGTAATGTGAAAGCTGCAAGCAGACCAACTTTTCTAAAAATTTTAGACCGAGAAAACATAGCTATTCATCATCCACGTAAAGACCAGTGTGACACGTGCTGCAGCTTTAAAGCGAATAATATTTCCCAATTGGAGTATGATGACCACATTCTCAAAAAAAATGAAGCTCGTCAAGCAAAAAAGGATGCTATTGCTATGGCCAGTGATAAAGTAGTAGTAATAACTGTGGATGTACAGAGTGTTTTGCTTGCACCAAAGCTGTTGGCCAGCGCTTTATATTACAAGCTTAAACTACAGTGTCATAATTTCACAGTTTATGACTGTAGAACAAAGAAAGTAACTCTCTACTTTTGGCACGAAGCTGATGGCGGGGTCTCGGCTAACGAGTTTACTTCTTGTTTGGTCGATTACGTATCTAATTTGCCACCAGAAACAGAAAGAGTCATAATTATATCTGATGGGTGTGGCCACCAAAATCGAAACAGGATTTTATCAAGCGCTTTGAGTGATCTGTCCCAGAGAACCAACATAATCATAGAGCAGTTGTATTTGGAAAAGGGTCACACTATGATGGAAGTTGACAGCGTGCATTCAACTATCGAACAGTACATCAAGCCTCCTATTTACGCACCTAGCGACTACATAACACGAATGCAGCAGGCTCGCCCGAGAAACCCTTACGATGTCAAATCCATTCATTACGATTTCTTCTTGAATTACGAAAATATGAAATCAAACTTTAAGTCGATAAGACCGGGAAAAAAGAAAGGAGATGCGATTGTTGTAGATATTAGAGGCCTGAAATATTGTTCAGATGGAAGTGTGCTTTACAAATTACGACACAACAACGAATGGACCATCCTTCCGCAGCGAAGGGCTACTACTAATAACTCGCTGCCACAACGTTTGTATCTGGAAAAACTAAAAATCACTGAAAGCAAATACAAGCATTTACAAGAGCTTAAAGCTGTGATCGACAAGGACTATCATCCGTTTTACGATGCAATTTCATTTGAACCTGGAACCTAAACCTACATTGTTAGCATTTTATGTTACTGATTAGGTACCAAACCTTGCCGTGCCTACCTTCTTAAAATTGTAATACATATCTTTTCACAATTACTTTTATAATAAAACTCTAACGTGTCTATCTTACCATTTTGTTTAATTTATACTTACTACCTGTTACAAAAACTCTCATGTGGGAAAAATACTTGCAATCAAAATGACTTATGTGTAATTATTTCCAAAAAAGGGCTTTTTATTAGAAAACTATTAAGTACAGCTAAGTTTTTTTTGTATCATTAAGTTTTACTAATTTTTTAGGTTCATTTCACATACGGAAATATTTAGATTTTACTGTAAAAAAAAAGGTGGGTAGTTTTTATCGTTTTTCTCGGTTAGTTACATTTTGCACATAAGAGATGTTAAATTTGCAACGACGTTATAGTATTTTTTACAAACCAAGGTCGTTGCAAAAGTAAAAACAATAAAATTCATAAACAATGTTTTCCAGGAAGGTAGTGGGTAAAAAGATGGATTTTATACATTATTATTATTATTACATTAATAACTCCCTGAATGAAATAAAACACGATAGGAATAATCCACAGAATCCACATAGTTGTGGCATCCGTTATTTTATTATCCAAAATTGTTTATTCTAATAACGTTCAAGTCGTAAGATTAATTCCAATGTATGATGAGAGTTCAGTGTTAAATTTTATGCTTATTTTAATGTGTATGTGGTCAACCGTAATGGATTGTAAAATGTAACAAAGAGACAGCAATTTACAAACCATGTTCACAACCTTAACTGTCGTACAAAGTTCCTAAATTACATTTAAGTGGTTTCTCCCTATTCGTAACTTGGGGGTTGATTGTCTTTGGATAATTTTATAGTCACGACGTGGACAATTAAATTTAACAGATCCGTAGTCTGCATAAGTAAGGTACAGTCGTTAATTGGCACCGCTCTAAACTATGGAATTTACAAAATATGAGCAACTCGTGCCACCTCTAGTGCTGAATAGAGTGCCAAAGTTACTTTAACGTTAGACCCTAAATTGTTGCAGACAACGTGATTACAAAGGCTTTTATACCCGATTCGAAATGCTAGCTTGTTTTATTCAGCCTCTGAAAATCCTTCCTATTCTGTACCGACATTACGCTAGGATCAGGACTCCATTGTTGTCAGTATCGAGTTAGGCGATTAGAGTGCTTCAATAACCGAAACACTCAACACCTACTGTTACTGCGGGTTCTTAAAAACATCATTACTTTTTTGTTTTCTAAAGCCAATTTAGCGGCAATTTTAGTTAGAATGAATGAAACTTGCCTAATATGAAGTTACTGCAAGAACATACTATAATTATCTATCTGATAACCTACTGTTAATTTATAATGTCGAGTCGAGCGATGTGCTCGAAGTAATGATCGTAATTCTGTGTTGTGAAGATATATGATATATAATTTCTTAATAAACATTCATAAGGTTAGTACGATTACTATTGTATTAATTTTAATCTTAGAATACACAATCATGCGTGAAGAAAACGTTTAAGAAGAAGCAAGGGTACCTAAGTTACGATAGGGTGTTTACCCTATCGTAGCTTACGTAGGTATCAACAATTCCCGTTACAAAAAGCTTTTACAAGAACTCGTTTGGTGCATCTTGTTTAAAGAAAAATCTATATTTTTATGACATTTTATGCTTTTGAGAAATTGAGAAAATACTTACTTCGGACATAAAATTGTAATCACAGTTTAATTTTATAGCTACGTTTTTATTTTCATTTATCAGTTGTCCCATCAATTAGGCCTAACAAAACCACAAGTTATTTATTAACAAACAAGGAAAATTGTGAGCAAAACTTTTGAAATCTCAAATTAGCTTATTCCAACTCCATAAAAATACTGAGCATTTTCCGCGAAATAAGAACAGCTACGGAGTAGCTCCTATTACTTGGGGAGAAAAGATTTAAAGAGCACACGATAAATAGGCGAGGAGCCGCAGGGACGTTATTGCCTTCTGACGGAGCATTGTTGTACCGAGAGCCTGCTTTGCATTCCACCACTGATCACTGAATAGGTAAGTATACCTTTAAAATAACAAATGAAAACGTGGCCTAATATTGCGTTTCGGTATAGTTTTATTTATTTTTAGAGAAAAGTAAATCTTGGGAAATAGTTAGGTACCAACATCTTTAACATTTGACCCCATAAAATTTTAAATGTAAATTTTTAAGTCATTCTACTCATTTATAAACTTTTTGACATAATGAAAATCTACGAAGTTATTTTATCGTTACCGGTTATCGAATATACAATAAAAAATAATATACTTTGGATATTTTTTATCAATTGTCTATTATTTAATAGAGATGCCAATCTCCAAAAATATCGAGAATTACGAGAGTTTTGAAAATTATCGTGCGAAAAATTATCTGACTAAGATTATTCAAAATATTTTTTTTGTGAAAAAATATTGAAAATGCGATAAAAGATTATATACATAGTTTATTACAGCGACTCAGTCAGTTTTAATTTTTATACCGAAAAACGCGTGTAGTTTTGTGGGTGAAAAGCAAAATAAAATAAAAATGTATTAACATTACATTCGAAATAAAATATAAAAATAAATAATTTAAACGCCTGAGTATGTTTGTAAAATTAAACAAAATGTAGAACAAAACAAAGCGAAATTAATAACAACTTTTTGACTAACGAAAGTAATTACCACGGAAAATTGGTAATGATTTGGTTGTTTCTGAACTGTTAGAAAGTTAATAACTCATTATAATAAATAATATAAATTATAATTCTAAGAAATCCCTAACAGTGCAGCATAATGCATCGATATGCTGCACACTTCGGGCTGCTAGTAATCGTAACAATTCTTACTCTTTATCTTTTTACATTTAAGTATGTACCTAGTAGTTTTCGATACAATATTTTATTTATATTATGCACCAGAGGATTGTAACATTCGAAACAAATCCTCAAGGGCTTAACGATTGTTAGTGCTTAAAAATTAGAATAAAATTTTTAGGAATAAATAAATTAAAAATACGTAGAATGACTATAGCTTAAATAAAATAGGTAGGTTTTATCCTTCAAATGAAGGTTGTTCTCACATTTTGAAGTAAGATGGCATGTGACATAGTTTTTGAAAAATACCTAAACAAAACAACTCCTATTGGTACTACCATCTACTAAGAAAGGAATTTGATGCGAGAGCAAGATTTGAATTCAAGCCTTGTGAATGGCGATAAATTAAAAAGTGCAGACGATTGATGTTCAGCAAGTACGATCAACACGGATAACGACGAGGTCTGTAACCGATGATCAGGCAAGTGCAAATCGATGGAATGTAAAACGTTAAAAAGATTTGATCAGCAAAATCTTTTTTCAAATGTGAAATGTGAACGGACGCGTTTCTTGTAAAAAAATATTAATCAAATTGCAACACGTTTCCATAATTTTTTAAATCTCTAGCTGAGTAGTGAAGCGGTTTACAGGTTTACAGTTTGCAGGCAATTAAGTTTAAGGATCCAGCGACGGATGAATTTCCCATATCAATGTGTTACCAAAATTATTTGTAATATGAGCATTATTTTCACAATGTTCTGCATTAATTAGAAAAGTATCAATAAAGGTTCCTGCCACAAGCTTTTTTGAAAACACTTATCTATCTATACAACTTATACGAAAACGTGTTTTCTTTGAAATAATCCGATTTGGTTTAATTTCATTTCAGTAAAGTACTCGTATTTTGAAAAAAATATGTGGCAGGAACCTAGATAAATATAATTTTAATACAAATAATAGCCGATCATGGTAAGAATTTGCTCAAATTACAAATCATTTTGGTATTACGTTTGTATATATCTATTTAAGAAATTTATCCGTGTCGCCTGAGTTTTTTCTTCCATGGTTCAAAGCATTTCCTTGGTTAACTAAAGAAATGCTTTGAACGCTAAAATGACTTTTCACCATGCAAATCTTTTCATTTTATCAATATAAAACATTTCTCGCTTGTGAAGATTAAAACTAAATATTGTGTAGCACTCGAGAGCAAATGTTTTCAAGTTTCGTGCTTCTTAAATCCATCACTAACAGAACTCAGTTGTATAACTCGCTATGCTCGTGACAATTTAAATTCATACGGACTTCAGACTATAGTAGTCACGAGCGTAGCAAGTGGCTCTTCAATTGTGTCCGGAGCTAGCGTCAGTATTATCGCCGATAGCAATCAGCAGTGAAGAATCTTCATTGCTGATAGATTATTAGCACGTTCAAAAAAAAAAAAACGTTCATTCTCATCTGGAGTTTATCAAAAACTCGTTTTCCAGAAAACTAAAAATATTCTTCATCTTTTTTAATGCAAAAGAGCAACAGCAAGTAGCCTTATGTCCCAATATGACTTTTCGATAACTCCTACGATTTCATAATTCCCCTGAAAAAAAACTCTTTTTACACCATAGTTAACCTTTTTTGAGAGTTCTGAATCCCATTTTGTACTGAAAATTTTCATATGATTTTTTTTTCTTTACATCAGGCGCACGTATAGCTAGCGAATGAATAGCTGCGATATTTGCTGTAATAACGATTAAAAAGGAAAAACAAAGTGAGACCATTCGAAACAGAAAAATAACTATAGTAATAAAAATCATTATAAAAAACATTTACTTCTCTGTTTTTGAGCACGGAGTCACGGTATATAAGCGAGAGTAGCGATAAAAATATTGACGATAATACTTGTTAAAAAAACTTAACTTCTCGTTGCGAAATGTGCCGCGTTTTAGGATTAAAACTTTCCAAAATGCTTGCGAATAGCCAATTTTATGTGACGTAAACTTAAAGTTAAACTTTCTTTGCAAAATTTTCTTAAGACTAGAATCGAATAAAACGAAATTGGCTGAGAGGAAGTTGTCGAGGTATCTGAAGGAAAGAGCTTACTAAGATGGAGGCAAGGAGTCTATAATTTGTTTAACTTTTTAAAACCCCTGTAAATAGAACATAAATAGTAACAGATAAAAGCACTTTACAACGAACGATCAATTTATATTGCAAACAAAATTTCCGTAACGAGGCTACTGCCCAAACCGGCAACTGGTAATTAATTCTTAGTACGCAGAATGGATCAAAATGGACGGTAAAGCCGAATCAGATATTTTGCTAGCCATAAGCCCAAGTGCATTCGGGGCATTGGATGGTCTGGAAACTTCCAAAGGTATATGGAATAAATTGAAGTCGATGTATCAGTTAAGCGGACCTGCAAGGAAAGCCTCGTTATTGAAACAGCTTATTTTAACCCGCATGCAGAAAGAGGATGACCTGCACGTCGCAGATTTTTTGATGCGGTGAAAAAATTCTAAGAAATCGGTTTGATTGTCATTAATGAACTGCTGGCAATCCTGCTTCTTTATAGTTTACCGGATTCATATCCAATGTTTCGTACGGCGATGGAGTAACGTGATGATATGGCTATTAAAGAGGTGCTAAAAATAAAAGTCATTGAAGACTATGAAGGTCGAAATTCAAAAGTGGTTGACCAGAGAGCAATGCTTATCAAACAAAACAAAGGAAATGTCAAAAAACCCGAATGCTAACAACTTAAACAATCGCAGTAAATGTTATCAATGTGGCTGTCGCGTCAAGGGCGCTTTGCAAGAGAGTGCAAAATAAAAAAAAAAACGTTAGAAAAAAGAAGAGTGCGAAGAAAGCGGAACGGGTGTGGCGACGAGGAGAAGCCCACGACGATGTTGAATACGAAGAGGTGAGTGAAAAGATGAATCCTGTGTGGTTTATCGACAGTGGAT
The DNA here is from genome assembly GCA_963931895.1 of Eupithecia pulchellata. Classification (NCBI taxonomy): domain Eukaryota; kingdom Metazoa; phylum Arthropoda; class Insecta; order Lepidoptera; family Geometridae; genus Eupithecia; species Eupithecia pulchellata. The sequence continues at coordinate 2,746,266 of OZ007520.1, read as the reverse complement.
ACACGGGCCATAATATGTACAATGAGAAGCACATGATTAAAGGGTTCACATAGCAAAACTCAGAGTAGAACCATGCTAATAGTGAGAGTACACAGATAACTGGAACTGGAAGTGTCAGTCTTTCAGTAGACACAATCAGCAAGAAGCGCCAGGTAAATATTCAGAAAGTTTTCTATGTGTCAGAAAGATTTCAGATGGTTTCGAGGCTTATTTTTAGAAAGAAAATGGTATTCTGATTGATGGCAATAATACACTCGAGAGCAATGAATCCGGGTCACTCAAAGAATCCAAAAAATCTCGGAAAGTAAGAATGCTAGGTTAATGCAATAAATTGTATTTAATAGACAATTTAATACTCCTTAAATGAAAGTTAAAAAAATATGAGTCACCATACATTTTATTTACACAAAATTACATAAAGAAAAAAAACTGCTGATCTCTCCTTAAAACAAAAATAGGAAACATGAAATTTTTGAACTTTATGACGATTTTCTTGAATTTCAATACTTCGTATTACCTCCTCGTGCTTCCATTACTGCGTTTACGCGGTTTGGCATGCTGTACACCAAGTTCCTTATACGATTTTGGGGAATAATCTCCCATTCCTCTGTGAGAGCAATTTTGAGCTCAGGAAGCGTGATTGGGGGAGGGTTTCGTTGTTTTACGCATCTCCCTAGCTCGTCCCAAGCATGCTCGATCGGGTTGATATCCGGGCTGCGCGCTGGCCACTCCATACAAGTAATGTTCATCTCTTGAAGGTAGTCATTCACAATCCTACCTGTATGAGGTCGGGCATTGTCATGCATAAATATAGCATCCTCACCCAAATTGACCATAAATGGACCAACGTGTTCGTTGAGGATTTCTTCCACATATCTTACGCTAGATAAAGAGCCGTTTTCTATGATCACCAGCTCTGTGCGACTTTCAGAGGAAATTCCGGCCCACACAAGTACAGACCCACCACCGTAGGCTACTTTTTCTTCGATGCATGCTTGCTTGAATCTTTCCCCTGGTCTTCTATACACTCTGTGTCTTCCATCGTGCTTGTAGAGCATACATTTTGATTCGTCGGAGAACAATTTATTGCATTAACCTAGCATTCTTACTTTCCGAGATTTTTTGGATTCTTTGAGTAAACCGGATTCATTGCTCTCGAGTGTAGTTCACATGAGAACAGACCGAGTTGGTAACTTATATCATGTAAAAATGCCAACATACTGAGGTGGTGAAGAAACCTATAGATGTATGGCAAGAACGCTTAGGACATCTGAATAAACGAGATTTGAAAACTATGTCAAAGCTATGGCCAAGGCTGTGGAGGAGTATATCCCGATGAAGACCAATTTTCGCTTTGCGTCGAAAAGTTGGAGTCTCGCCGTAATGTGAGCTTCAATTAATTTATGGTGAGGGTTCCAACTAATCATCTTTCGACGTTCATGAGCGCAGAGTTTTGGCCGACGCGTGTCAAGTTCGGACGGTTCACCGGCCGCCTGCAAGGGGACACCGCCGTGCACCGTCGACAGATGACACCCTGATGCATCACACGTCCCTGTATCTAATGTGTACCACTTAGTTATTAACACTTATTATTTTGTATGTATGTTAGTCTATAAGGTATTTGTTGATATGGGCCCTAGAATAAGTTTTATACCATCCTTAACTTTTCTTATGTTGCCTGAATTAAATGATTTATTATTAATTATTATTAAAGAGATCTAAGTCTGTTTCTGATCAAACTATGATCAAGACATCATAGCCACGATCGGAACCAGTTCCGTACAAGTAATTTAAAAGCCTCGTATGGAACCAGTTCTGAAACTCCGGTTCTGTAGACGGCCGAAGGGGTTTGATCAGAAACAGACTTAGAAATAGTAACCACAGATGTATGCAGACCTATGCAAACTCAGTATTTTGGTGGGAAAAGGTACCTATTTTATCACTTTTATTAACGACTAGCGGTCCGCTTCGGCTTCGCATTTAACAATTCGGGTGCTTGACAAAATTTTAATTTTTCATCATCATCATCATCATCATCATCATCATCATCAGCCTATTTTTCATACGGAACCCTAATTTTTTTGAAAATATTCTAGTCACCTATGCTCATCAAAGAAAGTTTAGGATTCTAATGGTGAAATAATTTTTCAAATCGGTCCAGTAGTTTCGGAGCCTATTCAATTCAAACAAACAATCAAATCTTTCCTTTTTATTATATTAGTATAGATATAGATGAATCAACATGGTCCGCAGTCTACTTCATTGCAAACAATAGGAACGGCCTACGCATGTTCAAAGAATACAAGGCTTACGTAGAAAAGAAGACAAGAAAGAAAATAAAGAATTTACAATCTGATAATGGTCGAAAATAAACAAAGAGATTGATGATTTTTTGAAGAAAGAAAAAATTAGAGATTACTTACTACCCTAACACACCACAACAGAACGGGATTGCTTAGAGAAAGACAGAACCCAAATGCGTTCTGGGCAGAGGCGATACATGTATACGAATTATGTGAGAAACAGGTGCCCAATCACGGATATGAATCGTCAGTTACCATTTACAGAATAGACAGGAAAAATATCTACCTTAATCTCTATGAATGTCTTTGAATCAAAAGCCTATTACAAAAATAAAGGCGAGCAGAAAGGAAAGTTCAATTCTAGCTCTAAATTGGGAATTTTCATGGGATATGATGTACAGTCAAAAGCCAAGAGATTATCCGAAAACAGGAAAAGTTATAATCACTCGCGACGTAAAATTTATGAATAAAACGGCATTCAGTTATGAGTACAAAGAGATACTTGATGAAAAAGATAGTATTGGTGATGAAGTATTGGTTGATTTGAGTAAGGCTGCCTTAAGTCACGAAAGAGAGGAAGACAAAAATCAAGAACAGCAAGAAAATGAGAATGATCCAGCTGTAACCAGAAATGCAAACAAAAACAATCCACACGGCATCATCTAGCCCCAAGTTAAGCAGAGCTTGTGTTATGGGTACTAGATGACTGATATACATAATACAATATTAATACATATATCGTTTTTTTATTATACATAGAAAACGACCAGATCTCTCTGAACAAGTATCTGCAGATCGTACAAAGACTTGTACGATCTGGTGTCGAAAGAGTGCAAAAGAGGACGGAACAGATGAGCAGATAGAAGATACTGATGTGGAAGATGATGAAATACCTACCTCTACAATCAGCAGGGATAGCTACTATGAAATGGAGTAAAATCGAAAAGATGGATGACGTAGATGCCTAGAAAATGGCTTTAAAGGATGAATAGTTGGCCCAAATAAAGAATCATCATCATCATCATCAGCCCATGTTAGTCCACTGTTGGACATAGGCCTCCCCTAATGAGCGCCATAGCGCCCTGTCTTCGGCTTGTCGCATCCAGCATCTGCCAGCAGTCTTTCGCAGATCGTCATCCCACCTGGCCGGAGGGCGTCCTACACTACATTTACCAAGTCGCGGTCTCCACTCAAGAACACGTTTACCCCAGCGGTTATCGGTTCTTCGCGATATATGGCCGGCCCACTGCCACTTCAGTTTGCTAATTCTCTGAGCTATGTCGGTGACTTTAGTTCTCTGTCGGATGTATTCGTTACGAATCCTATCCTTCAGAGAAACTCCGAGCATAGCTCTTTCCATAGCTCGCTGAGCGACTTTGAACTGGTGGACCAACCCTATCGTGAGTGTCCACGTCTCAGCTCCGTAGGTCATAACTGGTAGGACGCACTGATTAAAAACTTTCGTTTTTAAACATTGCGGTATGGATGACGAGAAGACTCGACGTAGTTTTCCGAACGCTGCCCAGCCTAGCTGGATCCTCCTCTTGGCTTCCTTCTCGAAATTGTTTTTACTCAACTGCAAAATCTGCCCGAGGTAAGTGTACTCAGAAACAATTTCGAGGAGGTGGCCATGTACGATCACCGGTCTTGGATCAATGTGGCCATTGATCATGACTTTGGTTTTATCCAAATTCATGCCAAGACCGATACATCGGGAGGCTGAAGCTAGACTGTCCAGCATCCGGTTCAGCTCCTCTAGCGACTCCGCCATTAAGACTATGTCATCAGCGAATCGCAGGTGTGAGATGTACTCGCCGTTTATGTTGATGCCCTTGTCTTTCCAGTCCAGCGTCTTAAACATATCTTCCAACGCGCTCGTGAACAGTTTCGGGGATATGACATCCCCCTGCCTCACTCCTCTGCGCAGTTGGATTGGTTTAGTCTGCTGGTCCTGTACTCGGACACTCATAGTGGCGGCTTCGTAAAGACATCTCAGCACCTCGATATAACGATAGTCTACTTGGCATCGCTGTAAGGATTGTAGAACAGCCCAGGTTTCAACGGAGTCAAAGGCCTTCTCATAGTCCACAAAAGCCAGACACAGGGGCTGATTATACTCTTCGGACTTCTGTATAATCTGCCTCACTGTGTGAATGTGGTCTATGGTACCATATCCTCCGCGAAACCCAGCCTGCTCCGGTGGCTGAAACTCGTCGAGTCTCCTGGCGAGACGGTTCGATATAACTCGTGAGAAAAGCTTATAGACGTGACTTAGGAGCGAGATGGGTCTATAATTTTTAAGAAGGGTTTTATCTCCCTTCTTAAAAAAGAGCGCCACCAAACTCCCACTCCACGCCTTTGGAGTTCTCCCACTGTGAAGGACGGCGTTGAAGAGGCTCTGTAACTCCTGTATAACAGGGTATCCTCCAGCTTTCAAAAGCTCTGATGTTATTCCGTCCTCACCGGGGGCTTTTCCATTTTTAAGCTGCCTCAGAGCTAACACGATCTCGTCTTGACTGATGTCTGGCAGTTCGTCGGTATAGTGGCGAATCAAGGTGGCTCTAGAATCGTGGCCGTCTCGTTGGGAACGGGGAGCATGAGCAGCGTATAAACGGCCATAAAAGTCCTCTATCTCGGCCGATATCTCCGGCTTCGACAATACGGTCCTTCCGTCGTGCGTTGTAAGCTTCGTCAGGTGGCTCCTGCCAAGCTGCTGAGTGAATACTTTGGACCCTCGGTTTCGCTCTATCGCCTCTTCGATGAGGCGTGTATTAGAGCTCCGAAGGTCGCGTCGTACCATCTTCGCAATTCGCTTGTTCAGGTCTGACCTCTCTGGCGAAGTCGCTTGGGTGGTTTCCCGTCTTTTTGTCATCAGCCGAAGAGTCTCATCCGAGAGTTTGGACTTCTTACCAGTACGCTGCTTTTTGCAAAACTTGATGCCCTCGTCCCTCAGCGTTTCTACCAGATTATGTAGGGTCTCGTCAGCGTCATCAGTGGGTTCCAAGGCAGCGAATCTATCCCCGAGAAGCTGCTGAAACTTCTCGGTGCCCGCCATGATTTGGATTGGGTTCGGTCGGAGCGTGGACTTCATCAGACGGTTTCTTTCAAGCTTCAAATTTATATTCAGAGAGCCTCGAAGGAGTCGGTGATCAGATCCGGTATTGAACCTGTTGATCACTGAGACATCTCTGAATATATGCTTGCTATCCGTCATGATGAAGTCGATCTCATTTTTTGTCACAGAATCGGGACTCCGCCATGTCCACTTCCTTTGGGGCTGTTTCTTAAAGAAAGAATTCATTAAGAACAACCCCTCCTTCTCAAGGAAGTTGACAAGCATTTGTCCCCTGTGATTTCGAACACCAAAACCATGCGGGCCTATTCGGGATTCGTCGCCAGTCTGGGTTCCCACCTTGCCGTTAAAGTCCCCCATAACAACGTTGAAGTGAGCCTTGGTGGTGTGATGTAAGGCTTTGGATGTCTTCATACATATCCTCTACTTCATCATCCGAGTGTGCCGAGGTCGGAGCGTACCTGAATGACCTTCAAGCTGTAGCGCTTAGACAGCCGAAGGATCAGATACGCTACCCTGGTCGACACACTGGAGATTTCTTCGACGTTGTTAGAGAGGGCCTTATTGACGAGGAAACCTACGCCACCCTGGGATGTTTTATCACCCTCGCGAAAGTAGAGAACATGGCCCGAGTCTAGGGTTACGGTGTCCTCCCCCTCTCTACGGACTTCACATAACCCTAGAACATGCCATTTAATTTTCTCTAACTCCACTTCCAACTGCGCTAGATGGTGATCAAGCCTCAGAGTGCGTCCGTTAAACGTTGCCAGGGTCAGTGTGTGTGGTGAATGGTAGCCTGGGGTAGCCCGGAGATTCTTCGCACCCCCTGCCCCGCCGTTACCATGGCCGCTACCATGGCCAGGAATAGCGAGGCGGCCGGGAACTGGGGGCCATTTTTTTTTGGCGGTTGTTATCATTAAGGGGTTATTGCCCATAATCCCCACGCTGGGCATGCGGGTTGGGGAAATAAAGAATAGCACATAGGAAATAGTACTTCGACCACCGAATCGCAAAGTTATAGGGAGACTAAAGTGCGGCTCATTTCAAGAGGATATTCATAGCGGCTTGGGAATGATTTTCATGAAACATGATTGCTATCTATGTTGATGATATTATTTTAGCTACGAACGATAATGTGTTTCAATGAGATGAAAAGGCAGCTATCAAAAGGATTCGAGATAAAAGACGGGGTAAATTAAAGAAAATAGAGTGTATCTTAATCAAAGGGTATATTTATAAAAGTTGTTGCAACGTTTTGGGTTGAGTGGGCCTAAACATCATGAATACATCCGTGATTTAGGTATGTTATACGTTCATATTTGAGGATTAGGATCATAGAACAATATTACTCTCCGAGATTAGGATCTAGGAATTACGCTTACTACGCTTACTTTTCAAGGGGAGGTGTTAGGTAACCTCCCCTTGAAAAGTAAGCGTGGTGCAATTCTATGCCGGCACCACAGTTGCCGTGTGGTGCCGGCATAGAATTGCACCACCCCCAACTCTTCCCGTGGGTGTCGTAAGAGGCGACTAAGGGAAACACAGCGGGGGGCGGGCAGCAGCGCCTTCTGCAGAACAACTACACCAAACTGCGATCCCCAACCCGCTTGCCCAGCGTGGGGATTATGGGCAATAACCCCAAATAATGATGCCATCTATGGCGCTCATTAGGGGAGGCCTATGTCCAGCAGTGGACTATTATAGGCTGGTGAAGTGAAGTGAAGTGAAGTTAGGTAACGAAACGTGAGCTGCTCTACCGATCAATATAGTAGTAACTAGTTTATAATTTCTTCGATCTAGTTTAGCCAACATGTCATAGCACGGCTACTGCGTAGATCATAATTATGTTCATTAAAGCTACTAAAATTATCCAAAAGCTGCGTTATTATTAAGAGCGTTTTACAAACCTCATAACGTTGTCGAAGCCGACCTCAAAACCCTAAAAACCCGACTGCAACTGCAGGTTACTAAAAACGTGAAATAATATTTAAGTAAGTACTAAAACCTTCCTATATTATATTGTCTTAGAAGCGGTATTTACGTATATCTTCATTGATGATGACCACTGTGGCGCGGTGGGCGAAGGTCCGCCTGCGACGCAGGAGGTTGCGGGTTCGATTCCCGCCTCGGGACGAATATTTGTACGATCTGCAGATATTTGTTCAGGGGTTCTGGTCTTTTTCTATGTATAATAAAAAATATCTATCTATTTAATAATATTGTATTACGTATATCAGTCATCTAGTACCCATAACACAAACTCTGCTTAGCTTGGGGCTAGATGATGCTGTGTGGATTGTCCAGCATTATTTATTTATTTTATATTTATTTATAATATGTCGTCGAAGCAGCAAAGCAGCTCCTTAAAATTTAATAAAATTTTATTTACATACGTGGTCAAAGATTTAAAGTTGAAACTCGCACCATCGAGAGCAGAGCTTTCTTTAATTCATTCGTCTCTTGCTTCTATTGATTACTTTATTACGGAAATTTGGATTATCAAAGTCCGTTTTTTTTGTTGGTATTTTTGTAGTTTACGGATTATTCCTAGAATTAGGTAGAATTCGACTCTTCACTAAAACAACAAGCATATGCATCTGATTGAATCCTGCCTTACTTTATAAGCCCCCAGAACTCAGTAATGTAAGGTTGATGTTAGTTCGGCTTTAGTGCACGTGGAAGGCTCCACTGAATTCTCACGAGATGTATGGATTTGTTCAGCAGACCACAAGTGCTATTCAAATTAGTGTCTTCCATGAATCCACTTTAATGTGACAGAAAGCCTGAAAAGGGTGATGTTCGGGTCACACACCATCACCTGCATAGCTACTGCTTTCGATGCGAATCCAGTTTACATTATATATATTTCGATTTCCTTCAGCCCAAGCTCCTAGGTATTTCGAATCGTTTAACCCCTTTTTATAGTAAACTAGCAGCCTGGCCATGCTTCGCTACAGATAATAAGCAGAAGCATGTAATTAAAAAATAAATACATTTATTGTTTTTTTAATATGGATCCCGAATACGTTAAATGTTTTATAGACGATGTTCATCAGAGATAATGTAAGATTCTAATAGTATAAGATTTTACCAAATCAGTTCAGAAGTTTCAGAGACTATTCAATTCAAACAAACATACAATCAATGTTTCCTTATTATATTATATTATAGTAGGTAATAGACGCTGGAAGTTAATTTTATAAGCTTATATTTTGTTTAAGAGTTTTAGCATCTGCATCTTATCCGAAGCTTGCATACTGAAGACATCCACAGACTTTTATATTCTTAATATTTTTTACTAATTGTCATTGTTATGTATAACTCGTATGTTATTGGAAAGCTAAATCATATACTCAAGTAATCAATGCTCAAGTAATTGCAAATATCCCCTTTGGAATTCTTGATCATAACTTTTAATAAGCTACCTTGATGGACCTCAGGGACTGACTATCCACAAGTATGTATAAAAGAATAGATAGTTTTGTTTGAGAAGATAACTTTTCAGTTGCCTACGGAACTTTCTTTGTTTGAATTCAATCGTGTTTTACCGCATAGAAATGCCTACCTAAGTTGTAAATGTCGTAATACATGTATATCTACGACGTTGCTACGTTCGTCTCTACCACATTTTATATGTAAATGTACTTTTCCGTTTGCAAAAGCTTCTTTCTCTAGGTGATCTCGTGACTGTGACGTAAAATGAATACTTCGCCGCTTAGACTTGGTGGATAGAAGCAGACGACGTAAAACAATTATTGTTAAGCGTAGTTTATCTACCCGACTTCAAAAGTGGTAATGCATTTCCATTTTTATGACAATGTATTTATTTAATCACGTCTGTTTCTCTACCTTAAATTGTTTCTATTCGGGTCATTTAGGCTCTTTAAACAGTTTTATAAAAAAAACCCATTCGATAAATGAGATAGGAAAGTTTTGTTTTTTAGATCGCTAAATTGTCTTCAGATTGTGAAATATCCATAACAGTTGTTCAGGGCCAAACAAGGCAAAAATGTCTACATTATATTTAACTTTTACACAACTTTCCTATCCAAATAAATCCCCTACATAGTCAAAGGTTGCATTTCGTTATTAGAGTTTCGAGATCGGTTTCGACTCCCATAGGGTCTCGCTTGTCTGCTTTTTTTTAGTCTAAAATATCTCAGCAACTCCTCGCTGCCATAATAATAATAACATACGAAAGGTATCAATTTCTTAATTTCAATACAATTTTTTTTGTAGTTTTTATACTTTGTAACAAGTCGAAAATTTGACAATTGTTCTTACACGACGATGTTTGCAGAACGTTCTATCTGATAAAAATATAGAGAAGTCTGTAAAATAATTTCAAATGAAAGGTATTAACTTTATAACAAAACAGTTTCTGAAAGTGCTTGTCTTGAATTGAGTCGATGAATTGACTTGTAGGTACCAGTAGATACCTTGTCTATAATCTTGTTATAAATATTAACTGGTACATATAATTATTGTATACATAATTGAAACAGTTCAAAAACGTGAGCGCGCGAGGCACGCTCGCACTTGACGGATCTTGTTTTAATTATAAATTGTTTTTTCCTCATTTGCTTGCAATCTTAAAAGAACGCATAAAATACTTCCGCTTTGACTGTGCTTTTAACTTAAGCTACCAAGCTAATACAAAGTAGGATATATTATATGAAGCTTTGAAATTGAAAATAAAGGAAGCTGCTGAAATCATAATATAACTTTACTCTTGTTCAATAATTGTAGATAAAACAACGATCCTACATGCAAATGCAAGCTCCGCTGATAATCTATTCTGATAAGAATTTTTATATTGTGAACTTTTTATATACCTTCCAGTTATGTTGATTTTGCCTCTCACAAAAATATACCTACGCCGTTTTTATTTGGATTCTTGAGTACTTTCGTCCCGAGAAATTAACATTCTGGACGCGGCAACTTTAAAAATTTCCTTTTTCGTTTAGAAATGAAGGCGTAACAACATTTTACCCGTTTTGATACCTTCGTCTTTGCAGTGAAGAATAATAATGAGGAAACAATTTTTATTAACCTGATGTTATTCGATGAATTTAAAAAGTTAAGTGCGATATTATATTGTTTTCTAGCTAGTCAAGCTCTGAAGTAGAACTTCAGATTTTATTACTAGAAATATATTTTTATGAAGGAACACTAATGTACCCTCAATATTTTTACTTTATTTGTACTGAAACTTGTGTGATAAAGCGGCATGTCACCTTCAATCGAATCAGGGGTTTATTTAGGGTTGAGGTCGGTCATCCAGTAAGGCTTATCCAATTTTATTAAGATACTTCAACTCTATCCAAGTATTTCAGTTGAATACATAAAGGTGTATAGTTGCCTCTTTTATAGGAATGAGAATTTAACGTCGTGTGTCCGCTTCATGTGGTAGCTGATTTATAGAGCGTTTTATAAAAAAATATTTTTTGTCTAGATAATAAGGTACAAACAAGTACTTAATTTGTAATTTTGTATTTATAAATAACATAATAAATCTTGGAAAACGTGAAGAACCAAAATAAAAAATGTGATAAATGAATAGAGGATTGATAATAATTACTAAAGACGTGCAGAACCTAAACTTCATTGGTGGAAACATTTGAAGTATTATTTGAGTATAAGCTGGAACTAATGGAACATAAAGAGGATTTTTGTTTTTACAATTTTTGGATACGATTCTGTAATCTAATCTTCTTAATATAATAACATTATATTTATATGATCGGAGAATAATAACACAATAACTTAAAAAGGTGGTAAACCAAAGAAATGGTAAACACTAGGATCAGGATAATATTGAATTCGAAGATTGCCTGGAAGAAATTCATACCAAAGACCAGTACAGTGAATAGCTTTGCGAGTTAAGAATGGCGAAGTGAATGAGCTCTTCGATCAGATAAAGCATGCACTTCCATCTCCCCCACTGCAGGATCTGTGACTACATAGTTACATGGATCTTGCGGTGAATAGACACGCACAAGTGTGTTGTTCACGTCGTTTGTAAGGCCTTAGCGTGTGCGATATGCAATATTGTAGTTCGAAATCGGTATTTATCTGTGAAAGCTAGCATCTTCATGAATGTATAATGTAAAAAAAATGGTTAGCGTTTTCTAGCTAAAACATAATTTTTCCTAGTTATCGCAGGAACAGCACACTGTTTTTTGTTAGGTAATCGAGTATCTCTCTTCATTAAGTATCTCTTTAGTTATGTATTAAAAATTTTCGATTAGTTGTCTGATTACGAGTGGTAACCAAAATACGTTTATGAAGTTTTGGTAGATTATACTATTTTCAAAAATTTTTGAAAAATTTCAAATAATTGACCAGTATGGATCTATATTTAACACGAAAAATATAGAGAAGTCTTTAAAAATAATACCTCTAAAAATATTGACAAAAAGAGGGGGGGGGGGGGGATAATTCTCAAAGGAGGGAACTACCCCACCGAGTGGAGTTGATCCCTATCGATTTGTACAATCCAAACCAGTTTTCAAAATTTTTGCATTCCCCACCCCTATCTCCGAAGATTGCGGAGTGATCGACGTAAAATGTACTAAGCATTTGTACCTATAGATCTATAATTTAAAGGAAAAATATAGAGAATTCTGTAAAAATAATACTTTTTGAAATAAGGACAAAAAACAGATTTACATACAATGGGGCTAAAAATATCAAATCAAGGGTATGGATTAGGACAATTCAAAACAGGTTTTGAAAATCGTCTTAAGTTCATACTTAGTGAAAATTTAAAAAAAATCGAAAAAAATATTGTAGGTACTTAAAACCTACTTACCTACCCACTAATCTTTGTAGTAACTGTAATGAGTAGTTCCACAGCATTCCAAAACTCATTGTTCTCAAAATTTCAAACTTCATACTCAATGTATTCTACTGCGCTCCAAGAATTTTTAGATAATAAGATTATTAATATACTTATTATATGAAATCCAGCGCGCAAAAATTCTTGAGCAGATTAATGTATCCTGGATAATCCACATCATTTAGCCACAAGCTAAGCTTGTGTTATGGGTAACTAGATAACTGTTATAGTTAATACAGTATAGGTATCTATCACATTAGTTGATATATTTTTGTGTACGTAGAAAAGGACCAGAACACCCGAATAATCTGCAGATCATACAAATATTAGGCCCGAGGCGGGAATCAAACCGCAACCTCCTGCTTCGTAGGCGGACCTTATCCCACCGCTCCAATAGGTCGCCAATATACGTACCTACCTAACGACAAAAGTTCAAAACCCTCGGCGCGCGAGTTATACTCACACTTGACGAATCTTGTTTATGCATCTCGTAGCTATGTTATTTATTGCACACTCTTATGTTTCTAAAGGTTTGCTTCAATCCTACCAATGCTGTTCTTGGAAATCTGACAAAAGTTGATTTTCAAGTGCGCATTCCCGTTTCTTACTTAAAATATCTGTATATTTCTTGACACAACCAAAGAAATATGTATAGAAAGTGTTTATAACTAGTATCATGAGAGCTAATCACAGAAGCTCAAATCATTTTTTTGGTTTTTAAAGCATCCTTTGATTCAAAGCTGACATTTGAAATTTTTGATGTACCTGTAGGTACAATTAACCATTGCTGAGGTTTATGTTTTTTTAGATAGTTGTTTTCTTCTTTTGTTATCAGTTTAAAATCAACAAAGACATTTGTTGATACATAATATCTTGGATTCTAAAAACGAGTATTACCACCAACCGTGGCGATAATTATCGCAAGAGCAGACTAACGAAACCTACCAGAGAGATACTGGGCTGCAAGTTTCTTCCGTGTATTACCTAATTAACACCTTCTCTGCGAACACCGAGTCAATATTCAAGGGTAGTAATTCAATTTATTATGGTAAAGATACGAGTAACACTGTGTGAACTGTGGGCGGCATATTCGACCGTTGCTGCATATTTATGGTAATTAATTCGTTCAATTCTGACAACAATAAATGAAAATACAATAAAATAGGAAATGAATAAAAGTATCCGATTCGAGTATTACATATTCAATAAAAAATTAATACAAAATTAAAAACATACTTAATTCAATCTTAAAAACTAAATCACAATTTTTATCATCATCCATATGCCCATTCTCCCAAGTACCTATCGTACACTGATTTCAGATTTTCACCTTTCAATAACTTTTTTCTTTGGGCTTACAAAACAAGACATGTTAAATTTCATGCGACGATTGACAACCTCTGTGGCGCGGTGGGCGAAGGGACAAATATTTTACGATCTGCAGATATTTGTTCAGGGTGTTCTGGTCGTTTTCTATGTATAATAAAACAATATCTATATGTGTAATAATATTGTATTATGTATATCAGTCATCTACCTCTAGTACCCATAACACAAGCTCTGCTTAGCTTGGGGCTAGATGATGCTGTATGAATTGTCCGGCATTATTTATTTATTTATTTATTATATACAGTTAATTATTACAAAATTAAAAATAAAGTATTATTGATTTTTTCTTCACTATTTTGTCCACTTGTGGAAGAAGTCAAAAGCTGATATAGAGAGCATAATATACACTCCTGTGTTAACTATAAATTTGGCACTGCTTTGAAATTATAAACACAACTGACCTTCGTGAGCTTCGTAAAAGTAGATGACGTTTTTCCAACCGTAGTATGCCACGGTGTCAAGAATTGCCTTGTGGTAGTCGGGGAGGAGGCTCAAAGCATAGTCCGGCATGCCTGATGTTGGGGTGTGTACCTGTGAGGACCAGAAATCATGATTTATCCTGTGTAAAATGTTAGGTGAAAGTCACGAAAAATAGGAAAAATGTTTATTTGCATCAGGTATTTATTTGGGGTATCACCCCAAATATGATGATGATGATGTCAAACTAGTTATTTTATCTCAAAATCTACAATTTAATGACAGAATTAAATACAGTTAAAAAGAACAACACTTAGTTATTTGCTGATAAAACTTTATGGTAGGTACCCATTTATATAACTAACGTATATTGCCTTAGAGAAACTTCAGAATGGAACTTAGCTATACATAATGAGAAAGCACCTTAACAATGATCTCAGTACAACATCCTAAATATTGTATTATTGATACGTTATCGTAGCTGCGAAGTAATATATTATCTTTGTAGCGAATTCGTGTTCTGCATGAAAAGAGACTGAAACGAGATTCCAAGCATCCGGTTGCAAAGTAATCATTTCCCTTTTTATTAGCGAAATATCAAAGCTATCTCTAGAGTAAATGTATCTATTTAAAATACATTTATGTTTCAAATGGATTGTGCCTTATGTAAGTGCTGTTACTGATAGAAAATTATACACTAATTGCAAGATAAGATAACATCTTTGTTCGTTCTCGTAGATGACTCCTAAAAGGCCACTAAAGAGATGCTACGGATTTGTAAAAAATGGTGACCTTTCATGAGCGATTCGGACTAACGGACCGATGGTTTCGTACAAAATTTAACTCGTGAACAAAAAAATGGACTCAGACGTACAGTACAATTTTTACGGACACTATATCAACGGATTTTGCGTTTTCCTTCACCGTGTTACAAAAAGTTGATAGATTTCATGATTCTAGGTCAACGGGAAGTACCTATATGTTTTGATCCTGTGACAATATTGTTTTTATGATGTAGGTAAGTAAAATTTAGTTTTAAAATGTTTCTCATTGCTAGTGCTATATTTCTTCTTCGCTTCTGTCCAAATTTAAAGATTCTAAATCAATGGAAGAACCTGTAAGTTTGGTAGCATTATGATAATTATGATTATGTGATTATTTTAGGAGTTGTGACTCAAGTCTTAAGTCTGTTTAGTATTCGATGTAAAAACTTAATATTAACGCACACTTAAAAACTCTCGAGTTCTATGAATGATATGGTGCATTATGCCACTCCTCGTACGGCGGCGCCCCCTTTGGGTCGCCAAGGCTGGGCTGGCATTAAAAGCCGCAGACAGATGGTGTGGCGAAACTATAAGGGTTTCTTGTTGACATTTGTGCAATGCTATTGCAGAACGACAATGTTTATATTAGTAAAGGGGTATGAGTCTTTTCCCTTAGAGAATTTTTTGTACTTACCTTTTCTGGGAAGAATGGAGTCACGAAAGGCATATGAAAAGTATTCGCGTAGGAGTGGAAGGTGCTAAATGAGTCCGGATGCACAGCTGCCAAGATGGCGACCACACCACGAGAAAACTGGTTGCAGACTGCGAAACAAACGATATTACATTAATATTTATATACATAATTATATGGCAGTTGAGACATTCATACAAATTCTCAACTCATTATTTAACGAGTTTACTCGTACTTGGAAATTAAAAATTCTAAAAGAACGAAATTTTTTTTTGTTTCATATAAATTAAGGTTTTTGCAATTTTTATAAAACTTTCAAACAATCTTAATTTTCTGGGAATAAAAAAATATAGATATAAAAATTTACCGACTATGCAAAAATCTTAAAATCGCGTTCACCAACTGTCAAAAATCATAATTTAGGTAAATATTTACCATTACTGCATTCTCATGTGCATCGTTGCAAAGGCCTTTGTTTGTACTTTCCAAAACTTTCCTAATTTTTTATCCTGAATAGGTATTCCTAAGCTTACACTAAAAAAAAAAACCCGATTACGCTATAAAAGTCTTCTATATCTATACTAATATTATAAAGAGGAAAGATTTGATTGTATGTTTGTTTGTATTTTTGTTTGTTTGTTTGAATTGAATAGGCTCCGAAACGACTGGACCAATTTTAAAAAGTCTTTCACCCTTAGAATCCTAAATTTTCCGTGATGAACATAGGCTATATAATATTTTCAAAAAAGTTAGGGATCTGCATGAAAAAGTCAATAATTGAACCGTGCGCTGTATATTCAACCTCTTTTTCTATTATGGCGCGTCATAATAGAAAAAGAGGTTGAATAATAGCGCACGGTGCTTGATTTTTCTCTACGGCCAGTGTCAGTTATGGAGTGTCAAGTCAATGTCAAAAACCCCAATGCTGTTAAAAAAAGTAAGGGATCCGTATGAAAACTGTGAAACCCATCGCGTTAGTATGTATAATTTCTGAAATTTTTGTTTTTAATACCCGTGCGAAGCCGGGGCGGACCACAAGTAAAAAATAAAATGCTAAGGACATTTGGTGAGCGCTACATTAAGACTGAAAGATTTGAGATATATCTTATAATGTGTAATTAACTAACGGACTTCTACTTTTGTTTAAGTCTCAATCTTTGGTCCCGCTAAGCTCCGTTTAAGCTTGATCGAGGGCTGCAATGCTTTCGGCCACCATCATCGTGTCCAGCACTCACAGACCTAGACTAGACTTTAATGAAGTATTTTATCTATCTTAGATTTAAAAAGGGTCCGACGCTTAGGGCTATTTAAAGTTTTAATGATAATTATATACATACTAGCGGCCCGCCCTGTATTTACCAAAAAATTCAATTTTCATGCGGAACCCTAATCTTTTTCAAAATATTCTATAGCCTATATTCATCAAGGAACATTTAGAATTGTAATGGCGAAAGGATTTTTCAAATCGGTCCAGTAATTTCAGATATTCAATTCGAACAAACAAAGAAACAATTAAATATTTTCTCTTATTAGTATAAATAATGAGCAGAGATTAACAAATGTAATATGTTCCTGCCAAAACTAAACTCTATTTATGAGAGAGTAGCCTCTTTGTTTATTTGAGGATACAGGCGACTGGGCCCATTCATAACTAGGACCGCGGTCCCAGTTACCTGATCACATTTTTGAATCGGTCGACTGGGACCATATACCTAATTTGCTTTAATGTACAGTTAACAGAAAAATCAAGTTACATAATTCAGGATTTATTTTATGTAGTACTAGCTTTTACCCGCTACTTCGTTAGCGTATAGAATCTACTCAACACTTTCATTGCCCACCCATGACGCACACATAACCCTTTAAACCCACCATGTGCCTAGAACCCGGGTTGCTACGCCTTCTTTTGGGGGAGGGGGCTCCGCCCCCCAACCCCCCCTTTTCCTATCTTACAGGGGCTGCACTCTCAAGCCTCCTGAATGCCTTATAAGTTCAAGTTCTTAAAGATAAAGGACTACATCTTGTGACTAAGATACCTGCTGTTCAAAATGTCCAAAAGCGACTGTATAAGAAGAGGAATAACTCTGTGGGAGCAAAAAAAATCTCTTTTAAAAGAGCTGTTGATGTAGAAGTACCCAAAAAGTACGAACATTTGTTATTGGGTGATTACAAAGAAAAACAAAAACGAATTTTAATACCTATTTGCTGGAGAAAAATGAGAGAATATTTAAAACAAAGTAAACGATTTTTCATAGATAGAACATTTAAAATCTGTCCCAAGACATTTTATCAGCTCTATACAATACATGCTGACGTAGAAAGTAATGAACATTTTGTAAATATTGTTCCAATCATTTACGCGCTTTGCACCTGACAAGAAGACGTCTACATATGAAGATCTTTTTGCAATTATAAAAAGCCAATTACCTGAATGGGACCCCACTATAGTCACCATGGATTTTGAAATGACAGCAATGACAGCGCTACGAAATGTTTTTCCACGGGTGAAAATAGTGGGTTGTGGTTTTCATTTTAAACGAAGCTTGTATAGGAAAGCAAAAAAAAAAAAATAGGTTTCCTAAAGAATGTGTTAGGTACAGTACATATTCAGCTTTGTGCTTCTCTATCGCATCTTCGACCTAAATTCATAGACGCAGGCTGGTTATATATAATGGAAGAGTCCCCTAATACAGCAGAAGTAATATCGATTAACGACTATTTTGTTCGAACATGGTTTGAAAATTCAACACTCGCAGGTACTTGGTGCACATTTGATGAATGAAATGAACCGCATAAAACTAATAATAATAATGCTGTCGAGCAGTGGAATAGTCGCATAAGGAAGCTTATAAAAATAAAACCAAATATTGCTCTGCTATAAACGAACTAGTATGTGGTCAAATAAGTATCGGCCACTGTTTGGAGAAACTGAGATTTTAATAAATAATTCGATTTGCATGTTAAGAAGACAGCATTTTTTAACTGATAACTATGTTGTTTTGTGTTTTTATATTTGTTGATTTTTAATTTTTTAAATAATAGTGTTTCTTGTATAAAGCTAAGAACACTTATAACTTAGGCTTATTATATTAATGTGATTTTCCTGTGATTGTTTAATGTTTTTTATTTGTTTATAGTGATGGTACTTTATTTATAGAGTATATTTGTTCTAACGTAGAAACTTAAGATATACCTAAATCGAGGCGAAGACTGATTTTTAAATTCCTATTATTAGGTTGTGTTAGAACTCAAGGTTATTTATTATATTTTTTGCACAATAAGACACTAAGACATAATGCCAACTGTACTTTAAACAATAGATTTGTGGTTAAAATTACGAGTGGTCCCACTCGCCCAACGAAATAAACAAGAAAAAACTAATCAGGTAACTGGGACCGCGGTCCCAGTTTTGTAGTGGGCCCAGTCGCCTGTATCCTCGTTTATTTAGTGGCTAGCAATTTGTTTTATTCAAGTTTTCTAAAGTGGCATGCTACAGATTAGTAGGTTAGTTAAGACAAAATCTAACCACTTAAGTTCGGCACGAAGTCTTTTGTTAGTTGTCTTAATGTTCAACAGCTGAACTGCAACGAAAGCCCGGTCTCAAACTATATAAAGTGCCGGAAATATTTCAAGATAATTAAGTTCTGCAGGCGAAATTGTCATTTTGAGGTACGAACGTTACGCACCATTTCGAACTTTGAAAAGAAGAATAAAATAAAAAAAACTGCTTAAATGTGGAATCAGTGCTTTAGTTTGATGATAATTTATAATTGACACTAAGTTTACTTACTTATGTAGTACGATGAAGAAGTTTGTGACCGTTGTGTTTTCACAACCATTCACAAAAATTAATAAAACACCATTAGCAAGAGAATTGGCATATATACAAACTTTTTTGTACTGATTCTGTTCGTTATAATGACCAAAGCAGAACTTACGGGGATGCTAAAAATAGCAGAAAAAGCAAAATCTACCCTTTACATCTATCCATCATAGCTATAAAAGGAAGTTTGTAGGGTTTCACGTAATCATTTGTTCGACGTAAGTACGTATCGACCGAGTACCGAGAGTGAAGATGGTTGTTGAATGAAACAATAAAATAGTGTATATATGAATGAAATATAAGATAAGGATCCCACAATACAATCTTCAGTAATTAATTGATGTTGAAGCAATATCTTCTTTATTGTAGACTAGCAGTCCGCCCCGGCTTCGCACGGGTATTAAACAAAAATTTCAGAAATTATACACACTAAAACGATGGGTTTCAAAGTATTCATACGGATCCCTTACTTTTTTTAACAGCATTGGGGTTTTTGACATTGACTTGACACTCCATACCTAACTGACACTGGCCGTAGAGAAAAAGCAAGCACCTATTCAACCTCCTTTTCTATTCTGACGCGCCATAATAGAAAAAGAGGTTGAATATACAGCGCACGGTTCAATTATTGAATTTTTCATGCGGATCTCCAACTTTTTTGAAAATATTATATAGCCTATGTTCATCACGGAAAATTAAGGATTCTAATGGTGAAAGAATTTTTCAAATCGGTCCAGTAGTTTCCGCCGTTTTCTCGTGGTACTACTATTCGGAGCCTATTCAATTCAAACAAACAAACAAACAAACATACAAACAAACAAACATACATACAAACAAACAATCAAATCTTTCCTCTTTATAATATTAGTATAGAAGTGTACTCTACACGATCTATTTTCTTTCAGAAGACGTTGGTTAACTCATGGAAGTCCACGAGTTAACTTGCCTACGCATATATGTATGTTGTACTATTTAGAATTGTAATCATACTCTATAAGGTAGGTTCATACATATATACAGGTTCGTATATACAGTACCAACTACAGGTGAATTGGTATTATTGATAGAAGCCCGAAGGCATACATAACATAATTATGATAAGCATTATTTTTATGAGCACTCATCATCATCATCATCATCGACAGCCTATAATAGTCCACTGCTGGACATAGGCCTCCCCTGATGAGCGCCAAAGATGGCATTGTTCATCATTTGGGGGTTTTTGCCCATAATCCCCACGCTGGGCATGCGGGTTGGGGATCACAGTTCGTTGGAGTTGTTCTGCAGAGGGCGCTGCTGCCCGCCCCCCGGTGTTTCTCCCTTAGTCGCCTCTTACGACACCCACGGGAAGAGTTGGGGTGGTGAAATTCTATGCCGGCACCACACGGCCTCTTTATGAGCACTGTTGTGTAATTTTAAATGAACTTTTTTGAAAATTTCTATAAAAATTATGGATAGTCTCCAAAACTATTTTTCTGTAGTTATACAGAAAAACTCAACTAATCCATATCAATACCTGTCGGAATTGTACCCAAGATGATGCATTGCCTCGCTGTATGGCAATGCTGATGCTCTGTGCTGTACTGACCATGGCTCGGGTCAAAAGTCGTTTCGACTAGACAAAAACCCGGAGAAAAATCATGTTAGGCTTATGAGAAAATAAACGTCTTTATTCGTTGTTATTCGGTAATTGCTTACAAACTTTAAATATATTATATGTCTATCGTGATACTAACAAATTTTGATCACAGAAGTATTCTACAATCAGCACACAAACCCAACAGAACAAAACTATATAATACCTACGACAAATCAACACAAGACCATTGTCGAGTCGGAACACTCGAAGCTATGCAGTAGAAATTAAAGTGTAGGTACAAGAAGCAGTAGCTTCTTCCGCTGAATGTTCTTTATATTTGTGTTATGGCTTTCATAGAAAAAAAAATAAGTTTTAAAATATGTATTTAAACAATATTATGTTGTATATATCAATAATAAAATTCTAAATAGTACAACATACATATATCAATAATAAAATCAATGAGGTAATATTTTAATTAAATTTTAGTCAAAGTAAATATTAGTAAAAGTTGAGCTGCTTGTAGTTTGTTGGCAAAACTCTGCAGTTAGCTTTTTTTAATTTTAAATAATTGTTATTTGATTGTTATTTTCTATGTTGATAAAGATTTTACCCCTCCAAAAAAAATAAAAATGATCATACTAAAAATAAATACAAAGATACAACTGAGCTATATTTAAACCCATTGATTTGAAAGATTATTCTAGAAAGTGGCGCATGTTAAACCGAATTTTTACTCTCTTTCATTTACTTAAATTATAGAAAGTTAGTTACTCAGTCTTCTTATTAGAACACTGAGGTAAAAATTGGAAATTCAAGACATTACCACTAAATGTCTGCAGATTCGTGTTTCCAAAGCCGAGCTCAAAAAGAACCGTCATACAAAACAATAATAAGTAACTCTAAACGAATGTAAATTCTTTATACTGAGAAAAGCTTTAAAGCATTATAAAAAAATTGTTGAAAACGAGGTTTCCACCTCATTTTTAACAATTTTGGAAAGCATACCGTTGTCTCCATTATTAGGATTAGATAACATTTCTGAATGGTGAACATTCTTCGTTAAATTTTGTAACTTTCACAGGCAAAGTATAATAATATGAAATCTTACACAATTCACCGCAAGCGATTTGTTAATAAAATGTATGTACATATATCGTAAACCGTGTAAAAGGTTGGTCAAGCCTAATTTTGGATTTCTTATCGTACTGATGGCTGTCCTATAAAAAATCTTATTACTTTCAAACTAAACTTAATTTTTAGCGTGTTTTGTGACAGTAGCCTCTTTCAGCCTGTTTGCATTTCTGATACCTTCTATAGGTAGGTAGTTTTTCTTAGTTCTTACTTGCTATTGTTTTGCCTGATTTGTATGTATTTTTATTTCATTGTATCCTTTTATTAAAAGCTAGATATTATTTATTTCAATTAAAATAATAATTTATCTGAGTGTGCAAAACTTCGGGCAAAGTACACAAATTTTCTCGAATTATGAATTACAATAAGTCTTTGGGTCTTCTGTGAAATTTATCAAACGCTCAGTAGAAATACACTTTTGTTGCCGTTTATAAGTGAAATCGTAAAGCGATTCTTTTATAACAGACATAATACTCGCCGAGCTATGGATTTTAATTAAATTACTCACATAAGTAAATTCAACTACATTAGGTGAGGTTTCCTGCGCGCGTAAGAGATAGGTAAATTACGAAATATGGCTGATAGCTTTCGGTGGGGAAGTGAGTTTGTTGGCATTCGCCGGTAGCCAGTCTTATTTCAGGTTTCAGAACTGTAGAGATGCTGGGAATATTTAATTACTTCTGTTTTTTAATCATAAAACTATTACAGAGGCATTAAAAAAAAGCTTATGATAGGTATCACAAACTGGACGATGGATTTTTGAAAATTCCTTTGTTAAACAGAATAATAACATAAAGTAGGTGGTGGCGCTAGTTTAGGTGCTGTATGCGCCTTAAGTATTATATTCATATTTCTGACTGCCACCCCAGTACGACGAACGGCAGGACCAGGAGGCGGGTTCGGCGTCAGACCGCCAGCGGTAACGTTCTCAGATCATGATGTGAGACCGAACAAAGAATGTAAATCCCAAATGTAAATGAAATTTTTAATAACTTTGTTTATGTTATTTTGATTTTAATACTATGTTTAAGGATTAAGTAGGAATAGCAGCACGCGAGACGGACATTGAATCTAAAATCTTTAAATCATGGTTATTATTCGGACATAGAGCGCAATTGATCATGCTGTTTCAAATGATAATAATGCAATAATTTGTTATTATTTAACTAAATAAACAGCTGGTTTGCTGATAAATTGAACTTGTTTTACAAACCTTGGTTGTATTTTATGAGCTGCAATTTGGTATTCTTGACATACCAATAGATTAAAAGTTTTAAAGTTTTCAAACAGCCCATATGATTTTAATTGTAAATATACACACAATGTTTTTTTTTTACTTGTAGATTTTTAAAGCAAATAATAAATTATAATCTCAGTGTAAAACATTTCTGGAAACTGGTGGCCTATTGCACTAAATAATACGATGAATAATATTTCGTTTTCATCAAAATTGCATTCAATTAGATAAAGAATGGGTGATTGCCAGTCCCAGTAAATTTGAAGCCGATAAAAAATACATTGCTATTCAATGGATCCATTGATTTAGCATAATATGCCTGCGGACATACTGACGTTTCCCATTGTCATGCTAGTAAAAAGCGAATGGCAAAATATGCTGCACAGACGCGACTACTTTTTAATTATTGAAATTCACAATGATTGCTTTGTTCAATTTCAATCCGAAATCCAATTGTAGATGCGAATGATTTATAATCACGAAGTAATTATTTTTTCACAAATTTATTTTAGAATAGAGATGCAAAATAAAAATCATTTTACTCGTGTTGTATTTCCAAAAAAGTTTTACCAACTTCAAACATAACTAATGAGATCTCCTAGTTCGAGTCTTCTTGGTCAACATTTCTTTATTACACACAGATTTTGAGGTTCCATATTCAAATTCATTTCTGAGATGGGATTGGGAATAACGAAATATGTATGTGCGAAAAAATTTACTACCAAGAAGATCCATACATTAATATCTTTTTGGAAATTCAACTCAATTTTGTTAAGCGGAATACAAACGAATACCGTGAAATTCGGAATCAAGCTTTTAATGTTGCAGAATACGTGAATAAAAAATGTTCTTCTCGCAAAGATTTATTTCATGAAATACTTTGATTTTTGCAACCATTTGTTAAAACTACCTAGGCGATTTAGACTCTTAGGCAAATTATGTGCTTATATAGAATCACTACATACGCAACAGCCAGTTGTTTGATACTGTTCTACCAAAATTATATTTTGCCTGTTTCATGCGCTCAATTTCGACGAATTTTGTCCTTTAATCGTTTGATTGCCATTACAAATTCCGTGCTCAATAATAATTAACTACTTATATCAAATTTGTAAACCAACTGGATGCAAATGTAACATCGTTTTATAACTATGTATAATCTATACTAATATTATAAAGAGGAAAGATTTGATTGTTTGTTTGTTTGTATGTTTGTTTGTTTGTTTGTTTGTTTGAATTGAATAGGCTCCGAAACTACTGGACCAATTTCAAAAATTCTTCCACCATAAGAATCCTAAAATTTCCGTGATGAACATAGGCTATGAAATATTTTCAAAAAAGTTAGAGATCCGTATAAAAACTTCAATAATAAAACCATAGCGATATACATCAACTTCTTTTTTTTTCTTTTTTTGCGCTGCTGAGTTTTGCTGTGACTCAACTTCAACTTCTTTTTTTATGGCACCGCTTTTGCTACGACGACTTCACCGCCAGTGTCAGTTATGGATTGTCATAGACATCACAATTCGTTACTGGGGTGCGAGAGGAAACTCAATGTCAAAAAATATAAAAACTTCAAGATTGGAACCATGCGATGTAGGCTGATGTAGGCGATATAGCGGTGCGAGAGAAAAGTCAATGCCAGAAAATTAAGTTCTCCCTGTTTTTCTTTATCTATGTAAAGGAGGTAAAGGTACAATATAAGTAAAGGAGGTAAAGGTACAATTTTAAAAAGGAAAGGTTTTATTGTTTGTTTGTGGTCTGAATTAAATAGGATCTGAAACTGCTAGACCTTTTTGGAAAAAATAATCATCATTAGAATGATAATCATAGGCTATACAATATTTTTAATGTTAGTGATCCCTATGAAAACTTCAATAATAAACTACCTTATCTAACGTGTGTATGTAAGAACTTAAAATTCTTTAAAATACCCGTGCGAAGCCGGGGCGGGCTGCTAGTAGTCTATATTACTGTAACAACTAACAAGAACAGAGCGGAATACTAATGTCGTATACAGAACAGTCAAATATTTAGATCAGAACAGCCTGCCTCTCGTATAATAAACATTATTATAGTTTACTAGCGGCCCGCCCCGGCTTCGCTCGGGTATTAAATAAAAATTTCAGAAATTATACACACTAAAACGATGGGTTTCACAGTTTTCATACGAATCTTTACTTTTTTTAACAGCATTGGGGTTTTTGACATTGACTCGATATTCCAAAACTGACACTGGCCGTAGAGAAAAAGCAAGCACCGTGCGCTATACAACCTCTTTTTCTATTCTGACGCGCCATAATAGAAAAAGAGGTTGAATATACAGCCCACGGTTCAATTATTGAATTTTTCATGCGGATCCCTAACTTTTTTGAAAATATTATATAGCCTATGTTCATCACGGAAAATTAAGGATTCTAATGGTGAAAGAATTTTTTAACTCGGTCCAGTAGTTTCGGAGCCTATTCAATTCAAACAAACAAACAAACATACAAACAATCAAATCTTTCCTCTTTATAATATTAGTATAGATATGGAACAACCCGACTAAACATTTAAATAAAAATAGGCATGCAGCAATGGCATCGAAATAAGCCATAACTATGGCTTAACGAACCCAAAACATCAAATAACAGACATTTTGTTTCTTTATTAAGAAAATTTTGCTTTTCCTGCCACGCACATATTAGCGCCTGCTTCCAAATATTGTCATGGATATTTGCGTTGAAATATGGATATGGTAATAAAATAAAACCAGCTAAGTGGGAATTGAATCCCACATGGAGGTTTTGCATACTATCGTTCGGATCTTAGCGGGTTTTTAACAGTTTTTCGAGCAAAAAGGCAAATTGTCGCGATCAACCTTCTTATTACTGACCACGCCCGACTTCGGTGATCGATACTTAAATTGGTATGGATATGTGACCCCTATATTATTATTACTTTTTTGTTGTTATAGAGGAAATATTTATAAAAACCCTTTAAACAACCTCACAAAATCTAACTTTTAAGTTTCAAGATAAAAAGTAGAGAAAAACTAGCTAAACATAACAAGTTTTTGAAAGGCCCTATATTATATAATAAAGGCCAAAATAAATTATTTTAACTATATAAATTTTTGTTATTGTGGAAATAGAAACACAAATTCTTTATCAATAGGTATACAGTTAAATACTTAAACGTAAACTTCTTACGGTGCATGAGATATTCCCACAGAAGAATGGCCAGATAGCGGAGGCCTAGTAATAAGGTACCGTTTCCACCTTCTGGATACGGAACCTTAAAAAAGAAAATATAAGTTGGCCTGCCCGCAGGGAGTCTGCCCGTATGCGGATCACGTGGGAGAGCAACGTCTATACCCTCATAGCATGGAACACGAGAACGGCAGTAGTTTCCTAATACCTTGCATAGCCTCATATTAAAGTTAACACGGACAAGAAAGTCTCTAAGATATCCTTTTTATCCATGCAAGGGTTTAGAGGCAAAGCATAGGCGAAGAAATGATCCGTTGAGGACCTATGCTTTGATGATGACTGATATTGATGCTAACTAGATAATCTTTATAATAAATAAACGGAGAATATAATAAAAGATATAAATTAAAACACCATTTACTAACAAGGAAAATAAGAAAACACACACATGTAGATTGTTTGCCACAGTCTGCAGTCAGCTCCTTTGTTTCAATTGTAAATTTTAGTTTAAATTTGTGTCTATTATTCAATTGTTATTTCTTTGTTACTAAGATTATATTAATCAAGATAATTACCATATCCATTACATTCTTCAGTAAACGCTTTCGTACGTTGTCTAATATTTTACCTGTAACTTTACTCATTATCTAGAAACAAGTTAACACCAGACTTAAATAATGTTGACTCAACATTGCGAATATGTATCTACCTGCGTTGGTAGTACGTTTTTCAACGTTTCTGTTCCTCGTTTAATTAAATTTACATAAATACTTTTCCGAAACTAAATTATCAACTTCAGTGTGGATATTTAACCTGCTTGCGTGAATTATATCCATAGGTAGGATGACCAAAGTGGATTATATCCCAATTTTGTATATCAGCAAAGTACCTATAACACAAGCTCTGTTTAGCTTGGGTTGATGCTGCGTGGATTGTCCAGCATTATTAATTCATCTATCTAAACTAGCAGTTCTACTCAAATTAAACTTACGTTCCGTTTCATAGATTTCAGCTTAAGTCAGCGGTTAAAGTGCAGCTCAGAACTGATTTACGCTGGAGCAAAGTTTTATTGGTTTTAGTATGTAAGTTCATCCTTCTAGTTCTACCGGGATGAATTTTTAAGATCTAGACTTAGGTACATAATAATTATTATACCGCGCGGACAAAAGCTTCAATATTTATTATTTACTTTGTTTTAGTATTAAGTATTACCTTGTTTTAGTATTTGTATAATTACTACTGTTTTTGTTCTATGCTATAACTGAGTTGTTTCAATATCTCTAAGCTAAACAGAGTTATAAATTGCTATTCATGAAAATGTAAGACCGAGCGACAAAAACTGAACCAGTAAAATTTCGTTATGTACCTATAATATGTTTAACCGACCGTTTTTGGCACCATACAAATACGTTTATATTTTTTTATAAGGCGATTTGTGTAGTTACTTTAACTATATACTACTCTATAGGTACTAAAATTTACTATGTATAATATTGATTATTTAATTATGTAATATATTCTATTATATGAACATTAATTATTATAATATAATGTTTTATTAGTTAAATGCATTGCATTATAACGAATAAGTGAACAAATAAGTAACTAATTATAACTTTTTTGTATTATGGGTACTATGACTGATATATTTAATACATGATAAGATATTCATTCACACACTTTGGAGATAGCTCTAATAAATTGTTTTAAGTGACCGATATTTAATGTGGTTGGTGAAAATTTTACTAAATAAACCAATAAACGTCAAATTTTGGCTGTAGTAGTTCGTTGATTTTCAGACAGAGCACAGATTATATATTTATATTATAAAAAATTGATTGTTTGTTTATTTGTTTGAATTAAAAAAGTTCCGAAACTACTAAAATGTTTCGAAAAATTCTTGCACTAGTTGCATCCTTTATTATCCCAGATGAACATAACCGGAATATTTATTAATTCAATATTTGAAAAAAAGTTAGTGATCCGTATGAACGCATCGATAATGTAACCCAAAGTGTGTACAACATTTTTAATTTTATACCTATGCGGATTCGGAGCATACCGCTAGTATGTCATAATTAATATTTAGTAAAAATTCCACGCGAACGCTGTCGGTTAAAGATCAACGACCATCAAAGGAAAAGATAATGGCATGAAAGATAAAGTTATCGGAATTTTTCATTCAACAAAGAGAACAACTTTATAAAGACGCTAAGATGAAAACGGTAATTGTTCAGTGATTAGTGGAAGTAGCTGGAGCTCATTTTCCAACTTGATCGAGATTGAATCCGGCCCACCGGCACGTACGACGACGGTAAAACGTTGGATTTGCTAGTTTTAAGAGAATACCGGGTTTTTTTTTACCATATCACAACTGTCTTGCATTGCTGGCAATCTGATAAAAAGTAATTACGCCTTAATATAAACTCTTTAAACTTTAAAATATTCTTGGCCGTTGAAAATATAGTAAAATTTCCCTTTGTTCCTTGTTAAATGAAATAGTTGGCTCATTTGCCAAAGGATGCTTTGAGGACTGAATGAATGACACTGACTGAGCTGAATTTAGCTGTACTCGAAAGTAGGTAGTTTGTTCGTATTCAACCTAACTTCGTAAACTTCATGGATAACGCACACAACCCATCTATTGGGAAAGTGGTACTCTAGCTCGCCAAGGATATGCGGGCGGAATGCGGACGGCTTCTACGGTATAGAGGTTCACGAGTGGAATTCCTTCTCGCTATGCCACGGCCGGCCGGGCGTATGTTATACGTCATTCTTTCACCAAGGCCATTATTTCCAAGAAATGCCACATGCCATGGGCGGCTGCAATAGTATTGAAGAGTCCTTTTGTCTATTTAATCTGGTGCTAGAGGTGCTAGATTGTAAAAAAATAGTAATAACAAATAATTAAAAAATAAATTGTCAGAACAATAACTTAACATAAATTCCAAAGATCATAAATGTGCATGAACTAGATAAAACCTGTATCTCAACGAAAAGTGCTATCGACGTAACTAATAAACAATAATCACATAGGTATCTAGGTACACCAAATGAAACGTCACGCAGACTTTAAATTGAATAAAAACTAAACTATGCAAGTAGCGTAAACTACATAGTTTATGCTGACAAGAAGCTAAATTAAACGGTCGCACCGTTTTACTACATCAGTGTAACTACGAGTAATTTCTTTTACTCGTGGTTACACTGCTCTGAAAAGGATCACACCTGACTGAATACTATTCAGTATATCAGGTATGGATTAAAGTGCCCGATAGATAAATTATACGTAAAATATAGAATACTAGCGGTCCGCCCCGGCTTCGCAGGGGTATTTGTCAAAAATTGTTTTATTCATACGGAACCCTAACTTTTTGAAAATATTCTATAGCCTATGTTCATTACGGAAAATTTAGGATTCTAATGGTGATAGAATTTTCAAAAGGTCCAGTAGGTTCGGAGCCTATTCATTTATATATAAACAAACATACAAACAATCAAATCTTTCCTCTTTATAATAATAGTATGTATATATAAAGACAACAAGGAGTTTCAGCGTGCTAGAGTATTTTGAAACTAAATGCCAGAGATGATGAATATTACTACGGCATACCAAAAATTAGCTTAATCAAATTTGTAAAAACTTTAGTTCATAATGCCGTTATAAACCCAGCTTTCGGGTCTGGCTTGGTTTGGTAAATGTTGACCATCGAATCCCCGCAGGATAGTCCGCGTTAATCGAGTTACGTTTTATAAATGTTTTCATATTTAGATTGGAATTTTTCACGTTTTCAATACTACTATGGTTACTTCACAAGAAAATGCATTCCAAAATAATTATAAGATATAAGATTTGACGTCTTGCAATTTAAAATACTTTTTCATTTTTAAATTATTTTCTTTTTTAAAACTTTTTGTAGATATAGGAAACGCCGAGAACGTAAAACGTCCTTGTACATATTTATTTAGTCTAAAGAAAAATTCCCTAGTATCAAAACGCCAGAGATTCAAGGGTCTAACTTCTTTATATGACCACACAGTGTCTATACTAATATTATAAAGAGGAAAGATTTGATTGTTTGTTTGTTTGTATGTTTGTTTGTTTGTTTGTTTGTTTGTTTGTTTGTTTGTTTGTTTGTTTGTTTGAATTGAATAGGCTCCGAAACCACTGGACCGATTTGAAAAATTCTTTCACCATTAGAATCCTAAATTTTCCGTGATGAACATAGGCTATATAATATTTTCAAAAAAGTTAGGGATCCCCATGAAAAATTCAATAATTGAACCGTGCGCTGTATATTCAACCTCTTTTTCTATTATGGCGCGTCAGAATAGAAAAAGAGGTTGCGCACTGTGCTTGCTTTTTCTCTATGGCCAGTGTCAGTTATGGAGTGTCGAGTCAATGTCAAAAATCCCAATGCTGTTAGAAAAAGTATGAAAACTGTGAAACCCATCGTGTTATTGTGTATAATTTCTGAAATTTTTGTTTAATACCCGTGCGAAGCCGGGGCGGGCCGCTAGTAAGAAATAAAGACAGAATATTTGAACAATTATAAAAAAAAAACAGTATTTTATGACACCAACGAAAATAATTAGCGTTTGGACTACATCGCCATAAGGACTGATATAATTTATCTAACGCGATGTGGTCATATCGAGATTTAGTTAGAAAGCGATTTAGTCATGACTACTATCTAGTCAAATCAAGATAATATAGTCTAAAAGCTTCTAACCCGATCAAATAGCCCATGATCCGTAGCTTACTAGCTTCTAGAATTATAGAACAAAACCTTATTACATTAACTTCCGATTGAAAACTCTTTTATTTACTGGCTACCTACTTGAAAAAAGATCCTTCAAGTGCTAGTGTAACTCGCGCACCGAGGGTATGGAGCTTTTGTCAATTTATACAAATTCTATAGGTACCTACCAGTTACTTCGGAGATGAAGGAGTATGTAGGTAGTGTAGGTACCGAAAATTTTCAACAGTTTTGAAAAAATAAAAAAAATATGAAAGTTATATAATTTATAAAAACTTTTTCGTAATTTCCAAGAAAAGAAGAAACCACTCGAACCCCTAAAAACATTGTATCGTGTTTTTATATCCGTCAATGTTCCGTTTTCAGCCACTTTTAATCTATGTATATTTCAAGTCTTGTCTTAAATTATTTTTATATTTTTTTTAATGTTTGATTTGATGTTTTAAAGGCCAATGAGGGGAAGTCTGATAGCATGAGAGTTATCAAATGTATGGTTTTTTATACGTTCATCAAAAAAATTAACGCAGGAACTTTTTAAACCATTAAATTAAAAGTTGGAATGTCTTGAAAAAGATTCGTTCACTGAGTGCGAAGATAAGACTTTAGCATTTGAAAACAAAAAAGTGTGTTTCAGGTACTTAAATCTTTCATAATAAGCGAAGATACAGAAATATTTTCTATAGAATGCCATCCTAAAGTATCATAACATAAGGAATGATACCAGAAGAAACGTTAGTGCAGCGTTCCGTAATACGGATAATTAAAAAAACATAAAAAATTAGGGAACGGACCTATTGTTCAAAATCTGCACGACTTGGACAGCCGTCTCAGGAGAAGGCCCTTAGTGGTCAGGTGTACCAAGATGGATTTTTTTTTAAGATGCGGTATTTGTTTTGACGAAACCAACTGCTCTAACAACGTTATGTTTGTTATCATGAAATACTGGTACCACCATTTTTTAATCCGATGACAAACGTCCAGATTTTGAAAATGACAGAAAGTATTTAGGATACGACGATCATCTTTCGGCTTTCTGTGGTAAATAACGCAGCAAAAATGTATTACAAATCTAACCAACACTTTACTTCAGGGACTTCCTTTTTAAAAGACGGGACACGAGAAGATTCGATTACTAAAAGCTCATTACGAATAAAAATACAGCAAAAGTGAATATAATAGCATTCCTTGTGTATCCGAACGTATATCCTTTACTCAATTCTTGAAGCTAGAGTATTAAAGGTGTTCTGACAACTTTAGGTATAGTCGTTGTAGATTTATAATTTTTTGTCACACATAAATACGATTAATTTAAGAAAAATGTTTATGAAAATACCCGTAGTTATAGTGGTATATATAGAAAATTAGAAAGCGAAGTCTGTTTACCGGCAGAAAAACAATAACATTTAAGTGCACTTCTAAGAATTTAAAAGCGATGTACAGTTCGGAGAAGCACTGGTAGCGAAAAATACCATGCATTGATTCTACGAGGGATAAACTGAGGTCTTTAAATAATCGGGTCATATTCGCTCCAGAAATACCTCTCGTAATTGAATTGATAATGATGATCAATATTTTAATCCAAATTTTCTTTCTGGGATTGTCTGCATCCGTTATAAACTCGATATTTCCCATTCCACTCCACCCTGCTCCATTCTGTAATTCAG
This sequence comes from Eupithecia pulchellata, assembly GCA_963931895.1. NCBI lineage: Eukaryota > Metazoa > Arthropoda > Insecta > Lepidoptera > Geometridae > Eupithecia > Eupithecia pulchellata. The sequence continues at coordinate 2,713,397 of OZ007520.1, read as the reverse complement.
TCCTGTCCTTATACAACGGTACTTTGTTGTGGTTGTTGGTACGTAATGTGTCTGTTCCAATGATACATACGAAGATATCCACCTAAAAAATTGGTTCCCAGTTAGATATGAGATGGTCTATTGAAAGGTACAAGCAAACCGACTTTTTTTACATTAATTCGATACTGGCTCAGATCTGCATCTGCTTTTACGACGGCGTTAATGCATATCTAGTAAAACGAATTCAATTAACTGATCGCCAATTACTGTCTTATTAATAAGACGAGGTATTTATATATTATATTTATAAAAAAACTACGAGGCAGGTTCCATAAAGACAGGTCTCTTGACACTGGACACCTGATCATACACCATAATACTACTAGCCAACTTTGTATCGTTAATGATAGTTATAGTGCCCTCCAATTGCTTGAAGTAATAAAAATACTTCTAGATGAAGGACCCAACCCAACTTGCACTATAATACAATAGAATTGAAAACTAATAGCCCAAGTTAGGCTTGTTTGTAGTTTCAGCGCAGTTGCGTACGATAAGCCTTAACGAGCGAGTCACTCAAGGTTTAGGCAGGCTTTGATTTATTTACCACTAGTAGCATCTGTTGCATGACACCGACAAGGCACCATAATGTTACTTTGAAGTTGTCGAATTAACACTGGCTGTAGGTAGGGCGGGCGGCAATTTACTTAATGATGAAAATGATGGGTGGGATGTACGTTTTAGGTAGGGTTATTTTTCTCGTTCAATTAATTAAACCTGAAACTATTTTTGATTCAATTCATTCAGTAATAATTAGCGAATTTTAATTAGTCACTGATAATCAGTAATCATGTAATCAATCATGAACTGATTAAAATATAGGGCGCGTCGAGCTCATAACAAAACCATCCATTCGACTCGATGGTCTTGCTTGTATTAATTAAATTCTGACTCACGGGACATTATAACGATAATTCTGGAAAAAACATTTCCAATTAAATATTTTGCAATGACATCTATAAGTATCCATGGGCTCTCAGGTATGATAATTGACTATGATTATTGTTAGAATCAGAATCCATTACTTTTGTCATCATGTTTGCTACAAGTCTACATCTTTTGACCACACTCAAATCGCTTTATCTTTGTATACCTAATTCGTAGTGAGACTACATCGCGTTACGCCTAGTCAAAACGCGATTAAGACCTTTTGAGAGATAGGCCTTTTGCGATGTAGACATTTTGAGAGGTAGACTGTCATAGAGGTAGACTGTCGTAGAGGTAGACCTATATAGAGGTACCTACACCTTTTCGAGAGGTAGACCCTATTTTTACTGAAGAGGAGGATGACTTTCCCATACAAACGTAGGTAGGTAATTCAAAAATAAATCAACATCGAGCATAATTTTAAAATATTTTTCTATTTGAATCTTGAATAAATAAAATTACATTTGTATGGGCAAGTCGCCCTCCGCTGGCCTCTTTAAAACTTAAACCTTTTAACTTGGATGAATATAATTTATGTGAATATTAAATGAAATAATAAAATTAGGTAACTACTTATAAACTTAAAACTTAAGAAAAATCAATTTTAGGCCAAACGCGATTTAGACTTATTAAGAACTCGGTCTAAAGCTATCTAGACTAACGGCTAATTAGTCTTAACGCTTATTTAACTAACGGCTAATTAGTCTCAATGCTTAATGAAAATGATGTTTAGTCATAACGCGATATAGTCTCACTACGAATTAGGTATACAAAGATGAAGCGACTCAAATGTAGTTGATACCTCCCTCAAATTATGAACCAATTTGTAAAATATTTTTTAAGGAGAAGGATCCTAGTCTTTTGTCACAATTATACACAAGAGATCGACATTTTTCCTGGAAAATAAAACACCGAAATTACTAAGGAATTTCAATTTGGTACTTTTTCTTGAACGGCATATCTGAGAGTAGAAAAAAACTTAATTTACCTTATTTAAATAGAAGTTGGGTAAGTTATGACTTACCCTATTTAAAGAGAAGTTTTGAAAAATATTATTATTATTTCAATATTTTTGATACAAAATTTCAAACCAATCGCAATCACAGTAAATGTCAGCAGCGTTGAACGTTCCTATCCTATTTTTTTATATTTAGAAAGACCTGGAACAACATTTTATTTACAATACGTAGCCAATTTGTTTGATAATCCGTTTCACTCCATTATCAGGAATATTTAAAAAAATCTCTGAAACTTGTGTTTAATATTTTTCGTTTACTTGTTCATTTTTGTTTTTTACGTATTATCTGTTAGTTTCAAATAAATCGGGCTACCATTTAAAGCGAAATTCATCAACCCCCTTTTCATCCCTCAGGGGTATAATTTCCAAAACCACATTCTTAGCGGAAGGTTGTGTAGTAAAATGTATTTAACAAATTCTGCTTTCTAGCTTCTGTGGTTTAGACAGGGCGTTGTCTCTAGTGGTAGTTTTTTTAGATTTCAGTGCGTGCACAGGCCACAATAAGGTCAGTAACTTTTGAAAATAAAATGAATACAATTTTACTTCTTTTAAATAAATAAATTATTCCTTTTACTAAAATTCTCTACTATCTTGAGTATTTTGGGTAGGTACCTGCCTTCCAGGTACATACACCGTACGGTATCACTCAAAATAATTGATTTTCGATCCTGCGCCGCTCGCGTGTACCAGGTCTATTGTCCTCACATGCCGGTGGACCGCACCGTATGCGGCCGGCATTATTTTATTATTAATTGGTTGATTTCCAATAAATAGTTTGCCAAAGCTAGACGGGCACTGTTCGTTCTGTTGTCACCAATAATAAAATATGTAGGACCTAACAGAATGTTCTAACTCAAAACTTAAATTTTCTGTATAACTTCTACCTACGATTACTGTATGAATAAAGAGTGGCTCGGCAACTTCAGATTTGATGACCTTATTTAAACTAAGCACGCTCTAGGTTCAGTATATTTTTATATTCTCTGAAATGTTGTCAAGAGTACTTATTTAAAGAAGTAAACAGGACAACATCTGCGCTGGACAAAGCCTTTTTATTTTCAATACTAAAACAAACAATAAAAAGTTACAGGCGCAAGTCACTAAACATGGGAAGCGAAATGTACGATAAGGACTTAATTCCGTGAGTAGAACTGCCCCTGAGATGTGAACACTGAACGAGGGGAACGAGCGAAGTGACCACAACGGGCGAGCCAGTACAAAGATTAAATTGAATCTGGCAACTCGCCAAGGCTGCCGTACCCAAAATTACAAAATATTATGCTGATTTTATAGCTGGAGCAAAAGACTGCTTAAATTCTTGAATCAGGGTTTGCATGCAACGTTAATTATGCATCATTTTGTGAATATAACTTAAATGTTATGATTGTGCGATTTAATGTATGAAGCATAAAGTGTTATTTTTAAATTGTAAAGCGTTGGTACGGTGCTACTGATTACTTTAATGTACCCAAAATTTGACGGAACGTGAAACAAGGCATTATGGGATGATCTTTGATTTTAAGTCGGTTAAGAATTTTAATTTTACGATAGGTTTATTTATTTAACGATATCGTCCCTGAGTACTAAGGAAAAAACATTCCTATAAATGCTTATCACGATGCTATCACATTTTACTATTCTCTAATCAGATTTTTTTTATAAAACAGGATTCAAACTACTAGTATGTCAACTACTAGCGACCTCTTATCATACATATTATGATAATAAATAATGGTACTATGTTAGAACAAACAGTACATAATGAAAAACTCAATATGGAGTTAGATACCATAGTTGAAGTAGTCACAGTAGGCATAAACAATTTATAGGACGTTATTAGTTTTAGTAACAAAAAGTAAAAGGCGAAAGTAAAATGTCTAAGCAATTTAGAGGTTTTAACTTTTTATGACTTGCTTTAAGGGTGAAAATTCAACCGGTATCTGTGAACAAATAGTAGCCCCAGAAGAACGGAAACTGCCATAAAAATTCGCGTCGTCGTCATTAGTCTCAGACGTGTTTTGATCAGGGACCGTGCGAACGGTTGCCGCTGTCATTGTTCCGTTGCCAAAGTAGGATGTCGCCTTACAAAGGTTGATACAAGCTCTCTCTCTTTCTATCCCCTGGGATAATCGGGCACCATTTCGTACTTTAGGAAGTCGTCGAGGCCCGCCTCTTTTTTATCTTCAACTCACAATTTTTAACTGAACTTCGCTTTGGGAACAATCGATTTTGAAGCCCTTTTAGTAAAAATTATTTGGAAACTTTTTGGTCACAGGTCCTATAAGAGTTGTAATTAAAGCACTTGTACTTATTTTGAAGTTTTGTTTTATAGTTGACTAGCGGCCCGCCCCGGCTTCGCACGGGTATTAAACAAAAATTTCAGAAATTATACACACTGAAACGATGGGTTTCACAGTTTTCATACGGATCTTTACTTTTTCAGCATTGGGGTTTTTGACATTGACTCGACATTCCAAAACTGACACTGGCCGTCTACGGCCAGTGTCAGTGCTTGCTTTTTCTCTAGAAAAAGCAAGCACCGTGCGCTATACAACCTCTTTTTCTATTCTGACGCGCCATAATAGAAAAAGAGGTTGAATATACAGCCCACGGTTCAATTATTGAATTTTTCATGCGGATCCCTAACTTTTTTGAAAATATTATATAGCCTATGTTCATCACGGATAATTAAGGATTCTAATGGTGAAAGAATTTTTTAACTCGGTCCAGTAGTTTCGGAGCCTATTCAATTCAAACAAACAAACAAACAAACAAACAAACAAACATACAAACAATCAAATCTTTCCTCTTTATAATATTAGTATAGACTATATGATTCCAAAGTTTATATTTAACATTGCTGTCCACATTTCATTAAGAAGCAATAATTACATTATTTAAGGAAATTACAACTTTGTATAGGATTATGAAGAAAGACGAGGAGGCCGCATTGACGCTTAAGAGGACGAGGCCTATGCACAACAGCAGACTGGCCTGATGGTTGGTTATTATATAAATTAATAGTAACTGTGATAGTATCTTGGGTACACTTGCCACTGGTATTGATATGGATCAGGTGAGCTACCTGTAGTTTGTTTGAAACAGTCTGCAGTTAACTCAATTGTAAATACTAGCTTTTATTTAGTTCGATAATTGTAATTTTCTTTAGTTACTGTGTAGTTTTATAGTATATCATAAAGAACATTATTGTGTTCTGAAAAAACGAACATTTAATTTGATTAGGTAGGTTTTTATTTATTTGATAATTCATTTAATATCACGATGGAACTTTAAATGAACGTTGTGCTTGTATTATAATTATATAATCGTTTTTTGAGAATCGTTTTCATTAACAACTGTAACGGTAAAGCCGATTTTCTGGCGTAGAGAAAATATTTCGATTGCAGACACAATTCAACTTTTACAAGGAAGCTCTGCCAGCTCTGTGGTTGTATCATACAGTAATTGTATTGCTATTGTGGCTCGCTGCTATCGTGGTCAATAGGAATTGTGCTCCATTCGGCCCTATCGCTCAATCTCTGAACTAACACCAATATCGTCCTAAGTAATGTGACCTCTTCAAATAAAATCTCGAACTTTATTACGTTCAATGTCTAGGCTTTGGAAAATATTGGGAAAATAAATTTAGTAAAAGCGACGTGCGCGGAAATGATCGTGTTACTAGACTCTGAGGGCCAAAAATATCAGAAAAATTCTAAAACACCAAGTTCAAATAATGACATTATCCATACGGCTTTTACCAGCATCAGAGTGGCAGCCTAGCAAACCCGTGGCCTTATGCGAGATTATTGTATAAGGCCTAAAGGTAAGAACGATGGAAGGTAGGTCAGCCGTTAGTTTGGTTTGCCACGTGCACGTAGTTTGACCGAGGTTACCTATTTGAGCAATGTGGAAAGAAAACCAGATCTTTGGGTATTTCTGGGGTCATGCGATATAAGATCTTACATAACTTTTCATACCCACGAGTCTACAGTTGAATGCAATATGGAATGCTGGCTTCTATTTCGGTCAACGAACTATCCATTCAAAGTTACTGCGTTCTGGGCATTCGGCCTTCTGGTTACTTAAGCTTAGATTTTTAAGAAGTTTAGACATGGTGTGAATACTAGTTGTTATAGTTTTATTCGGTTATTTTAATTGTCTATTTGAAATTATATTTATTTTAAATCTGAAATAATAGGTGTCTGCTAACGAACCCGAAGTAACTTGTTGGTAAGGTTGGTGTTTTAGTGTGATCGACGTCACCCGTCAAAAAGTTTTTGTTTTGAAAATATTACCACAAAATCACAAATATTCTTGTTCTTTGTAAGTAACTATACTTTAGCGACTTTAATAAACATACATTTATGTTTTTATAACTAGAAATTGTTGCCAGTATATCAAAATCGAAAGAATGAATAGCAAAATCAAAATAGATTGTGTGGGGGTACGAATAATCAACCGCTACAATAAAGCATACTCTCCCCTACTAACCCAGAGTAATTTGATTTATCTCGGGTAAAAATATAACACAAGGTTAACTCCTAACTCTTGGTGGTACAATACTACATTCGAATTTAATTCAGAAGTAGTATCTAACTCTGTCTAGGCCTATGTCCAGCAGTGGACTATTATAGGCTGGTGATGATGATGATGATGATGATGATGATGATGATCTAACTCTGAGTTAAACGTGATGAATGACCTAGCCTGGCACAAGTGCGCCTAAGTCATCAAACGGCTATGTTAAATCTAACGGCCTTTTTGACTTCGAAAACGACTGTCCATTGAGTAATAAACAATGTTTATTATTTTTGAGATTCCAGTACGTCGAAATTCGCAAACCAGGAACGAAAAGTTAAATAAAACCGCCAACATATCGGACCACGCAATTTGAATGCTTCCGTTGCAATTTGGTTTGAGGCCGGTTCGTGTGTTCACTGAAATATTTTTAGTTTATTTTTATTACGTTTTATAGCGGTCAACCTTATGATTCAATGACATTTTTGTTTTTATTACTCGGTGATCAATAACTTACTAAATCCTCTCGTATTTTTTTTGTTTTGGACTCGGCGACGCGACTTTGGCTTTTGGATAAATTTGCAGAGCACGGATTAAAAGTGTTTTGATCAGCCTACCGTAACGTGGCTGAATAAAAAGAGGAATCTCCCTTGAATTCAAATTGGAACTTTATGTAAAGTTAGACAATTCTAGTTCGTTTAAAAAAGGATAGCCCCGCTAAGTTACAAACATTTTCTATACAACATTTATGGCAGCTTTAAAGCTACCCACATAATAGTAGGAATGCAAAAAAAAAATCGGAATTAATAACCTATTTATTTAAAGACTTAAAGTTGATTTTATTTGTGAGAAAATTTCGACATAAGAACGTTTAAAGTTTAAATTATGATCAATTGGAACTGCTGCAAACTAGCGCTGCTATGGTAATTGTGTCGTCGGAGCATTTAACCACAGTATACATATGAACACAGTATCTATATGTACACTGTGATTTAACTGAGCTTGTAACCAATATGTGTTACATACTTAACTATAATATTTGTAATATGTTTCTATTTCAAATAAAACAAACATCCTTTGCGAGAAATTTTTAACTTCGCTTGAAAAATTAATAGCCGTATCTGCAACGGATAGAAAAATATTGATGTTTAAATTGGTATTTCATATGAATTTCCTTTACCCAGTAGAATAAGCAGCAAACGAACGTCAAGTGTATGTTCAATAACGCGAGAAACCCAGGGGCTCATATTGATTACTATCTTTATACCCAGTAGATTTCACAATACCGTTCGCTTTTCACCTTCGGGAACACTGAATCCTGGAGCTAGCATGAGTACTGATTCTTTATTTATAGAAGAACAATGTAAAATAGAGTTTAGTTAGACATTGCATCGGAATAAACAAATCAACTAACGTATAGGTACCGGGTTTTGTGCAGTGATACGGGCTTCGCATGGAAAACCATTCATCTCTCGTTAGAACGAAACTAGAACTCTGAGCCTCGTTAATCCCGTGATAGCATTAATATTGAACATCAATTGCTTAAACACGGGAAGTTTTAGTATTTATATAACCGTTTCGTTTGCCGAAAATAAACCTTCTATCTTATATAGCTTCGCAATATATATACTACGAAAATACCCTTCTACACTGATAAGAGAAGATGATAAGTTTGTTTGTTATGAATAGACGGTTATCTTCGCAATTACTGGTTTAATTGAAAATTATTTTCTTAAAAGTAAACTACTTTAACCTTTGAGTGACAAAGAAAGTTAGTGAAATCTTTTTATTGTGGTACATATTTTAAATACATTATATCAGTCATCTGGTACCTTTAACGTAAGTTCTTATTAGCTTGGGGCTAGATGATGCTGTGTGGATTATCCAACATTATTTATATTTTTTTTTATCCCGGTATCACGTGACCGAAACTGCGAGCAGCAGCCTCTTTATTATTTTGTGTCATGAAAACTAAATGTAAGCGAACTTGCTGTCTCGAAGCTTTTGCTATTAGTAGCTAAATGTAGCACGATGAGAGGGCAGGTTTTGATTTTGAGTTAGCTTATTTAAGAATTTAATAAACTTACCAAGTCTAGACAGCTTGAAAACATCAGCAGTATTTATGACGTCGACAAAAACTTGGAAGTTAAGGCAGTTTGGAGTTTTGTTATTCCCGTGCTGCACCATGGCGATCTTGAAAGCATTTTGGATGTGGTTCGAGTTCTGGTCAAATATTACACCTGGAAAAGTAAAAAAAAAAAAAATTAGGAAAAGTATTATAATAACGTAAAAAATCACGCGATAAAAACGCGCCTGTGCGGGAGCCGCTTAAAGCTGGTACGACAAAGAGACGCTAAAATTATTAGACGCTATGCAGACAACGCCCTTAATGCGGCAACAACAACATGCTTACGTGCATTGTGTTAAAATAATAGATGAAAAGTAAATGGATTGTATTACGTTAATTCACTATAATGTAATTGGAGAGAACCCGTTTTTTAATTATCTGTAAAATTAAGTTTTTTTGATTACAAATTCGAAATAAGCGCCACTACCACATAACAGAAAGAACAATTCAGTTTTTTCTGTTCCGTGGCCACTACTTATTATAACTTTATGTAATGTATTGCGAAGTAGGAAGACCTTAAATTATAACAAATTTAAGTCACTCCCGCTCGTAATAAAATATACCTGTCCAAGATGCTCTTGATTTTACCGTAACCAGATATCTTGCTATAAATTATTTATATTTCGTGCGTAAGGGCGTACTTAATGTTATTTGTAGCCCCGCTATTAAATAGATTACGTTTACCTAAAAGCTATCCCGTGAGACTACTTTACATCGTCGTTTAACCTAGTTTTCATTTTCATTAGGAGCTCTTTTTTGGAGTTTTCTCCCGGAGTGACGGATTGACCCAACAGTGTTTTAACTTCCACTATACAAAAGGTATAGTAATCTAGAGGAATAAACACTCATGGACAAATTTAGAGGAACGGACCTTAAGAAACACAAATTAGCATAGTATGTGTTTATTTGAATTTCAATAGGGTTTGAACAATAAAATGAAAATTTTTAAACAAAACTTAAACTACATCGATATAATAAAAAAAACCATTTAGTTTACCACTGCAAAAATACCGATCTGATACATGAACCTGCTGGGAAATAACATGTAGTTAACCTGTATAATAGAACAAAATTTCATTTTATAAAAATTGTCTTGCCCGTTATGATTGTTTAATGTATGTACCTAACTACTAACTTGTATTGTATTTTAGATAAAAAATTTGCTGCAATATAATGGACATTATTTATATTAAGACCTTATTGTATGCACAAATGTTTCTGGCAAATAAATATATGACTATGACTATATGATAATTGCCGTGTGGTGCCGGCATAGAATTTCACCACCCCAACTCTTCCCGTGGGTGTCGTAAGAGGCGACTAAGGGAAACACACCAGGGGGCGGGCAGCAGCGCCTTCTGCAGAACAACTACACCGAACTGCGATCCCCAACCCGCATGCCCAGCGTGGGGATTATGGGCAATAACCCCCAAATAATGATGCCATCTATGGCGCTCATTAGGGGAGGCCTATGTCCAGCAGTGGACTATTATAGGCTGGTGATGTTGATGATGTTGATATGATAATTAGTAGTTGTATGAAAAATGAACACTTGTATCCTATCATATCACAAATTGAACAGTGCTCAATTGATTGATAATTTTTTATGTATTACGATTAATATGCTTATTTGTCATTTTTAAGTTGCGTTCCTCTAAATTTGTCCATGAGTGTAGTTCCCAGTAAATTGATAATATTTTGAGGACCCACACGAAGATCGTAAATTCCATACCAAAATACTACACCTAGTCGTTTCCACGCGTATGGTTGCAAACAATAAATTGCAAACGCCGGTCGCATACCCAGTTATTTTTATTCCCAAAATAATATTCCTGTGGGCCCTGGATATTTGATTCGGAAATCGTGGTTATTACTGCTTTTTGTAACTGGTTGAATTATTTACAGTAGTCAAACTAACCAGAGGCCGCATTCTCCTAAATTAAATGATCCACCCAAGCAATATTCTCAGAATGACACATTTTCGTATTTTGCCTTTAAGTTTGTACAAGCCCAAACTTAGACTTTCAGATTACATAACATAAAAGAACAGCAAAATGTCAAGTAAAAGCCTAAAAATAAATGTTTTTCTTGGCCCGCGCGTCGTTTGTAGTAGTACTAGTTTAGCAGAAAATAATCATTATGGCAGCGTGATATCTTTCGGATATTAAAAATATTTGCAGGTCTTCCCGTCCAACTCTACTTTTTATTGTACATATCGCTGTTCTATGTAGGAAAAAAATTATATTTAGTAAAGTCTGGCTCGAAGTTGGCAGTTACCAGGAGACCATAAGTTCATGGGGGATACTAATAAAGATGAATCGATCGAACTAAAAGCAAGGCTTTTGCCTTGGACTTACTACTTAGTGTCGTAGGAGGATGTTCTTGGAAGATAATTCTGTCTGTTACGCTTTCATGTCTAAACGGCTGAACGGATCCTATGCTTTATGAAATTTGTCAGGGAGGTAGACGGTACCCAAATGACGGACATAGGCTACTGTGCAGAAGCTAGTAAGTATAGTATGTAACACGGTGCCCCAATTATGTGTGGATAACCTTAGCTTGTGCGGCAAGAAAACGCCAAGAAACCTATTTATTTTAACTTGACACCTTCAGAAAATTTTTTTTTTGTTAATTCCGAAATATTTGTTCATTTGTGTTCTGGGCGTTTTCTACGTATGATAAAAATATCCATATAGGTAATATGTAATAATATTATAATTATGTATATCAGTCATATAGTACCTACCCATGACACAAGCTCTGCTTAGCTTGGGGCTAGATGATGCTGTGTGGATTGTCCGGCATAATTTTTTTTTCTTGATTTTTCCTTTTTTCAAACCAGAAAAGTCACTGTTTTATTTAATTTAATTTAATGTTATTTGAACGAAAATGGCGAATAATATATTTTATTGATGGTCAAATGGTTTATTTTGTAGGAATGGCCCCTTCTTCACAATTATTGTGCTGATACTGTGACTTTGCTATGTACAATCTATTTATGCTCATTCATGCTTTATGTATGGAAAATTTTATATACATAAATAAGTCTAGCCCAAAGTAGTGAGAGTTTGTGTTATGGGTACGAGATAACTGTTTTACTTCATATTAACGTACTAAAAATAAAATCATACCAAAACAATTATGATATAATTTTTTTTAATAAATTACATATTCAATGTAATGTCCTCCCAAGTCAGATGCAGGCTCTGCATCTTGTGAAGGGTTTTTTTGTAAACTTAGTTGTGTTCGTAATTGTTTTCGGCAGCGCTTTGGACTCGACGAGTCACTCTATTTAGTAAATGAGGCTTTTGTACACCGATGCCTTTAAGTTGTCCCAGTAAAAGAAATCCAGTGGGTTTAAATCCGGTGACAGCACTGGCTAAATAATAATGATTTATTCTGAATTGGTATGTACTAGGACCATTAGTCGGACATAAAATGCGGGTATATTATATGTCAGCTGTGTATGTTGTGAGGTTTAAGTAGCCGTCTCGTTTGCAAGACGATTCATCGTTCAAGAGAATTTTCTCAAAAACTCGGGGTTGGTATCTTAGTTTTTTACCATGAAAAATAATATTTATTTATTTACAATAAAAATTTTCTACTTTTAACCTAAAATTAAAAGTGCGGAATTACTGATCTTGGTTAACAAAATATTTAAAACGGTGTTTAGGCAAAAGCCGTTTTTCCTTAGTAAACTCCTAAAACGCAAAACACAATTTTTTCCTAAATCTGGAAAAATGTAACATTGGCCAAAAACCGGTTCGGACAATGTTAAATTTTTAGATATTAAAAATTAATTAATATTGAAAAAATCTGATTGACTTTGACCTGCTGCAAGTACTTTTAAGGTTATCTACATATTATGGGACACCCTGGTATACATTAAGATTAAATACAGTATGATCATATTTTTTATCCATTCAGTAGGCATTGTTTTCGGCCAAACATCTTCATAACTTACGCTTTTATTATACCTTATATAAAATGATGAACAACTGTTGTGAATGAACTAATATCTAAGCAACTCCATTTATCATTTAAAATAATGATTCATCAAGCCAAGTGTCAGCAAAACATTCTGAAATTTTATAATTGGCTTCGTTTGACGTTTGGCATTATTATGGACCACCGCGAATTGTTATCAAAATTTTTACATCTAGCTTAATCTTTGAGCCAGAAATTGCAATTGGTCGAATCGTTTTCGAGATATGGGGCAGTTTTATTTTTAACAGATTCAGGCGTTGTTGCGCGGGAATCCCTTGCAAAATTAAGGATGAAAATATTTTGTAACAATTCAGCGCGAAATCATTTTGATAAGATCTTAGAAAATGTAGTCCGTGAAGAAAAATTCACACCAACTAGACGGTAAAAATATATATAAGTAACTTGTTAACTTGTTTCGTCTATCTATGAAACATCATCAGCATACCATATTATTCGACCCTGACACTGAAAGCATCTATCATCAAATACTCCAATGATTTTTACGCGCCAAGACCAATCTTATTATATTTTTTATTCTTCAGTAAATAATCTACTAAGTGGTGAATATGACTTTTTTCTGTTTTGTGTTTTGAATCCTTAAGGGTTATATCTCAGAAACTACTGCAGCTATTGAAATTTGATACTATAATAATTATAATAATTTTATAATGATACATTTTGTGCGCCCGTGCAGATTTATAGAAAAATAAATGAAAATAAATGAAAAATCAAAACAAAGATTTTCAGTACAAATTTTGAAATCGACATTTTAAATGGGACCTACAGAGTTGAAAGTAGTATCAAATGAAAGGTACCTATGTGTTTGTAGATACCAAAATAGTTTTGAAATTTTGATAGATTTAAAAATATTTTGAAAATGGTCAAAACAATGACCATTGAATTTTTTCCGAAGATTGCAGAGTGATCGATGTAAAATGTACTAAGCGTTTGTAGATGTAGATCTATATTTTACAGGAAAAATATAGAGAAGACTGTAAAAATAATACTTTTTGAAATATGGTCAAAAAACAAATTTTCATACAATAGGGGCTACTTCATTGAGAGCAACATCAAATCAAAGGTATGGATTTGGAAAATTCAAAACAGGTTTAGAAAATCGTCTTAGTTTCAGACCTTGGCCCGCTGCGCCAAGAGGTCGTCAATATAGTATAGTAACCTACCTAAACGACAAAAGTGCAAAACCCTCGGCGCGCGAGTTACACTCGCACTTGTCGTACTTGTTTTGTTGCTAAACAAAGATGTGTCGTTATTATAGAATATATTCTCCACATCTCAATAAAGTGATGTTCGCAACATATATATGTCTTTTATATAATTTACTAGCGGTCTGCCCTGACTTCGCACGGTTATTTTAATTGAGTGATTTTTAATTGATCTGTTTTTATGTTTTGACTCGATCTTATTACCTCATATAGCTCACCGGGAGAAAATCTAGTTAATGCTACTTGACCTCGAAGGAAATTTTATGAAATAACTGTGAATATCCTGTTCAGTCTCTGGCTTATTTTATAATATTATTAAATTTAATAACAAATAATCTTTTTACGTTTACTCTCAATTATATTTTTTTGCGTTGGTACATAATCTGCTGAATTTTAGTATCACAAACAAAACTCGCGGGCTAAAAAACTACGGGCTGAAGCATTGATTTATTTTGAAATTTCACTTAGGCTCGCGCGATGCAACTTCTTGTGGCCCGCAGTGACTAAATCAATTCTGTGAGGATTATTATCGTCGTAGTAAAGCTATTGATTCGCATAATTCGGCCCCAGGAAGGAGTGAAGGTAAAATAATATCATTTCATAAATAAGTGGTCATCCATTTGGCATATAAATATTATTTAATTCATAATCATATTATGAATTTTATGTAGCTAAAACGGCCACCTGCAAGAAGAAGATTCGAGTTCAATAAGTTATTCAAGTGAATCTATGATCAGCTTATTGAAACTTAACTATCTTCTAAGTTACAAAGAAATGATTTTGCTCGTCCCTGGTCTATGCGAAGTCCATGAACTTAATCTTTGTTGTTTGATCTTTGTTTTTTTCTGGGTTATTTTTACATCAGCCAATCGCGGCGCCGTCTATCAAGCTATACCTACTATAGCTTACTAATCTATACTTATAATAAAACTGTAACAGGACCAATTCTGTACATTGAAGATATTTTGAAATTTTTTATTGGCAGTCTACTATCGATACTGAAGCCAAAACTGTTTTTTTTTTCATTCATGTCTGTCTGTCTGTTTCTTAAACGCGCATCACGCCGAAATTGCTGAATTGAAGGAAGGACATAGGATACATTTTATCCTGGAATTCAGTAAGGTTCCCCTGGGAGAGGGGATGAAAGCAAAATTCTTTATCCTCGCATTACGCCGAAGCTGCTGGATGCATTCGAATCAAACTTGGCGTGATTTAAGGTCATACTACAAGGAAGAACATTGAATACATTTTATCCTGAAATTCAGTAAGGTTCCCCTGGGATAGGGGATGAAAGCAAAATTCCTTAGCCTAGCATCATGCCGAAATGACTGAATGCATTCGATTGAAATTTGGCACAATCTGAGTTCATACTATGGGGAAGGACATATAATATATTTTATCCCAGAACTCAGTAAGGTTCCCGTGGGAGAGGAATGAAAGTAAAGTTCTTTGACTGCGCATCACACCGAAACCGCTTAACGTATTCGAATGAAACTTGACACCATTTGAGTTCATACTACGAGTACGGACATAAGATACATTTAATCATACATTATTATTTTATGTTTGATTTAGGTTTTATTTTTGCCGACGGTCCGGCTAGACTAAAGCCTGATCTTCACTCTTGCGCTTCGACTAGGAGTCCAAAGAATTAAAAGTAAAAAAGTGACAATCTATTTTCTGTTTTGTGATCAATGAAGACATAGAGACTGGCAGAAATCCTTCCGTTATTTAATTATAAATTGTATAATATCCTCCCAAGAACGTTACGGAAGGTCATAATGGTTCAATATGTGTTGTACACAATATCCTACAGGTAAGTGCAGCTCTATGATGTATTTATTTTCTTTAAATTTGCAACCTACTTCGCCTGAATATGTACAACTTATTACTACCTATTAACTTTTCAGGCGAAGTAAAATGTATGTATGTATGTAAAGTATGGTCCATGCAATCTTCACAAACATGTTCAAATGTCACTTAAAATCCTTAGATCAAAGAAACTACAAATAGTTCGTCCGATGCTATTTGCACTGAGAGATATGTACATATATGCAAGGTGTACCAACATTTAAGCATAAGTAACTCCTTACTTTTCGATAACTCTCACGGTTCCACAGGGTATCACGCTTTTCCCTTATAAATAAACTAGCGGTCCGCCCCGGCTTCGCACGGGTATTAAACAAAAATTTCAGACATTATACACACTAACACGATGGATTTCACAGTTTTCATACGGATCCCTTACATTTTTTAACAGCATTGGGGTTTTTGACATTGACTCGACACTCCATAACTGACACTGGCCGTAGAGAAAAAGCATTCAACCTCTTTTTCTATTATGACGCGCCATAATAGAAAAAGAGTTTGAATATACAGCGCACGGTTCAATTATTGAATTTTTCATGCGGATCTCTAACTATATCTCTAACTATAAATATTATATAGCCTATGTTCATCACGGAAAATTTAGGATTCTTATGGTGAAAGAATTTTTCAAATTGGTCCAGTAGTTTCGGAGCCTATTCAATTCAAACAAACAAACATACAAAACAATCAAATCTTTCCTCTTTATAATATTAGTATAGATTTAACGTAAATTTCTTTCATAAGGAAACCTCTTTCTGTCCTGTCTTCATTTGAACGGAACCACGAGGAAGAAACTAAACCAGTCATGTTTTTATTTTTTGCAGTAAATTAATAATAATATTTATGGACACTGACACTGGGTGACGTGTCTTAAAGTCCTGTGAGGTCTTTTGGGTGTTCTACAAGTACCTAAGTTCTTAACCTAGTAGAACCTTTAGATCAAAAATACTTATGATATTGCGTGCGTTGCTCACCGCACCGACTTTTGAGACGCAGCTCTCCATCTTTATCTATAGTTTTCCGCTGCTGGAAGAATACTCAAATGTGTCGTGTGATTATGTGACGATACCAGAGGCATATTGAAGTATTAGTTCAGTAGAAAAGGGGACCCAGTCGAACGTTTCGAAACCAAAACCGTAAATAAGAACATGTAAATATTTTTTTCCATAACGCACTTACTGCCCTGCTTCGCTAACTGCCCCGCTACACGGGGCAGGAGGAAGACGTCTGCGGCTATGAAAATTTATGTTTAGAAGGCTCATGGGGCTTAAAAAAGTGAAGTCAAGCAAGGAAAGCTTGGAGCAGACTTTCTATAAAAAAAGGTACATAATTTTCCAAATATGCTTTAAAACATCTTTCTCTCCCCAGCAAGACAGGAGAGGACACGGCGGCGGCAGCGCGGCTTGCAGTGCAGTCGCGCGGTGCCTGTCGGCGAGCTACTCAATCTACTCATCTGACGTGTCCAAATTCTAAACTATACTGTCCACCCGGTCATCAATAATGCTGTATTATCTTTCTGTCATTGATTGCTTTTTCTATTTTATTGTTTGTTATTTGTGTTGTTAATTTGGTTTGAATTATTAAATGTTTTGTAAAATTTTATTTAAAATAACTATTTTTTTATTTTTATAATACTACTTTGCTATAATATATAAAAATCAAGCGTAATTTCCGAACAAATCAAGTATCACCTAAAAATCACGAGTATGGTAGGTATGTATTTTCACTTAGTTATACATATTTCAAATTATAACATCATTTAGAAACATTAAATTGTTTTTACATTTCTTCCATTATAAATCGTGTACAGAATGTTGATGAAGATAACTGCGGCACAGTAGGTATAGGTACTGTCCCACGTAGAACAATATTTGATTTAGATTTTTAATCCTTTCCTATCCATACAGGGCTTTGATAAAATTTTGTTATTTACCTAAATATAATGTATGTAAATACATTAAAAGTGTATTACATACAAGGCAAATACAGCAAATTAAAGTTTTATTTTTATTTAATAGTAGAAAAACTGTAACTGAAACAAATGTATGGCAATCGCGGACGAAGTCGCGGGTACAGCTAGTACACTATATAGACAAATTTAGAGATTCGCAACTTAAAAAAGACAAATTAGCATAATAATCGTTGAGTTTGTGTTTATATGACTTTCTTATTATATATCTTTTGTAAGTGATTATTTTGATGAATAATTAGAAATCATGTCACTTGAAACACAGGATTACCTAGTTCAGGCTATATACTTAGCTATATTTATTTATTTTGTGTTCTTATGTTATATCTAAGTAACGAGTTTCTATGAATAAATTTTATTTTATTTTATTTTTTATTTTTTTTTATTTATACCTCAAATTGTAATTTGTTAAAAAAACATATAATGCGTTTAAACTTTCTTGAAATTAGCACAAAACAATCGCAAATCTGAAATAAAGATCGTAAAAATCCTTATTTTTTCTAATTACATGCACGGGTATATATACCGGATCGCATACTGAAACATAGTACATCGCGTGATAAAAAAAAAAACAAAAATAAAACCCCTCAAAATAATTATGTTTACAAGATGACTACAAATTTCCTACGTTATGTAATGTTTTTGTTAAAATTTATTTTATGGGACCACGTTGAAATAATTCTCTAAAAATGAGAATATTCAAAATTACATAACAGTAGCCAGTGAAGATATCGAATATCAGACATGGACGAGCTAATATATACATTAGCATAATTAAAAACATCCTTGTGTTAATAAAATGAATTTGAAATGTCGGTGAACAAAAATTTCATTTACTTATCAAAGACATTCAATCCTGGATAATAGTCGCCTTCAGTGCGTCACGGATATTATCGTACTACATTACCTATATTACGCGTTAACAAGGGATATATTTTGCGTTAATATGCACGAAGCGAGTGTATGGTAGCGATATTTCATTGTTCTGTATGGCAATATGATTGAGAGTCGTGGAAAATGGTGGATATGTGTCGGATGACGCGAAATTAATCTGCGTCGTGTAAATAAATGTAGGGCGTATGTCAGTGCTCTGTGGCGGCGCGGCGGCGGCAAGGCGGGCGGCCTCGCATCACCGGAAGCGCCGGATTCTCAGCAGATTGGAGTAGCGACATTATTTACCTATACAACATATGTAGAGGTACAAATTGTTATATACCTATACAACGGTATACAAATAACTAGCGACCAGCTCCGGCTTCGCACGGGTGCAATGCTGATACAAAAACTTTTCTCTTAAATCACTCTATCTAATAAAAAAAACTACATAAAAATCGGTTTCGGTTGCATGCATAGGTTCAAACACACAGACAGTGGGAAGCGACTTTGTTTTATAATATGTAGTGATCTACTATGCTGAATCATGGACATCGGTTACCCAAACCTAAAAATTCTAAGTGGTTAGGAGTGCGCATAATGATGCCCAATTAACAACTCTCCCAACTCAGTATTATACATGGTGTTCCATGATGCAACCTGAAGCAGCAAATATTTATGGTCTGGGTACACATTACCTATCGATAGAACACCATGTATGTTCGACTTTTTTATGTAATCTCGATATGACATGATTTGTTTTTTAGATTTATAAAATTTTAGACTTCTTGGTAATTTAGTAACTACGTGTTCTTTAGCTATCAAAATAATACAACAAAGTTGGTACTAGTAATATACGTAATAGTGAAATTTAGTTCCTACAATGTATACAATACAATACAATTACACTTTATTGCACATCAAAAAAAATTTTAAAAACAGGAAAATAAAACCTGTCTCTAAGTTGCACAATGGGCGGTCTCCATTGTGTCCATCTTACAATTTTCCGATTCAAATGTTGAATAACTAAGCCTAATAGCAAAACTGTGCGTGTATCAACGTGTCGCTTATCAAAGTGCAATAACCCCAATTATAAAGATTTGTTCGACTTGAAGAGGCTTCCGTCGATTGGGACCGCTAGGTAAAGGGACCGCGGTCCCATTCGCCGGATTCATTTAATTTTTTTTTTCTTCCGGCGAATGGGACCGCAATCCACGTGACGTAAATTGTACCTACAGTCGTCGTCAGATACAGATCCGAATTAATACGAGAATGTTAAGTAAGTTGTATCTAGTTCAGTGATTGGCGCCAGAATTTGAATCAAGATTGGATAAAATGAGGGTGTGAGTGTATAACTTTGCAAGTTTTATTTGTTTTTGTTTGTATCAGGACAATTCGCAACCTTAACAGTATCGGCATTCACAACGTCACCGTTTTAAAACAATTCGAATGCACCCTACCTACAATTTTTACGTTGCTAGTGTTATAAAGTGAGGTGAGGACTATAGTTTCTTGGGCTGCTCCCACTGATGGTAGTCAAAATTTCATTACCTATATCTTTTAAAGTTTTGTATAGATTCCAAATTTTTTTTTTTTTTTTTTTCGAGGGGATTTGGACAATAACCCCCAAATAATGATGCCATCTATGGCGCTCATTAGGGGAGGCCTATGTCCAGCAGTGGACTATTATAGGCTGGTGATGATGATGATAGTTTCAAGCGTGCATAGCATGAACAGTTTTTTTTATCGGTTCCAGAAAATTCACTTCTATCTAGCTAAGCTAGACGCGGTATGGCCAATCTCCTACATTTTCATTTTTCATTCGAACCTTCAGTGCGAACGTGACCTTACCGCTCTGCTGGGGAGAAACGGGAAAAGAATCCTGTTTATTTTTCGGCGGCGCCAGATTTTATTACTTTATGCTTACAAAATAAGCACTTAAACAAGTCAAATTTTACATAAAATAAATTATATCATAAGTTAAATTTTTAACGAGGCGGCCTATACTTAAAAATTTTACTAATGACAAACAGATTTATTTAGATAGAAAATTATACTGATGAATGCAAGTGTTATTTTTAATTACTTATTTATATGAGCTTGATCCGAATAGGTTCAAATAACGTACTCAAATAATTTATTTGAAAAATTTACATATTTTCTGTGTAATTAAAGTTACTGCGAAGCACAATACTAACCAAATCACAATATTTACAGTGTCTACTGTGGACAGCTCGATGCTACGCAATTATGCTCGGTAGGAAATTTATTGAAATGGGATATAATTTATCGTATAGAAAGGATTACATTGCGCTATCAGGGGATAATGTTATCACATGTATTGCGGTGCCATACCATAGTAACAGCTGTAACACAGTCGCAGTATTACTACTGCTACTGTTTATAGACGACCAAACCGAAGTAAGGTGTTTGTTCGGGGGAGGTTACAACGTAAAAAGTATAATTATATTTTCTTTATTAGATATTGTCGAAAATATTTTAAGGTACTATAGCCTTTATTAACAAAGAAAATTACAATTATCTAACTAAATACAAACTAGTATTTACAATTGAAACAATTGAGCTAACTGCAGACTGTTGCGAACAAACTACAGGTAGCTCAACTGATCCATATCAATGCCAGTTGGAAGTGTACCCAAGATGCTGGCTGCATTGCCACGCTGTATGGCAATGCTGATGCGCTGAACCAGATACTATTGAACAGCTCTCGGGTCACACGTCGTCGCTTCGACCAGACGCTTTACGCTCTGTTTTTACGCTTTTTTTTTTCTTTATTATTTGGATATTAGTTTGTTCTTGAATAAAGGAATTATTACTAGGAATATCCCTATCCCAAATATGGGTGGAACATCATATTATTATTTTTGCTCACGTCATATTCAATAAACGATTCCGTGAAAAACTTGTTACCACCACGCCACGCACTGTGAGTGCTCTAATGATAACATTGAATGTCATACGATTTCATATTTGTTAAATACATATTTTACGCGGCGTCAGATTTGGCCTAGGATCTCAAGAGGCGCAAATATGCAGGTCTCGACAGAGCCTACGCATTTGCAACCTTGAAGTCGAGAATGAAAGATGAAAGATGAAGTTGAGGGTCTCGGGTTTTAAAATATTATCTTAGCGTCGTCTGGTCGAAGCGACGTGTGACCCGAGAGCTGGATTGTACCTATCTAGCGGAGCGTATTAGTATTGAAGGCAGCAACTTTGGTACACTTCCGACTGATATTGATATGGATCAGTTGAGCTACTTGTAGATTATTGCTACAGTCTGCAGTCAATTGTTTCTATTGTAAACACTAGTTCTAAATTGGTTATTTAATTTTAATTTTCTAAATACATAAATGTTTTACCCCCAAAAAACATTTTAGCTAATATTTTATAGAAAGCCAAGCTCTCCATTTGGTTGGAGTGGAGTTTACGGGACGCAGGACTTAGAAAATTTTCGACGAATTTTTTTATGTATATATAACATGTATTTTTTTTTATGGCTACGTAAAGAGGGTCACTAGGGGTGCAACTTTAGTTCAGGTGATCTACCCCAAAGTTCAATGACCTCGGCGCTAGAGGTCAAAGTATGTCGTTCAGTTTAAAGGCGAAAAAGACTTAGAAAAATTTCGAAAGATATTTTTTTTGACGTATTGACCCTCCATTTTCAATAACTTGATGACATGTATAATCTGTGGGTTGGACCGCCGCTACGTAAACAACGCGTTATCGGAACGCATTAAATCAACAAAATATTTCAAAACAGATTGCTTCAGTATTGCAAACAGAACCTTATTGCCACACTCAGATACGTCGACACGTATCTGAGTGTGGCATACGCTAACAATTGAATGTAATCAAAACGAGAGCTCTGTTTTCACACTGACAATTTGAAATTCCCAGAAGTTTGGAATAAATTTCACTATTTATATTCGTAACTTTTCAAATTTGATTTTGCAAAGATCTGAGATCATCGAATACTGCGGTTTGTGGAGATTTAACGCGCGAATTACGTATTTTCAAAAAACATTAGTTGAAAAATGCAGAAAAATTTATTACAAGATCCTTTTGACATTTTTAATAATTATGGACAATACTTCTCCCTTGTTTAGATAAATTAGTAAAGTTATAGTATCCCTGAATTGTCACGTGTCCAGGAAACGACGTGAGGATTTACGAGTAAAGCATAATCTCAGCTTTATAGGAGGTTGTGTGTCAGTAACTTTGTTAAATCTCTTTGGTTTACTTCTGAAGTAGTTTTGGTAACAATCATCTGAGGTGTTAATATATGCATAAGCTTAGTTGATCAAGAGCCCTCCTCCCCATCTCCGTATGGAGCTTTGGTTGGGTGCTTGGGAGCTTGGTCGGGGGGCAAGCTCAGCAGTGGCCTTATGGGTGTTGATGCTCCTCCTCCTAATCATGAAGGATATAAGTTTGACTGAACACATAGTTATTTTATCATAAGAAATACACAAAAATAACAACATGGAGTAGCTATGTTTAATAGTTATGTAATTAGCTTAAAGTAAAAACCGAGTCTTAGCTCAAAGTAAAATTGTTTTGCTAACCTAGACAAGTTTCATTGTTTATTTTCCGTCAGTGTATATTCTTTAAATTTTATATTTTTGTGTTAACATTCGTGTTTTAGATTTTCGTTCATGTTCGAGGAGCAGTTAAGTGTCTGCTTCAGAGGAACTTCTTTTTTCTTAGGTACCAATTTATTATGATTATCTACAATGAAGGTGAGTTTATTTTCATCTATCATTGTTTGATCCTCCAAAAAGAATATCTTCATAACAATTTCTATTGAATCAACTAAATAGTTGTATTGTTTGGTAAAAGAATAACATGAACAGTTTTAGTTGATCAAATTAGTAATTTCATCGCCTATGATAGTCCACTGCTGGACATAGGCCTCCCCTAATGAGCGCCATAGAATACATTACTCATCATAATATATCATATCATTTAATTAGTAATTTACTAAGCTTAAATTATTACTTTCATGCGAAATTTAATTTAAAATAAGTTAAAAGTCCCTTTCCGGTAGACACGTAGATGAAGTGGATGGGTCAATCCATAATAATAGATTTTATTCAGTACATTATAAGTCTCACTTTCTTTCCACATTATGGGAACGAGGACCCAACAAAGAAGTCCTAAAATAACAGTAGCCGCGCTATGTTATGTATAATAATATGATGTAACGTAAGATTCACTTTGCCGAACAACATTATAAGAGCCGCAGAATCCATACTAATATTATGAAAGAAAAATCAATTCTGTCCGTCTGGCTGGTACCTACCTTTTTACGGCCAAACGGCTGAATGGATATTACTGAAATTTGGCAGGGTGAAAATGGTATCCTATACAGGGTGTCACATAATGAGTGGATAACCTGAAAGGTTCTTATGCGGCAGGTCAAAACCAATCAGAAACCTTTATTTTTTTTTAAACTTAACCCGTTCGAAAATGTTGGACTTTTTATAAATTTGGGATCTACATGCTTAGGTTTTCATTCATTTTTTTAACCACAGCAGCCTAAACTTTGCTTTTTTTAATGAAAAATGAAAAGTTTCAACTTTCAACCTGTTTTGAAAATTACTGGTCCTAGTTGCCAAAACATTTCAAACGATGTTCAGAAAAGCTGACTTTTTTAGTACATTCCAAAAACAAAAAATTAAAAATTGTGTGAAAAAAGTACTTACAATTAATATTATTTACTCATTATGGGACACCCTGTATATGCTTAAAAAATTGCGATATACATAATTTAAATACTAGATTATATAAGAATTAGCTGGCTGTACCAACAACTAGGCAACATAAGATTATTGTATCTTTTTAAGGGAAATGTATACCCTACGCTACTGCAACAAAAATCCAAGTGAGTTCTGAAAATTATCTATAAATTTAAACGGATAGCAAAAATATTAATTGCAAAAAGGCTTACTGTAAAATATTAGGTTATCTAGACGATAAAAACGAACGATCTAACAAGGCAAAGGTTTCTTGTTCGCTTCTTTACTTTACCTTAAAAAGATTTAAATAAAATAGGTGATAAATATTTTGTGACGTATCTAAGGGTTCTGTAAGGTCTAAAGGATATAAAGCACTTCGTTTTTTTTAAACGCACATGCAAATGATTATTTTATATTATAAATTGAGGATGAGTATCAGAGGCCGGAAACATGCATATAATAAAGTGAATAATGATTCTAGTAAGACAAAAACAGGGGTCAGTTGAAAAGCAAAGAACATTTTTAACTACACGAGGATTCCATTAGGTACAAATACGTCAAAAAACGTGCGTCCACGGAAATCCCATAAATCTTCATCCTACATTTTCCAACTCCGGGGTAAAAGTTTTTTAGAGTGTTTTTTTACTCTGACTGTGTTAGATTCAGCAATTTTTTGTAAATAGGTTCTATGAATTTATTTATCTTAATAAGGGTTCTGTAAGGTCTAAAGGATATAAAGCACTTCGTTTTTTTTAAACGCACATGCAAATGATTATTTTATATTATAAATTGAGGATGAGTATCAGAGGCCGGAAACATGCATATAATAAAGTGAATAATGATTCTAGTAAGACAAAAACAGGGGTCAGTTGAAAAGCAAAGAACATTTTTAACTACACGAGGATTCCATTAGGTACAAATACGTCAAAAAACGTGCGTCCACGGAAATCCCATAAATCTTCATCCTACATTTTCCAACTCCGGGGTAAAAGTTTTTTAGAGTGTTTTTTTACTCTGACTGTGTTAGATTCAGCAATTTTTTGTAAATAGGTTCTATGAATTTATTTATCTTAATAAATCTTCGTTTAGTGTACTTAGGTACGACTTATTTTCTACAAAAGGAAATTCCATTATAAATTGAAGAAGTCACAGAATTTGCTTTAGGCCAGTGAATCGCGTAACGACCAATCAGCATGAAGCAGTGCAAGTGTAACACAAGTATCTAAAGTATACACAACACAAAGCTACTGTGTGCCTGTATACAATTTTAGTTATTTTTAAGTACTTTTTCTAAGGTTTCAGTTACTTTGTTGTTCATGGTCCCACTTTTTCACGTACGTTTTTTTTATTAAATTTTAATAGGTATTGCTCGCCGTGTGGTGCCGGCATAGAATTTCACCACCCCATCTCTTCCCGTGGGTGTCGTAAGAGGCGACTAAGGGAAGCACAGCGGGGGGCGGGCAGCAGCGCCTTCTGCAGAACAACTACACCGAACTGCGCTGCGATCCCCAACCCGCATGCCCAGCGTGGGGATTATGGGCAATAACCCCCAAATAATGATGCCATCTATGGCGCTCATTAGGGGAGGCCTATGTCCAGCAGTGGACTATTATAGGCTGGTGATGTTGATGTTGATGTTGATTCCTCATAACAGGGAAGACGGATTATCCGCAGAGACGACTACTTCTAAAGAAATAAAAAAACAAACCTCTCATTGCAAAATGATTCCATTGGGTCCTGAGGTTATATTAGCACGTTTTCATGGTGGCATGAAATCGTGAAGAGTGGCGTGCATGTCGGATGCATCCCGCAAGCATAAAGATTTGCTTTTATGCAGTGTATTTTAGGCGAGTAGGTAGTAGTAGTAGTCCGTAAATTTATATATGAAACATCAGTGCTATTAAATTTTAGATGTTAATAAAGTTGAATAACATGATCCCGTAGGATTTTCGGGATAATGGCTCATATGTTATTCCAGGTCAACAACTATCTGTGCACCAAGTTTCATCAAAATCCGTTAAGTAGTTTTTGCGTGAAAGAGTAACAAACATCCATCCATACTTACAAACAGGGTATTGATATTCAGCATAGCATTAATTGAAGACGTCTGTGGCGCGGTGGGGGAAGATCCGCCGCACGCTGGATATTACGGGTTCGATTACTGCCTCGGGACAAATATTTGTGCGATCTGCAGATTCAGATGCAGTTTAGGGTGTTCTGATCGTTTTCTACGTATAATAAAAAAAACTATAGTGTAATGATATTGTGCTATATATATCAGTCATCTAGTATTCATAACAGAAGGTCTGCTTAATTTGGTTGATGCTGTGTGGATTGTCCGGCATTATTTATTTATTTAATCATTTGAGGAATTAGTATTTTGGACCTATTTCTGCAAGAATAGTAAGTTCAATCAATCAATTATAAGCTCCAATCGTAGTTATTATAAGAACTATAATTCTTGAGTGTTTGTACGTAACTAATAGATTTATACGATTCAGTAAGTAAGGGCGGATAAAACTAGAGCTAGAGTAAAGGTTTGTTTTATTTGGTACCCAAATTATTGATAAACATCTATAATTTCATGGTATTTTAATCAGGAAAGGTTGGAATTCGTTGATGACCACAGTTTTTGTAAAACTGTGTCAGATCTCCTCACACTACAGGGTTTTATCACCACCATTACGTTCGTATTTATTGTATATATAGAAAGCAAGAATATAATAGCAAAAATATTTTTAAACATTGAGTTTTTTAAAGTTATTTATTTATATAATAACCAATAATTTTATACTTTATGCTGATCCAGTTCTGGAACGTTATAATGGAATACAATAAAATGTTACTCAAATAAATAAAATAATATAAAACACTAGCTTTGCTGGTCGTAATATTATTCCCGCAGCCGAAACCTTAAGTAATATCTTAGGACCGACTCGTAATCGTAAACCCGACATAAAACCAGGGGAATGCTAGGCCACGAATAAAAAGTATATAAACTGAGACGTTTCTTAATATTGTGTAAGATATAAGATCTTAAAGTGGATTGATAATACGGAAATATTTTAGCCGTGGTATTTTAGAAACTGAAGGTTTTGAAGTGTCCTTTACTTATACCTATTCCTGTTATGTATATAGAAATTTTGTGTTAGTTAAATTAATAAGAGTGTCGTGATCAGAGGTCCTATTAGCATTCCACAAAATACAGCATCGATTGTTTAGTTTCTTTTTTGTGCAAATTGGTAATGTAATTCGCTATATACCTAGAGCACACCAAAGGGCCGCTACAAAACCTCAAATTTTAAGATTAATAATTTAAATAGGTCTTCTGTAATGCTCTACGGCCGTGTGGTGTCGGCACGGCCGTGTGGTGTCGGCATAGAATTTCACCACCCCAACTCTTCCCGTGGGTGTCGTAAGAGGCGACTAAGGGAAACACACCGGGGGGCGGGCAGCAGCGCCTTCTGCAGAACAACTCCACCGAACTGCGATCCCCAACCCGCATGCCCAGCGTGGGGATTATGGGCAATAACCCCCAAATAATGATGCCATCTATGGCGCTCATTAGGGGAGGCCTATGTCCAGCAGTGGACTATTATAGGCTGGTGATGATGATGAATGCTCTACGGTTACTTACCAGAACATTATTGCTGTGGGAGCTCCAGAGTAAGTTTTGCTATGACCACAATCTCCCTTTTTATTTAATGTAGGCAGATAAATGTGGTTGTGTTATTCACTTTTATTGTGACCCAAATTCCAAGGCATATCAATATCACAGTATACTGTGTCAATATATTAATTATTTAACTTATAGAAGCTTGCGATGCGGAGGGCAACCAATCACTCAATTAAGTAATGTTATGT
Organism: Eupithecia pulchellata; assembly: GCA_963931895.1. NCBI lineage: Eukaryota > Metazoa > Arthropoda > Insecta > Lepidoptera > Geometridae > Eupithecia > Eupithecia pulchellata. Next base: position 2,685,226 of record OZ007520.1, on the reverse strand, counting down.
TCACAAATAGTGGCTGTGGGACTAGCACAATATATCTTGCATGTTGTTAATCTTGCCATTGGATCTTGTTTTGCAAATAGCACCAGGGTATGTCAGGGAACTTCGGAAATTGCCTCAAATAATGATAATTGAATGTAGTGAGGTATAAGCGCATTATATTATTATACTAGCGGCCCGCCCCGGCTTCGCACGGGTATTAAACAAAAATTTCAGAAATTATACACACTAAAACGATGGGTTTTACAGTTTTCATACGGATCTTTACTTTTTTTAACAGCATTGGGGTTTTTGACATTGACTCGACATTCCAAAACTGACACTGGCCGTAGAGAAAAAGCAAGCACCGTGCGCTATACAACCTCTTTTTCTATTCTGACGCGCCATAATAGAAAAAGAGGTTGAATATACAGCCCACGGTTCAATTATTGAATTTTTCATGCGGATCCCTAACTTTTTTGAAAATATTATATAGCCTATGTTCATCACGGAAAATTAAGGATTCTAATGGTGAAAGAATTTTTTAACTCGGTTCAGTAGTTTCGGAGCCTATTCAATTCAAACAAACAAACAAACAAACAAACAAACAAACATACAAACAAACAAACAATCAAATCTTTCCTCTTTATAATATTAGTATAGATTCATGGATTTATTAAAAGTACGGATAGAATCCTGTCAAATCAAACTTGAATCATAACAATGGCGGATTGACATTGAGTGTCAGTGTATAGAGAGTTGCCAACAGAAGAAAAAATTACCCATAATTTTTATAAATATTCTTCCTAATAATTGTTCACTTATTAATATGAATATGTAAAATTATAATGAATCATTTTAGGTACTGCTTTAGCCACGGTAATCGTGATTATTAGACCTACTTTTTATAATTTTCAATTTACGCCAGCGCTTTATGGTGCTAACTGCAGTGAATTTTAATGTCCCACAAGAACGGAACAGAACACTTTACTTTCCCGGGTTTAAATAGTAACTATGCTAATCGAAGAAATTTCAACAAAATCTGTTCAGGTCTCTGAGTGTGTGTGCAGAAGTAACAAAGATAAAAACATCCAAAGTCTCATTCCATGTCTAATTTTAGTTTGAATAAATTATTCTTTGTGCCTATTAACTGGCTGACAACATTTTCTGCCTACGGCTTCGCATACATTGTTCCTATGGAAATGCCTAACCAATATAATATAAAAAAATATAATTATTTAAATGTACATTTGCAGCCATATCTTATTATGATTGTTACTGGGAAGATCAATGAAATGTTATGTGAAAAATATACATTATTCTCATATTCATTGTTTATTGATACATTCTAAATAAAAATTTATGTATTATATAATATAATGCCCGCATGCTTTGACATGAAAAATCTTCATGCACATTGCATGCTACACTTGATTTATTGGGCTTCAAATTATTTTAATTATGAGATTCTCTGATTATGCGAATTCAATTTAACTTCCAATTTTCGTCACCCGGAAATCTGAAAAAATATTGACTTTTAGTTATGCCCCACGCCTATCGTTAATCTCGTTATAACATCTGCGTAGCATGATCGTCACTTAAAGTATTATCCAAATGGGTTCAGCTATTTTGGAGGTTAGCTCAAATAAAAAACAAACATATTTCGAAATTCGTATTGTATAGATATTACAAACTGAAATTCAATATCCTAATTATATTTCGAATACTTAATACATATTATTTTATAGGTATAACCAGGATGATAAAGAAATGCCTATAAACCTAATTCATAAATTTAAAGTCAATAAAATATTAGAATTAAAACATTTTTAATATCCTCCCACACTTACTGGAAAATTTACATGTTTACATGTTGGCAGCACTGGCGAGATTTTGTGCTTGTAGTTTGATTTATATGTTGATAATAATTTTGCGTCAAATCGATAAAATAAGTTGGTGATATAAGAAAGAACAATGGCAGGTCTCCATACTAAGAATTGTCTGGGATCAAATTGAAGCGTCCCGTAATGAAAAAAATGTTAAAAGATTTGGCGTTAGCTCCAGAATCTATAAATGAGACTATTTTCTTTGGGGAAAGCCGGAAAAAAAAGATTTCAGTGTTTGAATTTTTTGGTTATGAATGAACATCAAACAATATTTGTCTATAAAACATCGCAGATTGAAATCAAATCATAAAGAAATAGATAATGTGGTTTGGTCTTGGGTTTGGTCTTATCAATTAGACCACGCCACCTTAAATATTCGAAATGAAAAATGATAAACAAAATGAGCAAAACAAATTCTAAACTTCTTGTATGTTTACGAAAGCTGGGCGTGTATTAAAAAAAATGTACCTACCTACTTGCCCCGTAAACACAAAAAAACTGAGGATTTTAATAAATAGGTACCTAATGTTGGATAATCCACACAGCATCATCTAGCCCGAAGCTAAGCAGAGGTTGTGTTATGTTATGAGTTCCTACTAGATAACTTATATAGGTACTTAAAACAATATATATAGGTAAGCCTACATTAATAGATATTTTTTTATTTTACATAGAAAATGCCCATGCACTAGCCAGACACAGGGCAGTATCAATCAAATCAGTCCATAAACAGTCCATGTCGGGTGTAAATACGTATGTAAATACGTCGCCTGTGGCTTCCGTAATTCGGGTAAAAATAAATAGAAAACCAAAATATAAACACAAAACACAGCAGAGATGAAAAACGCCGAAGTAACGTAGTGATTATATGCTTTTTGGCCGAAGTCTCGGAAGGATTCTGTCAAAGAGAATAAAACCACTACGTTCTAGATTCTGATTCTGAGGCGTCTTGACAGACAACTGCTGACAACATGACACTATCAAAGACAAATGATACATTGCATTCAATAATTGTACCCGCACCACTAATAAAATGGTAACATTTCGAATGTACCTAATTCGAATATCATTTGATAAGCTTTTAAATATCATAAAATAACTCCGGCCTTTACGAGAAGGTGTGAATAATTGAAAAATCGTAGAAAATTTATTAAATTTGATTCATATACATCAGATCCATGGACGCAAAAAAAAGTCCAGACCAAATTCTGCCATTGTTCTTTATCTACGAAATGTGATCCGGTGTTTTTTATTGACAAACCCATTGTGACTTTTGCAACATCTGACCACACAAGACGGCGTTTTCCGTTTATTTTTGTTTGTTTACAATAGAGTTCATCAGTTGGTGTCTATAGCTGTAATGGCGATGGCCAGCATACTATTTGATTGATTGGCATGCTTGCTTGATTGGAGTGCTTCATTTTATTTTGTTCTGATACTCCTTCCGAACTTATTTATAGTTTCATGTATAGATTATTACACGTGCGATAAAGTCTAAAGAACTTTTAAAACGAATTACATCAAATTGACGAAGCTGTAGATTTGTATGTTAAACGTGATATGTACAACATTGAAAAAAAGATCCTTTATTGGCTATTTGTTAATTTGCTTGCTTGGTCAAAAAAGGCATTCAAAAGGACCTCGACTCAATCATATAAATGTCCGACTTGCTCCATGGAGGATTATGAGGAAACAAATTTAAGATACTTATGTACATAAGGGGATTAAATACGCAGTTTAAAGCCATCACATTTAGAAGATTAATCCAACGCACTTTGTTTTTTTGCTACGTATATGTTGTAACTTGTTCCGTAAATAAAATTCTGAGAAAAATGCAGGTTTGTCAGTTTACAAAAAAATGTTGATAAGCAAACTCAACAGATGAACAATTTCAGTGCATTTCTTGAATTTTTTAGTATTCAATTCAGTTTAGTCTGCCACGAAGCTGTGACATTAATACCAGTATGAATCATAAAGTGCTGTTGTTTTGTTCATGTTTTTCCGTTACTGCAATTTTACTTGTGAGTTTTTACTACTATTCCGTAAAATTATCTATTTGAAGTCTAACTAAAAACAAAAAAAATGTTATTCTTACAGGTACATTCTGAAACACTTGATCGAAAAACCCTTGACGGTTTGGTTTTAAATACACTCTGGAACAAAGTTTATAAAAAATACGATGCAAAAACAAAGGAAATAGCCATACAAACAATAAAAAAAAATGGTGATTACGAAAAATTAATAAAACAGTTACAACCTGTGAAGAAAGAAAAAGTCCAAAAACTATTGAATATATTGGCTGAATTTATGATTACATACATGACTTAGTATTTTTGCATGATTTGTGTCGATAATTTTGGAAGAAATGTTGGCGACTACACTGATTGAAGTAATGCCTACTATTGTAAATAATTCGCTTTGATGTGTACATTCATCTGAATTTTTACGGGAAACTATGTAGACTGTGATTAAGTGCTAAACAAGTGTGTTCCTTTCGTTTAACCTGTAAAAGTGTAGCTACAACAAAGGTGTGCTAAAAACATGCTGAAAAATACAACATTGGCACTCTGGGAAACATTCGACTAATCGGAAGAAGCATTTAAACTATAGCTTTCAACCCACCGACCACGCATGGCCGTTTTTGGTCTATTTGTCCCTACGGACAACAAATTACCCTCAACTACATAGTCCCGCATGACGAGTTTCGCAATGAATTTACCGTATTGGAGATCACACATACAGATCTATGAAGAATGGTTGAGACATAAAAAAATATATGTATAAACGGTCATGGCTATATTCATAAAAAAAAACTAAATAATACGCAGGCGCATAGTGGAGATGTATGTATTTCATGGCGAGTAATGGATCAGTCCATTCTAATAACATTATGTGATAAAATTTTATTTACGATAAAATTTTATCACATAATGTTACTACCTACCCGAAATTTTAAAATAAAAAGATCTTTATTGAACGCTCTGAACTGAAGCAATGTATTAATTCCCTAGCCGCCCGCTAGATACGTCGCCTCCGTGCTTTCTGTATTTGTTTCTTACCTGCAGAATTTTAACAGAAATAGGTTTTGCATGCATATGCCGATATAGTTATTATAAGGAATTTAAAGGCTTGGCGATGACATTGTTTGAAAATAGACTCAATAAATTGTAACCGAATCATTATATTTATAGCGTGGACAAATATTTCAAATTTACATCACATTTTTGATTTCATTTCTCCTTTTATTATTATTATGTTTCAAACTAAATGGTCTGTTGCGTGACTTTGATAAGAGGCCCGACAGTATCACTTTTGTGTGGGACATGGGTTTACCCATTTGCGCCTTCGTTACGTTCGAAGACAACCGTGAAGACTGGTGCGGCTCCGGCGGATTTCATAGAAGACCATAAGAGACGAAATAATGCACGTCTTGACATAGCATACGAATTTGCTCCCGTTGTAGTCGAAACCAGTCGTCCATGGGGTTCTCCAAGTTCTCAAGAAATTATGTCATTGTTCGAAGCGACGCGTGAAATGACAGCTGGTGAGAAGTACTGAGTAGCGCATTAGCATTGCCATACAGCAGAGCAATGTAGCCAGTCTTGCTTTGGGATTAGTTGAGTTACCGTTTTACATTGTTTGCAACAGTCTGCAGTTATGTGTATTTCAATTGTAAATAGTAGTTCTAGATTTTTCCTAGTATTTGAATCTAATTTTCTTTGTTAATAAAGATTTCATGTAAGAATTTAGTTTTATAAATAATTACACACTCATGTCATACTGATTATTACTGATGGCAGTATTGTATAGGTTGGCACGACTAATACGTAAAATATAATAATTAGCATTGTATTATTTCAAAGTGTCTGTGAATGAATGATTATATTATAGAACGTGAGTTTTTTTCTAGGCTATTAAAGGGAAGACTGAAACAGTGAGAGGTTACAAAAAGTCATGTTATGTGTTTGTTTTTCTGGAAAAGTGAGATTTTTATGGTTTTTAGTAAGTACTAAATAATTTAATGAACGAGGACCATGTTGGAAAATCTTAATTTTTTTTACATAAAACAAAATAAACTCTTACCTTGTATTTATTTCAATATAAGGTTTACTGCAAAAATACAGCAAATGAGGATTTAATAGCTTATCTTTCGCATAGTCCTTTAATAAATTCATAAAGTTCCCAAAGTTTTTCGACAGCTTTGGGCACATAGTCGTCGTAGATTTAATCATTTGTGATCGACTTTAGAACTCAAAAACGTACAAAATGTGTTTTTCATAGACTCACTTTTCAGAAAATTTGAGAAAGTTCTTCGTCTTTTTATCGCTGGTCTTATATTTATTTTCATCCCTATTTTTTCGAAGAAAAAAACTCAACCTGTATACATCTTATGTGGCACCACGGGTGGGGCACTCATCTTGTAAACAGTCATATTTAGAGATTAAATCTAATTAAAATTTTATGAAATAATGCTTAACATTCTATATCTCTTATTTTGTTAGTCTCTAAATTGTATAGTAACTGTTAAATTCCAAAAAGCCTACTACCTACTTTATATGACTGAATAACTAGATAACGTATCCAAACACAATAGACACCATGTACATACAGTAGCTGTCGAAAATTATTTAACAGATTAAGGATGCAAAACCTAACTGGTTTGATACACAAAATCCTAGAAACCGCTAAACCATATCATTCCTATAGACACTGAACAAGGTTTTTTGCAATACTGAAATTTAAAGTAGATCTAGATCCATCTAGGGGTCACCCTAGTAGGGTGGACTTTACTGGGAAAATGAGAATGCCACTATAAAATATTTTAACTTAAGTTATTGTCGAGTTCTGATAGCGTTCCTAACTATCGCAAATTTGGAATAGATTCTATGTCTCGAAGATGTCTTCATCGAGAAAAATTTATTATATTTATTCCTTTTTTTATTAGTTTATAAAATATATTATTATTTTTGGGCGTAAGTTTTGTATTCATTATTAATATATAGGTATTATAAGGGACTTTGGATTTCGTTTAACCAATAAAAATAAATATAATTATTCACCTCAAAGCGTCAGCGACTTCTGTCCCCCTGTTTGTTTAGAACCTCTAAACAATATTACATTTATTGCGTATAATTTGTACCATTTGTGGGAGCTCGTACTAGTTCATTGCATTTGACAGAGGCCATGTGAGTGAAACCGCAGGGGAAAATGAAATAGATAGTACTAGTAACATATCAATCAGCGAGCGGACTTGACTTGAATTGATGGGGTAGGTGCAGTAGATGGGGTGAATAAACTATTGTTGAGCCTAGTTGATATAAACGTAAGGCCTGTTTATACCACATTGGAGTGGTGATATGCATATTTGGCCTGGTATCAGGCCAGTTCCACCGAGAAAATTGACAGCTATCATCGGAGTGAGCGACCGGAGATATAATTTGTAGCTCGGGTGATTAGGCTATATGGTGAAATACGCATTCGAGCTAACTGTCGTAACCTTGATTCGATATTGCGTGAAATTTGCACAGATGTATGCTGGTAGCTCAGTGGGGCTAAAGATGCCTAGGGATCAATCATCAACTGTCGAAACATTGACCAACTGTAGTTTTATCTCTCGAGTTTGTAGTCTATCTGAAATGTATGTTATACAAAAACAAATCAATTGAAAAAATAAGAGAAATCTGTAAAAAGGTCTTTTGAATATTTGTCAACAATGAATTAAAAAGAATTTATCTATTATGAAAACATTTGTACTATCCAAAACAGTTTTTAGAAATTGTATGCAATATATCGACTAATAAGGATAAGAATACTGTGCCGAAAGACGCGTAAATTATTTTGTCCAAGCATTGCGGCTGGAGGATTGTACAGAAATTATAAAATATAAATAATAATTCAAAAATGTGTTCCATTTTCAAATTTTATTATTTTGTTTCTGTGATTTTCATTTTTTGCATTGTGTTGTGAATTTTATGCATAACCTCTGACTTTATCTATCATATTTTTTAACCATAACACTAGACATCCTGATACGAGATACACCATCTCGATTTATTATGGTTGCTAAATTTGGGACGTTTCGATCATCGCTTACCACAACCGCGGCACCAAATCATTAACACTGGCAATTAACTCAACATTTTGATATACATACTATGAGGTAAATCCTCGGTTCAGTAAGGTAAGGTAAAGAAAATAATCGAAATTTCGAAAACAAAATACACCGTGTACTGAAAAAATAAACATATAAAAGTTACGTTGAAGGACGATTAGTACAAAAATTACTGCTGGGAGTTGCTTAAAGACGACTTATTTTCTGCCATGAAATCGATAGGCTCATCCTAAGGGATCAGTATTTTCAAAATAATATTAACGGATCAGACAAAACCTTATTTTTCAGCATGATGGGGCTCTGGCTCATAACTAACAGACACAGAACAAGGGACTATCTCAATGAACACTTTCTTTCTTGCCTTGATTGGGACAAATGCACAATTAATGGCCGTCGAGATCCCCAGTTGTAACCCCGTTACATTTTCTTTTTATGGGGTACAAAGTTTACTAAACTTTATTCTAAATATCCCACAAGAAGAACAAAAAATCGACAGAGAGCGAAATAATCAAAAGAGTGAGACCTTGTATTCAACAAGAAGGGGCTCATTTTGAGCATTTGATAAATTGATTTATATTGCAATAAAAATGTTAAAATTTATTGTCTTCGTTTTATTTTTGATACTATTTTATTTTATGGGTACTCCCCTAACACAAGCTCTGCATTGCTTGGGCCTAGGTGATGCTGTGTGGATTGTGCAGCATATATTATTATTGAATTAATAAACACATCATTTGCCAACCGAGGAGAAAAAATTGCAATATTTGGACCATTACTAAAAAGTTCTCCTTACCGGAGTATGTGCTAACCTTTATTGAGAATATATGTATATGTATATAATATGTAGGTCCGACTACTCATTCTTACAAATCGTAGCGAAACAATAAAAACAAAATAATCTCTCGATTTATAGTGACTCTCAATGGCAAATATATGTTAGTAGTTATTTGGTACCGACGAAAGAAAATATTTTTTTCTGAGCTGTCAAATACAGAATCAAAATGGCGGATTAAAAATAATTTATAATTTTTCCTACAACAAAAATGGAACATCTAATTATACTTACCGTTTTATCTGTGCAGGACAACATCTACTATTTGAATAGAAATAGACCCTACCTTCTTATAGCAAATACTTCTTGAAGAGCTTAGTGTCAAACGTTCAAAAAGGTTCAATGACCACGCCATAGATGCTGGCCGCACGTGTCTTCGAAATTCAAACATCACAATTGAAAGTATATTGTTATTTGCATTCTTCTAATTTTGTAAATATATTGAGGGATGATTGAGGGTAGATTTGTGTGTAGTATGTAGTGAATAGTGATCAAAGTAATAGTAGTCCAATATACAGTATAGGAATAAACGAAGCTCTCTTCAAGACCGGACTTTCATTTCACGCCATTTTAGTCTTTAACGGCCTTTGCAGTCTAGCGATAGAATGTGCACCTGCTCAATCACGTACGCCCTTATAGTAGGAACGCACATTTTCTCTCATTTTCGGAGCCAACGAATGACACCCTAGTGATCCATGCTCTTATCGATTTGATTATTTTCTGTTAGCTATCGTAATGATGGTGCACGAATTTTAGTATGTGCATTCTGTACGGCAAAACAGATTATGATGGAAAATGAGGACTGATTCAGTGATGGCACATTTGGAGTAATTCCAATACCCTTTCTTCAGCTGTTTGCTATGTATTACGACTTAGGTGAGAACTACCACTTAGGTAGTTCTCAGGCGACAAAAAATATAAAAGGCGTTAACATAAATTACACTATTGCAATTATAAAAAGCCAAACGAACTGCAAAGCTACGCAATTTAAAACAGACTATGAAGACGCCATGGTATAGGCAATAAGGTACGTTTTCCCGCAAATACATACTACCAATCGGATACTATCACTATTGTGAGAGTCGGAAGAGAAAAAGCAAATATCTTAAATTAAAGACGTACAGACATAGTGACACATTCCACACCTTTGCCACAGTTAAATAAAAATATTTTATTCGTCAAGATTTATGTAATATGGGAAATAACTACGTATGTGTCAGAATATATGGACGTATACAAAAGTGTACCTTAAGACCAGAAAAGGGCGATCCAGAAATAAAAAAATGGACAAATGTGAGTTTTTAGCCAACGGCATCACATACCTAATAATTTGGAATTGTGGCATTTTGAACATGCACATTCCTAACGCATCAAATGATGCGTAGTAAAAGTCCAAATCAATTTAAATAAAAGACTCAATGTCTACATTGAACGCGACCAGTTATGTAATCAATAAATGGGAATTTATGCGTAAAAGACGTAAGAAAATATGCAGTTATTTTAATTTTTGTTTTCTTCCTGTAATCTCTATTACTGTATCAATTACGACGTCTATTTTATAAATTATGAAATAGTAAAACGAAAAATTTCACAAACGTTGTCTCTCAGTAAGTCTGTAGGGAAGAAAATCACTTAGAGTTCAACTGGTAAGACTAGTTACTCGGTAAAACTACTGGGCTTAGAAAAAAATTTGTTTTTCAAACCAAACACATTTAGTTATTTGTTTAAATCTATAGAAGCCAAAACATTTTCAGAAACGAAAGGCTCTAAAATTGGATAAGCAAGAAGAATATCTTGGATCCGGCAATGGGAGCTTTAAGAATATCGCGTCAAGACACGCTATTAAATTGCTTGTAATGGTTCCACCCATATGTGTGTAGCACCTACTAATGTGCCGGCCGACTGTAAATCACCCTGGATGTCGCAAGTCGGAATGTTTGACATTTCCTTTGCCATATATAAAGTACTAGAATGGGCTATGGCTTTGCACGAGTTGTTTATTTTTTTTTTTATTTTATTCCAGGGTTAGAACTATGTACAGACAGAAGCATTAATTGGTAACCCCCCTAATAGCTAAAGTTTACATTGCAAATCACTATGTAAAATTTCAGACCGATTGGTTATGTCGTTAAAGCGTGAAGAAGAATCATATATCAGAGCTTTTGCGTGTATAGTACTCGTATGATTTTTACATAATGTTGAAAAATAATTTCATGTATGATACTGCAGGTACATAGATATATACCTATCTCTATATCTTCAATGTTGTATGACTCTTGCTCATGGTTTAAATTCAGCACATTTAAAAACATCTATATCATTTTTAAACTAATTTATTTAGTTTAAGTTCAAAAATGGCTGTTGTGCACTGCCCTCCTTGTGAAAAGTGCAGTAACTAAAATTTTCGCGACAATTGTATGCGTGGAGTGGGCACTCAGGAATATGACTACTTCGTTCCTCTTTATAATTCCCCATTCACTTGGATACAGTATATCACCGTTAAAAGTACCTATTCTTTAATTTTGGAACATTTCTTTCTTCTATGGTGTCCGTAGTGCATGGTTCGAAGACAAGCCGGCTACACATTGTAACGGTCTGCCCGAGATTTATGACCCGACGTTCCATTCCAACGAAGGCTACTCCGAATTTTCGACCCTTGCAAAATGGCCTCACTCGATAAAGCCTGGAACTACCATAAAACTACATAAGTACTAAGCGAAGATCTGTCGATTGATATCTTGGGTTTTTTAGATCTTGAAATTTCCTGATTACACCCTCTTTTTTTCTTAGGTGCCATTAAAAATATTATAAGCAATTGCTATTAAAAATATACAAAAGTATAAAAAAACAAAGAACATACTACAACATACAACATGCATTACCCTTAAATGATTGCGGTTAATGGATTAAAAATTTACTCAGTATAAAATCTACCTAGTACTCACAGAAAAATACCTAGTTTTAAATCTTAATCCAAATATTTTTTTTCAATAATATTTACACTTTGCACGTAATATTAAGTATTATGTAATCTTAATATATTTATAAGTATTGTAAGCACACTTCTATTGATTCTCTACTAGCTCTCCTGTAAAGTCGAGTCACGAGGCGGGCGAAGAGACTACGCCGCAGTTTTTAACTTTTGTCGTCGCTTCTTCCAACTTGTAACATATAATATCTGTAAACTTGTGCAAAATAAATAATTTTATTTGATTTGGAATGATTTTGACTGAAGGAAGGAAAAGCCTATACACTGAAAACTTAAAACCACCAAGGATTTTAATAATTTTTGTGGAGTTGCAAAAATTATTAAATTCGAAAACTTTAATGAATCTTAAAGTGTATCATCATCAATTGCATTTTCTAGCTTGTGTCGAATAGATTTTCCGAACGCAGCTGTTATCCCGACCGATCAAGTAACCGCGTCTGCGGGATTCTTATGCAAAATCGATATTTTTATTGCTCTTTTATGGTTCTCCCAGTCTTTCAGCCAAATTGGGAGCAAAAGGAGTCAGGATACAATTACTTTTCACGCTACTCTTCTGTAATTAAGCCGGTCCATTTGTTTTTAGTAAACTACTGTAAGTAATAGTCCGATTTGAGTGGATTACGTATAGTATGTAAGGAATGGTTAGATGGATATAAGCCAGAATGATCAGAATGATTTCAAGACGATTCGTAGAATTATTTCTTTACATCATCTTAGAATTCCAATAGCTTTACAATCCTTACAAAAGCTCTATCCTCTGGTATTCCTTAGAATTACATTTACACAGTCGTATAATTGTGTGAAAAAGGACTTCTTATGACTTGCACTAGTGCTCATTTTGCGACTTGCATTTAACGCTATGGTACTGAGTGTACTTATGTAGTAAAGTCAATTGGTAGAATTCTTCGTGAAAGAATCCCGATAAAGTTAACGAATAAATGGTTTTCTAGAACATTATGTAAGTTATCATGGTGAAGTCGTTTAGATCATAGTTATTTTTTCCTGCAGGTAGGCACTAGATTCCATTACTAAAAATATACACGACAAAATTATTCATACCCCGGAAACTATTGGCAAAGGGATGAAAACAACGACAATATTATTCAGTTGGAAAGCACCAAAGACTTTCAAGTTGTTGATAAGATATAAGTATTTATAAGGCCATATTTGCCAGCGTTTTGGCGAGACGCGAATCCATATTTATTCAGAGAGAAGCGTGGCAGCGACCACTTGAGCCTACTCGTGCGGTAGTTTCCAAACACATATCACGTGAAGTGGAGCGCCTTTCCACAAGGGTGCCATTTTTTCAATGTTATCACGACACGTCCCTCGTAAATCTATCTGTTAACTTTTAATCTTAAATAAGTAAATGGATGCACTAACCTTTACGAGTATTATCAAAGAAAATGACATTCAAATAACCAAGTAAGTAATTAATTGGTAATAATATTACTAAAATGTCTATTATATCTTTACTACTTTCTATATATATTACTTAATTTTTTCTTCTTTTCACATAATTACAAACTAGAGCTCCTAGAATGATGATCGCGCCCCTAAGACATCGAGGACGCAGGAGGTGATAGATATATACAGAATTATCTGTTAGGTTCTTGTCCTGTTAAATCCTTTAGGTGATAACTAGGTAATCACAAGTACGCGCAAATCTTTATGAGCTTTCTGAAGATGGCTGTGCTGCGCTCCAAACCGTCATCGAGGCGTTAAGGGGAAAATGGGGAGAGAGGGGATCGTATTGATGAGGGCGTATTTTACTCGGTGTTGCTGTTCTGCAATATTTTTTTATCAGTTTAATAATTATAGGTTCTATACAAACCACTCATACTCAAAGATGGATTATTTAACACCTAAAATATTAGAATAAATTAAAGTTTTCATATAAAGCAATCAACCCAAGTTATAAAATTAAATAATTACCTACATTGTTTCAAATTTATTTGGTGAATATATTTTTTCTGTTTGATTGTAATTGCAATTATTTTTTCGTAATTATATAAATTAGTTTTTCTATTTGATTGCATTTTTGCTTCCGTGCCTACGAATCACAGAGCTTTTTAAGTTTTACGATCACTCTACCTTCTCGGTGATCTACCTACACCACAGTCTAGTAGACAGTGTTGTATTTTGAGATGAGTTACATGCAAATAAAAGGCATCTTGTGTCCTCACACGAATACGTTTTTCATCATGCTGTCATTCAACTCATCATTCAACCTTAAATTTTGTTATTTTTCTCATGGGTTATGTTTCAACCACTGTTAAGATTTCCCCCTTTCTGAGCCGACTGGGAAAAAAGTCAGTCCCGAAATCACCCCACCACAGGAGAGAATTGCAGAGGATTATTAGAATAATCAACTTTTTCCGTAATAACGAGCATCGTTATTATTATTATTCGTAGACTGAACGGATGATAATCACAAAACGTGAAGTATAATGAATGAATAAAACCTTTGTAGTTATAGATGAGGCAAGCTTTTGTTCAAAAGTAATATTGAAAATGAAAAATACTTTATGAAACTCGACGTCGAATAAAATCACTGCGGCGATTCCGAAGGCTTTACATTTTTATAACGTTCGAAACGCACTTTCAATGGCCAGCTTCAAACTATTCATGGTCAAAGAGAACACACAATTGAAAATACCTCTAAACCTGTACAGCATGGTGTTGAGTTGAGTAAAAAATACACATATTTTTTTATCACTGTTTTCCGCAGTTTTGTGTTTGCTTTTTTCGTTCAATTTAAATTGTTTTTTTATCGAATACCAAAGTAAAACAAAGCTTTTATTTGGATATCACTATGAATTCAGCCTATGGGATATGCCATTGTATTCTTTTTCATGACTAGCTAAAGACTAGAAAAATCCATTAGGATTTCATTATTTTAGATTACTGTAGGGTCACACTTTAGTGAAAAAGTCTTGGGAGTCAAGATAAGCGACACAACGAACTGGCGGTTAAACGCAGAGGCGGCTAACCGCGCGTCTACTTTTTTTCCCAGTTTAATATTCAACTGCTTGTTATTGGCTGCGGTTTAACTGCGGTGGCTATTAGTGCGTAACTGGCCTAAGAGAACGGTAAAGGATTTTCGTTGTTTTTTTCAATAATTCTAATCCTATATACTACGTGGACGAAACAGAAAAACTAAAATGATCTTATACCCTATGAGGCATATCATGTGCATGGAAATATCAAAAGCAACGGTGCGTATTGACTTCCAATTTTGAGGTAGAGTATGTGAGCTTAGTATTATCGGATTATGGATGCGATATACAGTTTGCTTAAGGAGATTGGGCTACTTAAATTTGCACCATTATCTTTACATCATAAAAAAATCAAAAAACGCACCGGCATTGGAGTTGTTCCGGTCTGATACCCCTTGTTGTGATCCACCAGGGGGATCGTCATTATTTAAAATTATTTTTTATTCCGGTCTGATCCCCCTTGTGGTGACGCATAAGAGGGATCACATATTTTAAATTATTTTTTATTCCGGTCTGATCCCCCTTGTGGTTTTGAATTAGGTATGTAGAATGTCGGAAGATAATAGTGAGCCATCGACCTCTAAGAGTAGCTCTGAGCCGCTAAACATTGTACAGAGGAATGGTGGTGCAGTTTTGATGCGAGCTGGTTACCAATACACTAAGAAAAAGATATACAAAAGTATTACGTGTAGTATTACGTGGAGATGCGTAAAATGGCGCCAAAAGTGCACGGCATATATAAATATAAAGGTACATGCATAACTACTTTATACTCACTTGCTTATTACCACTGTCTTCTTGTGCAGTGTTCAGATTTTTTGGATAATGTGGAATCTAACTTGAATTTTTGATTATTAGGAGAACAAGATTATAAAAGAAACAAAACATCAATGCGAGCCCGACGAGATTGAAAACATGATGGCTCAAAAGTTAAATGAATGCCGAGAAAAGTGTTACGGTAATGCAGTTATGTCTGTTAATTTATTATATTGAATAGGTTGGAATGGAGTTGAACCACGATCTCACCTCACAATAAATTTGACGTTTCGGTCTAGGATGGAGCGCGCTTTCAGCTAGATGGTATTTATTCAAGACATGAAGACACCCAAATTGTAACATTCTAGGAACACTGACTTCGGCAAGCAGTTTCACTCCTTGACATCAAGCATTATAATGTGTGGAAGCAAACGGTGACGACCAGCCATGAGCAATAATCGCTTTCTTTAGTTTATTTTAATAATATTCGCTGTAAACTTTACATAATTTCAACACAGCCTGGATATAGGCAAATCCCTTTAGTCACGTTCGTACGACCTGATACGTACGTACCTGGTCTTTGATAACCAGTTACGAACAAAGCATCATGCTGCTTGCTGGAATTCAATACATAAGTCAGAGTATGGAGAATCTCGATCCCAAGTTCATACTGAACTGAGGAAGTTTCCTTAAATATACATATGTAGCAGAGTTTAATCAATTCTCCGTGGCCCGTCTGCATGAGTAAACATATTTAAAGTAAACCAATTACTATTTCAACTTTTTTAAATTGTAGGGTTCCGTAACATGATTAGTCCAGCTGTGGACTAACATGGGCTGATGCTTAACAATCCACACAGCATCATCCAATGATTATAAGTAGTAGAATACTAATAAATATAATCATTTAGTAAGTCATTGTGTTTAGTGCAAAAAAACATAGCACAAATAAAAGATATTGCCGTGGCCCTAGGCCATACAAGTACTACCTACTCTATCAAAAAAGTACCCGAAACCCATCATAAAATCGCTAAATGTTCACAACTGTATTCTATATTGGCGCAAAATTGAGTTCCATCGGCAAATTACTTTTTTAAGAGTGCATGTTTTTGTGAGTGCATATCAAATGTGTTTTGCGATTTTCGCAATAAATAAAGATATTTAACTAAACTGCCGGTACGGGCTTTATTTTAGGTTTTTTCTTACTCTGTATATTAGGTACTTATTTTCGCCATAAGAAGGGCTAAAAATCAGTGTTGAAATGTAAGCTTTGAGGCATGAATTTCTTAAATGTATATTTATTTATGGTTTTGTGGCTGCATTAAAACATGTTTAATATTGATATTATCCTTAATTTTGGATGGTCAACATCAAACAATTGCCCTTCCACGTTTATATAAGCAACTCATGCTACTGTGGAGACGTATTTAATGTGATATTGATCAGATCTACTTTATTGGTATGATGTACCTACTGGCTACGATAATAGAGCTCTGTCAAATTTGTGTTTTGAGATATTCATGGATTCTTTGTTGTTAAATAATTAGTTCAAAAGTTTTGATAAATTCCTTGCGCAAATTGTCTTGATTTATCTATACTTAATATATGTATATACTATTAACTTACTTGTAATAATACTATTAACTTACTTGTAGTAATAGGGTTAAGAAATAGCTCTTAACATTAGACATGTTAAATTTAAAAAAAATTACTATCAAGAAATAAAAAGTTAACAACCTTTTATTTCTTGATAGTAGCAAAAATTAAGCAAAATTTAATTAAAAAATAGAACCAGGTCGGTAAAACTATTTAATATTAAAAAAAATGGATTATTATGAACAATCTACATATAGCTAAAGTGATACTCTAACTGTTCTTAAATACACTTAGTGAAGTAGAACTTTTTATTGAAGTTTTAACAAAATATTTTATTTCTTTATATCCTCGTAGTTTACTAAAATATTTAATTTTATGCAATTATAACAAAGGGTGAGCCTCTCAGTCTTAGATGGCCGTTTTCTCGTGGTCCTACTATTTTGTCCTACTAGTAGGACCACGAGGGAGACCAGTTGCTGTTCGTCCTACTATGACGTATTAGAGCTGTAAACATTTATTTATACCACATGTATATGATTTGTTTTCTCATGATCCTACTAGTAGGACCACGAGGGAGACCAAATTCTATTCGTCCTACTATGAGATTTAGAGCTGTAATCATTTATTTAGATTAAGGGAACTTTTTCAACCTCAATAGAGTGCCGACCACTTGCCCGTAAATAATAACTTCATGCATAAACAATGAAAGCCATCTCCTAACCTACGCCGCTGGCTCCTCCACTTCCTGCCTCGACAACCAGTCATAACTTACCTCCGTGAATTATAACCTAAAAGTTACTATACACGAATATCTATTGTAATTTTTCATGTTAAATTTAGTATTAAATAGTTACATATTAAAAAAACAGGTTTTCCAAACAATCATCCTCTTCGAGAAGAAAACTTAGAAATTGGAATGAGACAAAATGAAACTGCATAATTTTCTTTTTAAATTGGCAAAAATGCCCTTACTAACAAAAAAATTACAATTACCTAACAAAATTAGAGCTAGTATTTAACAAATGTATTAAACAATTGAGCTAATTGCAGACTGTTGAAAACTACAGGTAGCTCAACCGATCCATATCAATACCAGTTAGAAGTGTACCAAAGATGCTAGCTGCAAAAAATATAATAGAACTTACGAATTAAATAAAAACGAAGAGATTAAATTGTTTTTGGATCAGAAAGAGCTCTGTCGAGGGAGATCTTTTGTCTTCGAACATAAAGAAGCTTTTTTATTTGTGAAAACCATGCTACACTGCACTTTCAAGAGGCCTAGAAAATGATAGTGGTTAAAATGAGGGGTTGTCGGCTTTTCGTACACTTGTCATTTGAAAAAATAATTTTGAGATTCCATACATTGATGGTCAGTTTGTACACTCCTTCTTTAAGGTTTAAATTTGCACAGAAAAATATACAGTTATTGGCAAAAATGTTTCGTGTCCTAAATATAAATAAAAATAATAATCAACATCATATTCCTTCCATTATCCCCGTAGGTAGGTGGGAGCTTGTAAGCATGATACTTAATAATACTAAATACGTATAATAGGTATCACAAACACTACTATGGTACTAAATAATATATAAATAAAATAAATAAATAATGCTGGACAATTCACACAACATTATCTAGCCCCAAGCTAAGCAAAGCTTGTGTTATGGGTACTAGATAACTGATATACGAGTATGTACATATATTACATAATACAATGCGAATGAAAACTCCTTTATCATAATCTTTCTCTGGCCACTTGAAACTGAAGATCGCTTTGAGAATGACAAATAACGCATAAAGTCAATCACGACACGTCAGTTTCAATATCTTTGACACTGTCATTGAAAAAAAATATTATAAAATACTTAATATTTTAAGATTATAAATAAAAGTAATGCACCAAAAGGCTAACATACCTACAATTTGAATAGCCAAGTAGGCACCCAAGTTTAGCACAGAATTCCAAGAAGGATTTAGCAGTAGTAACCCAGTAGTTAACAACAAATTAAGATGAGTGACGACCGCAATAATCCTATAGAATATGTGACAACTTCAAAAAAAAAAGTAATGTTACTACGCACGGGCTACAGATACACGAGGAAAAAAGATAATAGCGATGGAAGTGTTTTGTGGACTTGCACGGCAAGAAGTATATGCAGTGCAACATTAACAATAAAGGAAGAAACGGTCGTCAGGGAAAAACCACACTCTTGCGTGCCAAGCCAGGAAAAGTCAGCACTGTTTTTTATGCTTCGTCATCAAATAGTTTGTTTAACTTCAATTGTTTACTATTTTCTTCGTAATCAGAGTTGTATAAGTCAAGGTATCG
This sequence comes from Eupithecia pulchellata, assembly GCA_963931895.1. Classification (NCBI taxonomy): domain Eukaryota; kingdom Metazoa; phylum Arthropoda; class Insecta; order Lepidoptera; family Geometridae; genus Eupithecia; species Eupithecia pulchellata. The sequence goes on along the minus strand of OZ007520.1, from coordinate 2,665,750 downwards.
AACGTAGCGTATAATTCTCATCCACATTTGTGAAGTTCCAGTAACAAATGGAGGATACGGCCTGATTGAGATCTAATTTAGTGGCTCACATTCTGCGAGCAGCCGCAGCAGTCTAAATCACAATAACGGCATACGGGCCCATTCCAACTCAAGCCTACAGATTACGTGTATTATACGCGTTGTCTCTGCGAACATTATGATCATAGGTCCGTGTTACAGACGCGGTACTTCTTGCGGAACTTCAAGCAAGCCTGCTTGAACAGAGGAGCATTAACAAGCGTTGATAAACTGACGGGGCTGGTTTTGAGAAGAATCAAAGGAACTCGTATGAAACGAGAAAATTATTAAATAACTGAGCGAACTAAATACCATAGATTTAACAGGCTGTATTATGCAAATTGGTTGAGTTACGCTATTCTCTGGCTTAAACGTCACTCAAGAATAGGTAGATGATTGGTCATTAATTACGCTTCATCTTTGTATACCTAATTCGTAGTGAGACTATATCGCGTTATGACTAAACATCATTTTCATTAAGCATTGAGACTAATTAGCCGTTAGTTAAATAAGCGTTAAGACTAATTAGCCGTTAGTCTAGATAGCTTTAGACCGAGTTCTTAATAAGTCTAAATCGCGTTTGGCCTAAAATTGATTTTTCTTAAGTTTTAAGTTTATAAGTAGTTACCTAATTTTATTATTTCATTTAATATTCACATAAATTATATTCATCCAAGTTAAAAGGTTTAAGTTTTAAAGAGGCCAGCGGAGGGCGACTTGCCCATACAAATGTAATTTTATTTATTCAAGATTCAAATAGAAAAATATTTTAAAATTATGCTCTATGTTGATTTATTTTTGAATTACCTACCTACGTTTGTATGGGAAAGTCATCCTCCGCGGACCTCTCCAGTAAAAATAGGGTCTACCTCTCGAAAAGGTGTAGGTACCTCTATATAGGTCTACCTCTATGACAGTCTACCTCTCAAAATGTCTACATCGCAAAAGGCCTATCTCTCAAAAGGTCTTAATCGCGTTTTGACTAGGCGTAACGCGATGTAGTCTCACTACGAATTAGGTATACAAAGATAAAGCGATTAATTACACTAGCCTTAAAGTTGCGTTTTGCTTATTTGTTGTTATATATTGCGTCCGTTTTATTTTCTTTCAACTAAACGTACAGTTTTGCATTTAAAGTACAAAAAATTTCTTGAAAAAATTACAAAATATGAGACAATTGGCTTTCTTATCGATCATGGACGATTTCTCTACAAGACAACCGGTAATTAAATACTAGCTTCTGCCCCAAAACTTCGCACGCTGATGCGAGTCAAAAATGCCCATGTCCTTTTCCTTGCTATATCTGTGCCAAATTTTATGAGGATTTTTATATCCGCTAAGACGTAAAAATGGTACAGACAGGCGGAGTCTTCTCACGAAAATATTAAAAAGATTGTGAATGAAATTTGACCGCCTCGGGGACCAGCAATCGCTAGTACACAGGTAACCTGACAGCCTTAATATAAGGAAAAATCACTCACTCATCATAACTACAAATCTCTGAATGAGATAGTCTGTTGTTGGAGAAAAATTAGTTTCTTGCCTCAACTCTACTTAGATATGTTGCCTTCGTAGGTAATCGACAATGCTCGTGAACAAAAACGGGAGTAGTTTCTATAAGTTAATCAACGCATTTCCGACACAACCATTCGCAGATAACCAAGATAGGCACCGAGTGTGCTCAAACTTGTTGGGCTAATAGAATCCACAAGCTTTCCGTGAAACAAACGAACAAGGGCAAACTTTTTCCACGTCATTAATCTTTCGCCACTCATTTATCGTTTGCACGTGTCGCCGTTAGTAGAAATCTTGTACGGCACGGACAGCAGTTCAACTGATTACACCATCTGTCTTAAACTATACCTACAGCTTCAGAAATATTAATTACTAGCGGCCCGCCCCGGCTTGGCACGGGTTATTAAAAATTGAATTTTTCATACGGATCCCTATCCCTTTTTGAAAATATGCTATATCAAATAAAGAATTTTTCAAATCGTTCCAGTAGTTTGGGAACCTATTCAATTCAAACAATCAAATCTTTCCTCTTTATAATATTAGTTTAGATATAGACTATGTACTATATTTACATTATTTGTTTTGAAAAATGAGTAAAAATATAACTGTTTTATTTGAGATGAGTACAATTTTAGATAACAATTTTCTTGCAGTTCATATTTATTTCATCATTCACTTTATGTTCTTTATGTTACCAAATCTTCCTCAAATACAAGAATATTCTGTTCCCTTGTTGTCTTGTTTCGCCACAAACTTTTACAAAGATTACATAAGTAAAGGAAACTTCACGATTGACGTGACGACATGATAGAGTAACCCTGTAACATTTTAACCTGTAAAAAATTACAGTTATTATTCTAATAATAGTTTGTGTATAAGTATTGTGGAGCAAGCTTTGGTTGTCTTGTTGTGAAGTAGAAATGATAGTCATATTTTTTTTAATAAGTCTATATGTTACGGCTAAAGGTGGGTGAGAACATAAACTTAAGATTAGCCGGCTAAACTTAGGTTTATCTTCGACAAGCAGCTGAAGTTCGATATCATGTTAGTTTGCGTCGTGATATTCCATCTTTAGCCGGTTAATGTGCGCATTAACCGAAACGAAACGGTTAAAAATGTATTCGATGGAATCGCCGGGCAAGCGGAGGGTTTGAGGGGGTGGTGGGGAGACAATGCGCGCACACAATTGTGCCTAGATAATATTGTTTTAAGTTATTAACACTGAAGAAGTTTTATTTTGTAATTTTAAATACCTACGGAAGTATCTGTAATGAACAAAATGGTTTATTATTATTTTATTTTAATGATTAGATAGATATTGTTTTAAGTGATTAATATTTTGTAATTGTAATAATTGTAATTTTGAATACCTACATAGGTACATAAAAGTATGTGTAATGAGAGTGATTATTTTTTAATAAAAGTTTTCGTGTCAAAATAGTTTCCATTTCCTTCTACATTTTTAGCCAAGGGCTTGCGGTTACACTTGAGTTTAGCCGGCTAAAGATAGACGAAACTAACATTAACACCTCCTCGAAGATAAACCTAGGTTTAGCCGGCTAATCTTAAGTTTATGTTCACACCCACCTTTAGCCGTAACATATACATAAATAACAAAGTGGAAAGATTAGATTTTTTGTTTGGATTCAATAAGCTCCGTAATGACTCGACCGATTTGACGAATTCTCTCACTTTTAGAATCCTTCATTATCCCTGATGAACATTATACACTTTAGAATATTTTTTTAAAGTTAGGGATCTGTATGAAAACTTTAATCAAGTAAGCCTTTGCATGCGTGTTTGTAAAAATTAATGTTTTTTTTTAATTTTTGTTAAATTCTCGTGCGAAACCGGGCGGACCACTGGCACTTAAAATTAAACATTCTATTGTTATTTGCAATAACGATCATAAGTATCTAGATCCTTCGGGTGTTCTGTCGTGGTCCCATTATTTTGTTCCATTGATGGGACCACGAGAAATAGTTATTGCTCGTGGTCCCATTGCTTTCATATGTTTTAAACTTTCCATCCTGTATAAAATTTTGCAGGTAAATTAGTTTTTATTTGCGAATAACCCAAGTGTGTCTGGGTGTTGGGTGGACATTATATGTTATATGACATTATAATTAATTTTATAATATTAATAATTAGTTATAATATTAATTATCGTATAATTAGTTTATTATTAAATTAATTAATAATTTTCTTATTTGAATAATAGGTACCTTTAAAAACTGGAACCACAATTCATTGTTTTCATATTCACTATTTAGGCGCGTTACTTGTTCGATGACGTCCATTAGCGCTACACCTCATAATCCGCTTATAATTTTGATAGCCACTGTGCAGTATTTATTGATTTAATCGATTTTTTTTTAGAATTGTTTTCCGGCATTGTGTTAGTAATGTCTAGCCAGACATCTAAAATAGTTAGGAAGTAAAGAAGCCATAACGCAAGTTATTACTTTTTTCTAAAGTTTAGTGCCCTAAAGTTTAGTGCCCTAAAGTTTAGTGCTTCTTTTCTGATCTTTCCATGTTTCTTTAATATTTTTCAGAACTCCATACATTTTTCTTATTATTCTTATCAATCCAATTGAATTCCTTCATGACTTGTAAATTAAATTAACAATCCTTTTACACGCACGTCTGGAAAGTCGGCATTGCATGCATAATGACTGATCCGATATTCTTAAAATTTAAAATAATTTATAAAAGTATTTTTTTTTTGTCATACAATACACAGTAATGTAGATGTTCCCGTTGTATTTGCAAATCGACATTTTTTTATCGCAATACTTTGTATCCAACCGAAGTGATTTTTTGGTACGGAAAGATAGGGGATCCAACAAAGAGCCAGTATTATATGAAGGAAGAGCTTGCAACCAATGTCTATCCTGACCCCCATTCAGAATCAGCCAGGAGACGGGCACGATCTCCAAAGCTGCAGTACGGTTGTATCAAACAATTCCGTGTCAACAACTCACACTGAGGCCCGTCCCATTGCTGTAGCGACAAAAGACATTTTGTGGGGGTGCAGCATCGGGGCAAGCACTATGCCAAGCTGTTCACGCTTTGTCTATATTCTCTAATTCCGGTTGGAGTTCTGTAGTTGAAAACTTTGTATTTCTCGAGTTCTATTCAGTACTGTAGAGGGAAGACAGGTTGATAAGGCTAAGCTTAAAAAAAATTACAGTCACGGAGGCCTGCGATTATGCCTTGACATCCAAATAGATGATAAAACCGATAATATATTATTCTTTATTCTTTGTTACCAAGGCTTTAGTCATGGAACGGGTGTTAACTTGTTCCTGTAAAATACTGCTCAATTTACAACCGAAATACTACGCATACGATATCATATCTCTCTTAAAGAAATGTTGCATTCAGTTTGTGCAGCCAATCGTTGCCAACTTTCCCGGCAAGATATCATAGTCGAATGTCTTTTTAAAATCAAAGTAGGACGACTTCTTGCACTCAAGCATCTATAAAAGGAACCGCCATTATGCATGATTTCATTCTACCAAGATAATAATATGAAAAATCTATTTGAAATAAGAGTATTTCTCGCAAGGGTTTGAGAAATCGGTCTTCATATAAATAGCAGTAAGATATTTATGAAAATCTTTCTTTTTTATAATTTCCATATGATTTTGTTACATTGGGAGAGGTGTTCTTGACGGAAAATATAGTCGGTAAAGTAATAATAATGAAGTTTGGACGATCCACCACACAACATCATCTAACCCTACGCAAAGGGTATTATGGGTACAAGGTGACTGATAAACTATGAATAAAATACGAGTAATTATGGAAATTATAATGATACATAGAAAATAGCCAGAATATAGATAGCAATATGATTTTTAAAAAATGAAATGCATAGTCTGTCTTTACATTCAAGCAATCAGAAAAGTGAAAATATACTCAACCATCAGGTTGAGTATATTTTCAGGGATTTGACAACGGTTTCAAAACCCTTATGGTCTCCGTTTTTCTGACCTGTTTCCAAACTTTAATATTATCTTAGTTGAGCTTGCTATTTGACTTGAGATTTTAATATAAATATACATTTTGTGCCCATGATCAGATTAAAAGAAAAATAAAAATGAAGTTTTACAGTACAAATTTTGATGACGAAAGAACAATGGCAGAATTTGGTCTGGACTTTTTTTCGCGTCCATGGCGTTGATGTATATGAATTAATTTTCTACGATTTTTCAATTATTTACTCCTTCTCGTAAAGGCCGGAGTTATTTTATGTTATTTAAAAGCTTATCAAATGATATATTCGAATGAGGTACATTCGAAATGTTACCATTTTATTAGTGGTGCGGGTACTATTTTATCTTTTGTCTTTGACAGTGTCATGTTGTCCGTGGTTGTCTTTTAATACGCTACAGAATCCTTCCAAGACTCGCTTTTTTAATCTCTGCTGTGTTTTGTTATTATATTTTGGCTTTCTATATATTTCTACCCGACCTGGAGTGTTTATGGACTGCTTGATACTGCCCTGTGTGACTAGTGCGTGCTCTTAGGACTCCGATATTGCTTTGCGTGATCATAAGCTAATCTTACTGTTCTCTGATTTTGCCTAGTGAATTGGACTTTTGTTATAAACCCGGAACAATCGTAATGGCAGATTATTATAGAGGTCATCGTAGCACACTATTTTTTGTGTAAACTGCAATCTATTGCGTGAACACACTGCGCCGATATCAAGTCATAGGACTTGACCCAAGAGTTGCGAGATGAGAATGAGGTATGAAATAAATATGATTAACAAAATGTGTTTTTTATTTGCCCACATAAGGTATTTTTGCCGTGTGGTGCCGGCATAGAATTTCACCACCCCAACTCTTCCCGTGGGTGTCGTAAGAGGCGACTAAGGGAGAAACACCGGGGGGCGGGCAGCAGCGCCCTCTGAAGAACAACTCCACCGAACTGCGATCCCCAACCCGCATGCCCAGCGTGGGAATTATGGGCAAAACCCCCCAAATGATGAACAATGCCATCTATGGCGCTCATCAGGGGAGGCCTATGTCCAGCAGTGGACTATTATAGGCTGTTGTTGTTGTTGTTGTAGGTATTTTATGACAACCTTTGTGGCTTGGCGGGCGAAGGGCCGTAAAATAAAAATATCTATCTATGTAGATACTTATATACATTGTTTTAAGTATATAAGTTATCTAGTAGGTACTCATAACACAAGCTTAGCTTCGGGCTAGATGATGCTGTGTGGATTGTCCAACATCATTTATTATGAACCCTCAGTTTTTTTGTGTTTACGGGGCAAGTATATTTTTTTAAATACGCGCCCAGTTTTTGTAAACACACAAGAAGGTTAGAACTTATTTGGATTTTTCTCATTTCGTTTGTCTTTAAATACCTACTCATTACCTCAATTAACCATACCACATTATCAATTTCTTTAAGATTTAATTTCAATCTGCGATCTATTTAAAGATAATTTTTGTTTGACGTTCATTCATAACCTAAAAATTCAAACACCGAAATCTTTTTTTTCCGGCTTTTTCATATGAAAATAGTCTCATTTATAGATTCTGGAGCAAACGCCAAATCTTTCAACATATTTTTCATTACGGGACGCTTCAATTTGATTCCAGACAATTCTTAGTATGGAGCCCTGCCATTGTTCTTTTAATACAGACCAACAGTCAAAAGAGTTCTCAAATAAAAGGTATTAGATTTAGTCCTACACCCCCCTTCCCCCCTAGGCTAAAAGTACAGTAAGTATATAATTTGAAAATTGTCTACTATTCATAATTTTTTTAATACATTGGAAAGAGTCATAATATTAGGAAGTAGGTACCTTACTTACCTACTTCCTAATCTCTGAAGTAACTGGTGCTATGTTTTAGAGCATGTATACGACAAAAGTAGAAAACCCTCGGCGGCGGCGTCGGAATTAGACTCGCACTTGACGAATCTTGTAAGCTATACCTATAGTTTCACACAGCCTACTACGTTCTAGCAGGTAGCTGCTCTTAAAACAACAATGTCAGAATAAAGTGAGGTAGTTTTGTTTGATCCTTTATGATTAGAAAACCCTATTTTGTAGTCCTTCCGTCCAACACTACGCTCGGTCATCAATGGCCATGAGGTAGCCGCATGTGATTAGTTAAGAAAGCAACAATCTACAAGTGAAATGACTTAAAGCTTTTTAATGACCTGACATGAGGTAACAGTTTCGATTACCGCCTCGGGACAAGAGTTTGTAATTATGAGTGCTTCGTTCAACCCAAGATTTTTCTACCCAATTTTTAGATTATTATGTTCTAGATGATCTATGTTTTTTGCTATGAACGTATAACGATTTAAAATTTCAATTTTATTTCTATCCATATAGTATTTACAAAACAAAATAATAAAACAACATTTTATCAATAAAGCCTTTTACTCCGTAGATGATTACATCAATGATGTTAATATTTACTAAGCTAGATGTTGCTCAGTTCATCAACAACATTATTTTATAAAAAAGTCAAAAGCTTTACAAAAATTTAATAATTTTATGTACCTATCTAAATCACATTATTATTATACTGGGTTATAGGTAGATTAAGACAAGTACATGACGAGACATGCGGCGGCGCTTGTGTGTCGGTATGTACTTACCAAAGAAAGAAAGGGGTTGCATTACTTAAAGGGGTGGTGTTGTATTACGTTTTGGCCAAAGTCATAGAACAAAAGTTGTGCACCTTGACCTACCTACCCAAGTCGCTTTTTTTTTGGTAGACAAAATAAACATGTTAGTATTAGACACATTATGTACCTATGTGATATACAGGGTGTCCCATAATGAGTGGATAACCTTCAGGTCAAGTCCAATCAGATACATTTTTTTATTCTTTGAAAACTTGACCTTATGTGAGGTTTAAATCAATTAATAATCTATTCTAGCCGAAAGTAATGAGAGTTTGTGTTACGGGTAAAACAGTTTATCTCGTACCCTTGAAACGGAGTTGCTTTCAATGGACATGGTATCTTAGGTTTTGGTAAAATTAAATTAATAATTTTTACTTTCAACCTTTTCCAAAACTACTGGTCCTAGTTACCAAAACATTTCAAACAGTGACAAGGAAAACTGTTTTCCTTTAGTATATTCCAAAAACAAATTTTTAAAATTGGGGTCACCAAGACTAAAAATGTGAACAAAGAAATTTTTTCTCCAAATTTACAAAAACATAAATATTTTCCGAACGGGTCTTTCCCAGAAATAAAAAAGAGTAACTGATTGTACTTGACCTGCCGATGCCGCATAAGCACTTTGAAGGTTAGCCACTTATTATGGCACACCCTGTATAATCTTACTGGTTTCTTTTCCAATTGTTACAATAGTGGATCAACAAATTCCATGCTTATTTCTTATTTGATAATAGTTTATGGTAAATTTTTTTATTTCTTTTTATTTTGTAAGCCTTGAGAAATTATGTTATTGAAATTCAAAATCTTGTAGGTCTAGGACGTGTTTGGACCCAAGCAATTATTATCAATCGTAAGAGGCGACTAAGGGAAACACACCGGGAAGCGGGCAGCAGCGCCCTCTGCAGAACAACTCCAACGAACTGCGATCCCCAACCCGCATGCCCGGCGTGGGATTATGGGCAATAACCCCCAAAGGATAAATAATGCCACCTATGGCGCTCATTAGGGAGGCCTATGTCCAGCAGTGACTATTATACGCTGATGTTGTTGTTGTTGTAAATATTAGATGAAGGTTGAATTAAGGTATTTTATAAATGATGGTATTTTTAGGAAGTTTCTTTTTGAGAGACTTCCGAGCAACCAAAGAATGGGATACTAATCTTTGGTTGTGACAGTTACAGCTCATTTTACTAAAGAAAATACTGAAAACAATTATTAATTGCTTCGGATAAAAATAACCTGTACCAATCATATTACTTTCCTTTAGAATAATAATGAAAGGTTGGAGCCAGTTAATGCTGTTTTGATTTGTTAGATACTACTTGATCAGTAATGCTAATCAAGTAGTATATAACCACCTGTCACACTTATCCAGTTTATACCTACATTATAAAAATATTGTGTGAATATAAACTTTTTCCTACAAATAGAGACGTAGTTTTCAAACGAAAACAATCCACGCACAGAAAATAATAGACACAAATAAAAAATTCGAGGATTTGTACAAAAGAGACATATTTAGATATTTTAGAGCTTTACCTGCACTTAAATTATAACCAATAAATTCCAATTATTTAATTTGTAAGGAAAGAAAATCCCCATAAACCATAATAACAGCAACAATATGTGAAATATTAAATGTATATTTTTTTTATAGTAGAAAAAATTATTATAAATCTTTATACAAAATGCTGGACAGTCCATATAATAAAAGCACCATAAAGCGCAAGTAAGCAACTTGTGTAAAATTATATGACCTCACTTACCTTAGGAATCCTTTCACTGTTGTTATATCATCGTTTATTTTTGAAGCCGGTGTATTTTTTCCAGACGCACAGTTAATAACAACAAAATGGTTCAAAACTAAACATATAAGAGCAACTCCGCCACAGTTTCAAACAGATCTTTATACGCCTCATCTTGGAAAAGAACTTAACTATTACCGAAAACGCGAACCGGCATTTTTAGATAAACTTAGTCTTAACGGAGCTCGCTGACAACCAATCGAGGAGCAAAGTTCCGAGGATAGCAAGAGCGGGTCGCGTTACCCTCCCTGTTGTCGGCGAGCGACTGGCTCGCGGCATCGCGCCTTCGCCCGCTGCCGCCCGCCCTCAGCATCCCTCTTACACAATACGCACAGCTTCTTTATTCTTTTCATCTTCCATTAATAATCTTGCTTAATAGACAATTTTGTTGTTTAGCGAAACTTTTGAGTGTTTTCGCTTCACTTGTGCAAGAAATAAATATTGAAATTCATAAGAAAGAATTGTAAAATGCCGGAAATATCAGTATTCAAAAATTATAAAGCTATGTGCTAGTGAACTCGCAGACGGAGGGTTCCGTACCCGTATTACTTAAATGGTGACCGCTTCATGTTGTCTTCTTGCTTATCAAAATTCACGCATTTAATTGCGGTGGTATGGAGTAAAATTTAACTGTCT